>OY804582.1:44570645-45170645 GCA_963680875.1 Bathymodiolus brooksi
GTTTTCTATGTTTGTGTTATGTATTTTGTTTGTTTATCGTCGTGCTGTGTATTGTGTCCAATGTTTACAGCTGCCCATTCCTAGTTGTCCCGTCGGTTTTCTATGTGTTTGTTGTGTATTTTGTTTTGTTTATCGTCGTGCTGTGTATTGTGTCCAATGTTAAAAGCTGCCCATTCCTGGTTGTCCCGTCGTTTTTCTATGCTTGTGTTATGTATTTTGTTTTGTTTATCTTCGTGCTGTGTATTGTGTCCAATGTTTACAGCTGCCCATTCCTGGTTGTCCCGTCGGTTTTCTATGCTTGTGTTATGTATTTTGTTTTGTTTATCGTCGTGCTGTGTATTGTATCCAATGTTTACAGCTGCCCATTCCTAGTTGTCCCTTCGGTTTTCTATGTTGGTGTTGTGTATTTTTGTTTGTCTTCTTTCAGTGTATTGTGTCCAATGTTTACAGCTGCCCATTCCTGGTTGTCCCGTCGGTTTTCTATGCTTGTGTTATGTATTTTGTTTTGTTTATCTTCGTGCTGTGTATTGTGTCCAATGTTTACAGCTGCCCATTCCTGGTTGTCCCGTCGGTTTTCTATGCTTGTGTTATGTATTTTGTTTTGTTTATCGTCGTGCTGTGTATTGTGTCCAATGTTTACAGCTGCCCATTCCTGGTTGTCCCGTCGGTTTTCTATGCTTGTGTTATGTATTTTGTTTTGTTTATCGTCGTGCTGTGTATTGTGTCCAATGTTTACAGCTGCCCATTCCTAGTTGTCCCGTCGGTTTTCTATGCTTGTGTTATGTATTTTGTTTTGTTTATCTTCGTGCTGTGTATTGTGTCCAATGTTTACAGCTGCCCATTCCTGGTTGTCCCGTCGGTTTTCTATGTTTGTGTTATGTATTTTGTTTTGTTTATCTTCGTGCTGTGTAGTGTGTCCAATGTTTCCAGCTGCGCATTCCTAGTTGTCCCGTCGGTTTTCTATGTTTGTGTTATGTATTTTGTTTTGTTTATCGTCGTGCTGTGTATTGTGTCCAATGTTTACAGCTGCCCATTCCTAGTTGTCCCGTCGGTTTTCTATGTGTGTGTTGTGTATTTTGTTTTGTTTATCGTCGTGCTGTGTATTGTGTCCAATGTTAAAAGCTGCCCATTCCTGGTTGTCCCGTCGGTTTTCTATGCTTGTGTTATGTATTTTGTTTTGTTTATCTTCGTGCTGTGTATTGTGTCCAATGTTTACAGCTGCCCATTCCTGGTTGTCCCGTCGGTTTTCTATGCTTGTGTTATGTATTTTGTTTTGTTTATCGTCGTGCTGTGTATTGTATCCAATGTTTACAGCTGCCCATTCCTAGTTGTCCCGTCGGTTTTCTATGTTGGTGTTGTGTATTTTTGTTTGTCTTCTTTCAGTGTATTGTGTCCAATGTTTACAGCTGCCCATTCCTGGTTGTCCCATCGGTTTTCTATGTTTGTGTTATGTATTTTGTTTTGTTTATCTTCGTGCTGTGTATTGTGTCCAATGTTTACAGCTGCCAATTCCTGGTTGTCCCGTCGGTTTTCTATGTTTGTGTTATGTATTTTGTTTTGTTTATCGTTGTGCTGTGTATTGTGTCCAATGTTTACAGCTGCCCATTCCTGGTTGTCCCGTTGGTTTTCTATGTTTGTGTTGTGTATTTTGTTTTGTTTATCTTCGTGCTGTGTATTGTGTCCAATGTTTACAGCTGCCCATTCCTGGTTGTCCCGTCGGTTTTCTATGTTTGTGTTGTGTATTTTTGTTTGTCTTCTTTCAGTGTATTGTGTCCAATGTTTACAGCTGCCCATTCCTGGTTGTCCCGTCGGTTTTCTATGTTTGTGTTATGTATTTTGTTTTGTTTATCTTCGTGCTGTGTATTGTGTCCAATGTTTACAGCTGCCCATTCCTGGTTGTCCCGTCGGTTTTCTATGTTGTTGTTGTGTATTTTTGTTTGTCTTCTTTCAGTGTATTGTGTCCAATGTTTACAGCTGCCCATTCCTGGTTGTCCCATCGGTTTTCTATGTTTGTGTTATGTATTTTGTTTTGTTTATCGTCGTGCTGTGTATTGTGTCCAATGTTTACAGCTGCCCATTCCTGGTTGTCCCGTCGGTTTTCTATGTTTGTGTTATGTATTTTGTTTTGTTTATCTTCGTGCTGTGTAGTGTGTCCAATGTTTCCAGCTGCGCATTCCTAGTTGTCCCGTCGGTTTTCTATGTTTGTGTTATGTATTTTGTTTTGTTTATCGTCGTGCTGTGTATTGTGTCCAATGTTTACAGCTGCCCATTCCTAGTTGTCCCGTCGGTTTTCTATGTGTGTGTTGTGTATTTTGTTTTGTTTATCGTCGTGCTGTGTATTGTGTCCAATGTTAAAAGCTGCCCATTCCTGGTTGTCCCGTCGGTTTTCTATGCTTGTGTTATGTATTTTGTTTTGTTTATCTTCGTGCTGTGTATTGTGTCCAATGTTTACAGCTGCCCATTCCTGGTTGTCCCGTCGGTTTTCTATGCTTGTGTTATGTATTTTGTTTTGTTTATCGTCGTGCTGTGTATTGTATCCAATGTTTACAGCTGCCCATTCCTAGTTGTCCCGTCGGTTTTCTATGTTGGTGTTGTGTATTTTTGTTTGTCTTCTTTCAGTGTATTGTGTCCAATGTTTACAGCTGCCCATTCCTGGTTGTCCCATCGGTTTTCTATGTTTGTGTTATGTATTTTGTTTTGTTTATCTTCGTGCTGTGTATTGTGTCCAATGTTTACAGCTGCCAATTCCTGGTTGTCCCGTCGGTTTTCTATGTTTGTGTTATGTATTTTGTTTTGTTTATCGTTGTGCTGTGTATTGTGTCCAATGTTTACAGCTGCCCATTCCTGGTTGTCCCGTTGGTTTTCTATGTTTGTGTTGTGTATTTTGTTTTGTTTATCTTCGTGCTGTGTATTGTGTCCAATGTTTACAGCTGCCCATTCCTGGTTGTCCCGTCGGTTTTCTATGTTTGTGTTGTGTATTTTTGTTTGTCTTCTTTCAGTGTATTGTGTCCAATGTTTACAGCTGCCCATTCCTGGTTGTCCCGTCGGTTTTCTATGTTTGTGTTATGTATTTTGTTTTGTTTATCTTCGTGCTGTGTATTGTGTCCAATGTTTACAGCTGCCCATTCCTGGTTGTCCCGTCGGTTTTCTATGTTGTTGTTGTGTATTTTTGTTTGTCTTCTTTCAGTGTATTGTGTCCAATGTTTACAGCTGCCCATTCCTGGTTGTCCCATCGGTTTTCTATGTTTGTGTTATGTATTTTGTTTTGTTTATCGTCGTGCTGTGTATTGTGTCCAATGTTTACAGCTGCCCATTCCTGGTTGTCCCGTTGGTTTTCTATGTTTGTGTTGTGTATTTTTGTTTGTCTTCTTTCAGTGTATTGTGTCCAATGTTTACAGCTGCCCATTCCTGGTTGTCCCGTCGGTTTTCTATGCTTGTGTTATGTATTTTGTTTTGTTTATCTTCGTGCTGTGTATTGTGTCCAATGTTTACAGCTGCCCATTCCTGGTTGTCCCGTCGGTTTTCTATGTTGGTGTTGTGTATTTTTGTTTGTCTTCTTTCAGTGTATTGTGTCCAATGTTTACAGCTGCCCATTCCTGGTTGTCCCGTCGGTTTTCTATGCTTGTGTTATGTATTTTGTTTTGTTTATCGTCGTGCTGTGTATTGTGTCCAATGTTTACAGCTGCCCATTCCTAGTTGTCCCGTCGGTTTTCTCTAGCGTTTATTATATGACATATATAACCTAGATACTAAACCAGTGAAAAAACAAAGGTAAAGCTAACGTTAACATCAACAAGAACCACATGAAATCCGATTCTTAAATAAAATATGTATGCCTGTTACATCTTTAAAAACAAAACAAAGCTGGTGTATATACAGTGAAACATATCTAATTCGAACTTCCTTGGGATCACCTTTTGTGAATTGAATAGGCAGGTGTCCTGTTTATGTATGTTAAATTAACAAATATCTACTATATTGAGACTTTATTTACAGTTCGGCTGATACAGGATTACATTTCACTCGAGGTTCGATTTAAGCAGGTTTCATTGTATTAATATTGTCTATAATACAAATGGCATACGTTTTCCCCTTTTTGTTAATTTTGCTCTATGCACAATGTACACCTTATTGCACAATACTAAATTGTTTGTCCGCTTGTCCACCTTGGATTTTCCACTGAATTGTCTGTCCTTCAAAGTACATCTTCAGATTTCACCATTGGTATCTTCAAACCTTGTTTTATGCACGATATATTATTAGATGATTGCATAATTCTGCATGCTTGTTTCCTATGAATTACAGGCATTGATAGAATGCACAGAGATATAGAGATGATGTTAGGATATAAACCGTGCTTATGGTGGAGTAGTTCATGCTTGTTTCCTATAAATTACAGGTATTGATAAAATGTATAGAGATATAGAGATGATGTTAGGATATAAGCCGTGTTTATGGTGGAGTATTTCATGATTGTTTCCTATAATTTACAGGAATTGATAGAATGCATAGAGATATAGAGATGATGTTAGGATATAAGCCGTGCTTATGGTGGAGTATTTGTTGGAAATTCATCACACCAACTCTTCTTGCGGTAAGGGAACAACTTAAAACAGGATATCGGTCTTGTATTGAATATCAGCATTATTCAATTATCGTCGAAAAAAATTATCTTTTATTCTTAAGAGTCAACGCTTATTAACTGACACGCGACACCAGTCGTCGTACGCTTTTTCTAAAATTTTCTCTGAAATCACTTGACGTAGTTGATTCAAAGTTAAATCATGCATAACATGAAAAACAAAAAATACCACATTCGGAAGAGTTCAAAAGTCAAATAGCAAATTCATAGAAAGAGGTCAAATTGATACCCGTAGCACACTAATACATGACCGCGCACATTCCTGACTTGGCACAGGCATTTGAATAAAAAGAAATGGCAGAGCTAAGCTATTTTATGGGGATTAACATCCCGTCTAAAAAATAGTACTTTATGTTGTACTACAAAAATATTCTAAATGATGTAATCCGATAACATATTTGCACAAAATGTATATCAAACCTCGCGTACATGTATCATTCAAATAACAAGGCAATGAAGGACCGTTGTGATTATCACCCCTAATGCGATGTCCATGAGGTGTACGAGATACAGCTTTACGCGATAAAGCTTGTCAGCCGCATGCGGCAGGTAGTTTGTTATCTCAACCACGAAATAAGACTGATAAAAAAAGATATATCTGAAATATCATTATAAATGATGTTAATCGCCCATACCTCCTTAGCCCTATATTAAGGCAGCATTAACTTATAAACAAATGCATGTTTATGTTAGTGTATGCTTTGTGTTGAACGTTGTCATTGAAGCTTAAATGGTCATTAAAAATGGCTCTAGACTACATTCAGTACATTTACATTTACTTCTAGACGTATACATTCTTCTGGTACCCTGTGGCTTATGTAGTGTGAGGCGCAATACACACTTATCGAACAGGGAACGCGTCGTAGCTTGAAACCCAATTGGAAATACAAGTAAAACGTCAAATGCTTTGCCTTTTTGTGTGTAAATTTAATAATTTTGTGAATACACAATATTGCAGCATAAACACAATATTAGAACTCACCTCGAAGCAGAAAGAAAAGCTTGGTTTTTCTAAGGCTCGTACAAATAAATTTACAAATAAATTGTACAGTTGCCGTAAATGTACGTATATTGTCTATGTATATGTTGTTATTTCAGATCATGCTGACCTTCAACATGTCCCAATTAAAACCAGTATCTTACGGTACTTACCAGTATCCGTTATGGGCTATTTTAATAGGTTGGATAATTGGCATGGCTTCTGTTGTACCTATACCTATACAAGCGGTTATTGGATTGTGCAAATCTAATGGGTCGCTGTTACAGGTACGTTTCATGTTTGCATTATGGTCATTGGACCTATTTCACATTATGCAACACCTCAAACATGTGACATTTTGGAAGGTCAATTTGCTTTCAAATAGTATGTTTCACGGTGTACTCTGGTTGTGTGTCTATATCGAAATAGCAATATTTGATCGGTTTTATTTCACTTGACACCATGCTTACAACTCTTGTGCTTTACACTTTCATCGTAATTTAAAATGTAAAAAAGTGTTATTCGAATGAAATATAAAATCGGATAAAAAGTGTATGGAATTGCATAATATAATAAGAACTACTGTGTATTTTCTTCGTCAAACACATTTAACAGACAGTTATATAAACGATGAAAGTGTACCACGCAAACAGAGAGACTAGCTCCTATATGTATACATCGAGATTCGTTCGTAATGTCATTTTACTTAAATTTTTCGCCTTCTCTTAGATGGATTTTTGGACTTTTCCACTTACATTCACTCCATTTTCTAGTAAATAATGACTCGCATATATATAAACATAAACAAAGAATGACAATGTTGTTATTGGAAAACAATTACAAAATATATACCTCCCCATGCGGTCACCTCTATATAGCAGTCATCGATATTAAAAGGTCACCTCTTTCTTGTCCCCTGATACAACATTTCATATGAATTGAACCTCTTTTAAGAGGTCACCTGTCTTATATGGCTACTTTTATTTGTTTCAAAGGTGACCTCTTAATACAGGTGTGACTGTACATGTATATATCTTTGTAGAGAATAAAGAAGCTATTGAAACCTACACCAAAATGGGGACCAGCACTAGAAATTAACAGAGAAAAGTACTTTGATGATCTATATCAAATGGAATCAAAAGACAAACGTTTAAATGATCATGTGATTATAGACAAGACGACATTATCAACCGAAAAACAGAGCATGATTTGAAATTGTGAATACTTGTATGCTCTATAAAATGTATATATTTTCTAGAATATTTCCAACATTTCAGCCATATCAGATATGATTATCAGGAATAAGTATGTTTATCAAAACAACTCTTAATTAATCTGTTTGTGCTTGTCTTATACAATATTTAGATTTTCATTTATTTTTCTACTTCCATCATTTGAAACCCAGTGTTGGTCATAGCCTGTCACTTGTGATTTTACACCCGATGTTGTTAATAGTAAGTCACTCGTGACTTGACGTCCGATGCTGGTCATAATCTATCACTCGTGACTTGACACACGATGTTTGTCATAGTCTGTCACTCGTGACTTGGCACCCGCTATTGGTCATAGTCTGTCACTCGTGACTTGTCACCCGATGTTGGTAATAGTCTGTCACTCGTGACTTGACGTCCAATGTTGGTAATAGTTTATCACTCGTGAATTGACACACGATGTTTGTCATAGTCTGTCACTCATTACTTGACACACGCTATTGGTCATAGTCTGTCACTCAAGACTTGACGTCCGATGTTGGTCATAGTCTATCACTCGTGAATTGACACACGATGTTTGTCATAGTCTGTCACTCATGACTTGACACCCGATGTTGGTAATAGTCTGTCTCTCTTGAGTTGACGTCCGATGTTGGTAATAGTCTGTCACTCGTGACCTGACACCCAATGCGGATAATAGTCTGTCACTCGTGACTTGACACACCATGTTTGTCATAGTGTGTCATCCTTGACTTGACACTCGATGTTGGTCGTGGTATGTTACTCGTGACTTGAAACCCGATATTGGTCATAGACTATCACTCGTGACTTGACACTCGATGTTGGTCATAGTTTGTCACTCGTGACTTGACGCTCGATGTTGGCCATAGTCTGTCACTCGTGACATGATACCCAATGTTGGTCATAGTCTAGCATTCGTGACTTGACACACAATGTTGGTCACAGTCTGTCACTCGTGACCTGACGCACACTGTTTTTCATAGTCTGTCACTAGTGACTTGACGTCCGAAGTTGGTCACAGTCTGCCACTCGTGGATTGATTCTTGACGTTGATCATAGTCTGCCAATTGTGACTTAATGCTTGACGTTGATCATAGTCGGCCACTCGTGACTTGCCGTCCGATGTTGGTCATAGTCTGTCACTTGTGACTTGACACCTGATGTTGGTCATAGTCTGTCACTCGTCACTTGACACCATATGTTGGTAATAGTCTGTCACTTGTGACTTGACACCCAATGTTGGTCATAGTCTGCTACTCATAATTTGACGCCCGATGTTGGTAATAAGCTGTCACTCCTCACTCAATGTTGGTCGTAATATGTCACTTGTGACGTGACCCCCGATGTTGGTCAGTCTGTCACTCGTCACTTGACACTGAATGTTGGTCATAGTCTGTCGCTTGTGACTTGACACTTAATGTTGGTCATAGTCTTTCTCTCGTGACTTGACCCCCGATGTTGGTAATAAGCTGTCACTCGTCACTTGACACTCAATGTTGGTCATAGTCTGTCACTTGTGACTTGACACACAATGTTGGTCATAGTCTGTCACTCGTCACTTGACACCATATATTGGTGATATTCAGTCACTCGTGACTTGATACCCGATGTGTGTCATAATCTGTCACTCATGAATTGACACCCAATGTTGGTCGTGGTCTATCACTCGTGACTTGACACCCGATGTTGATCATAATCTGTCACTCGTGACCTGACACACGATGTTTTTCATAGTCTGTCACTCGTGACTTGATGTCCGATGCTGATCATAGTCTGTCACTCGTGGCTTGATTCTTGACGTTGATCATAGTCTGCCAATTGTGTCTTGACTCTTGACGTTGATCATAGTCGGCTACTCGTGACTTGCCGCCCGATGTTGGTAATAGTCTGTCACATGTGACTTGACACCTGATGTTGGTCATAGTCTGTCACTCGTCACTTGACACCCAATGTTGGTCATAGTCTGTTACTCATGACTTGACACCCGATGTTGGTAATAAACTGTCACTCGTCACTCAATGTTGGTCATAATCTGTCACTTGTGACTTGACCCCCAATGTTGGTCAGTCTGTCACTCGTCACTTGACACTCAATGTTGGTCATAGTCTGTCACTTGTGACTTGACACCCAATGTTGGTCATAATCTTTCTCTCGTGACATGACCCCCGATGTTGGTAATAAGCTGTCACTCGTCACTTGACACTCAATGTTGGACAGTCTATCACTTGTGACTTGACACACAATGTTGGTCATAGTCTGTCACTCGTCACTTGACACCAGATGTTGGTAATATTCAGTCACTCGTGACTTGACACCCAATGGTTGGTAATATTCAGTCACTCGTCACTTGACACTCAATGGTTGGTAATAGTCTGTCACTCGCGACTTGACACACGATGTTTGTCATAATCTGTCACTCGTGACTTGACGTCCGATGTTGGTCATAGTCTGTCATTCGTGACTTGTCACCCGATGTTGGTAATAGTCTGTCACTCGTGACTTGACGTCCAATGTTGGTAATAGTTTATCACTCGTGAATTGACACACGATGTTTGTCATAGTCTGTCACTCATTACTTGACACACGCTATTGGTCATAGTCTGTCACTCAAGACTTGACGTCCGATGTTGGTCATAGTCTATCACTCGTGAATTGACTCACGATGTTTGTCATAGTCTGTCACTCATGACTTGACGTCCGATGTTGGTAATAGTCTGTCACTCGTGACCTGACACCCAATGCGGATAATAGTCTGTCACTCGTGACTTGACACACCATGCTTGTCATAGTGTGTCACTCATGACTTGACACTCGATGTTGGTCGTGATATGTTACTCGTGACTTGAAACCCGATATTGGTCATAGACTATCACTCGTGACTTGACACTCGATGTTGGTCATAGTTTGTCACTCGTGACTTGACGCCCGATGTTGGTCAGTCTGCCACTCGTGACTTGACGCTCGATGTTGGCCATAGTCTGTCACTCGTGACATGATACCCAATGTTGGTCATAGTCTAGCATTCGTGACTTGACACACAATGTTGGTCATAGTCTGTCACTCGTGACCTGACGCACACTGTTTTTCATAGTCTGTCACTAGTGACTTGACGTCCGATGTTGGTCACAGTCTGCCACTCGTGGATTGATTCTTGACGTTGATCATAGTCTGCCAATTGTGACTTAATGCTTGACGTTGATCATAGTCGGCCACTCGTGACTTGCCGTCCGATGTTGGTCATAGTCTGTCACTTGTGACTTGACACCTGATGTTGGTCATAGTCTGTCACTCATCACTTGACACCATATGTTGGTAATAGTCTGTCACTTGTGACTTGACACCCAATGTTGGTCATAGTCTGCTACTCATAACTTGACACCCGATGTTGGTAATAAGCTGTCACTCCTCACTCAATGTTGGTCATAATATGTCACTTGTGACGTGACCCCCGATGTTGGTCAGTCTGTCACTCGTCACTTGACACTGAATGTTGGTCATAGTCTGTCACTTGTGACTTGACACCTAATGTTGGTCATAGTCTTTCTCTCGTGACTTGACCCCCGATGTTGGTAATAAGCTGTCACTCGTCACTTGACACTCAATGTTGGTCATAGTCTGTCACTTGTGACTTGACACACAATGTTGGTCATAGTCTGTCACTCGTCACTTGACACCAGATATTGGTGATATTGAGTCACTCGTGACTTGATACCCGATGTGTGTCATAATCTGTCACTCATGAATTGACACCCAATGTTGGTCGTGGTCTATCACTCGTGACTTGACACCCAATGTTGATCATAATCTGTCACTCGTGACCTGACACACGATGTTTTTCATAGTCTGTCACTCGTGACTTGATGTCCTATGCTGATCATAGTCTGTCACTCGTGGCTTGATTCTTGACGTTGATCATAGTCTGCCAATTGTGTCTTGACTCTTGACGTTGATCATAGTCGGCTACTCGTGACTTGCCGCCCGATGTTGGTCATAGTCTGTCACATGTGACTTGACACCTGATGTTGGTCATAGTCTGTCACTCGTCACTTGACACCCAATGTTGGTCATAGTCTGTTACTCATGACTTGACACCCGATGTTGGTAATAAGCTGTCACTCGTCACTCAATGTTGGTCATAATCTGTCACTTGTGACTTGACCCCCAATGTTGGTCAGTCTGTCACTCGTCACTTGACACTCAATGTTGGTCATAGTCTGTCACTTGTGACTTGACACCCACTGTTGGTCATAATCTTTCTCTCGTGACATGACCCCCGATGTTGGTAATAAGCTGTCACTCGTCACTTGACACTCAATGTTGGACAGTCTATCACTTGTGACTTGACACACAATGTTGGTCATAGTCTGTCACTCGTCACTTGACACCAGATGTTGGTAATATTCAGTCACTCGTCACTTGACACTCAATGGTTGGTAATAGTCTGTCACTCGTGACTTGACACACGATGTTTGTCATAATCTGTCACTCATGACTTGACACCCAATGTTGATCATAATCTGTCACTCGTGACCTGACACACGATGTTTTTCATAGTCTGTCACTCGTGACGTGGCGTCCGATGCTGATCATAGTCTGTCACTTGTGACTTGACACCCGATGTTGATCATAGTCTGTTACTCGTGACTTGACATCCGATGTTGGTCATATTCTGTCACTTGTGACTTGACACCCAATGTTGGTCATAGTCTGTCACTCGTGACTTGACAGCAGATGTTGGTAATAAGCTGTCACTCGTCACTTGACACTCATTTCTGGTTCTAGTCTGTTACTTGTGACTTGACACACAATGTTGATAATAATCTGTCACTTGTGACTTGACACCCGATGTTGAATTCACACCCGGTTTTTGATGGAGTTCGTTTTGGTTATTTCTTTAGTTTATCAAATAAAGTTGTATTTAATACATCTCGCCGCTGGCAGGAATTGAACAACAATAGTGTATAGGTATTAACTTTAGTCTATACACTTGAGAACAACTGGTGTATAGTATAGTTTAAAACAATAGATGAAGTCTATAACTAAGTGTTTTGTGTACGATAGGTCCGACTGTGTTCCCACATATAATGCAGATATCTTGATTTCCCGACATATTTCGACTTCTTATCTACTGCCCTGTATCACAAAATAAGAATAAACTTACTACGAAAAGGCACAAGAAGGAACCTATTCAGAATTAGGTTCAGCAGATTGGACTAGTTCTTCCGATTTGCCGAGACATTTGCATCTTCTTCTGAACTAGTGCATCGAATGGCGCCAAAAACCAAACGCAATTATAGACCCTAGAAGATCACCTTCCCGGATAGCGCTAAGCAGTTGCTAGAGCCATCTAAGATGACCTCTAAGTTCTCTTATTGGATGTGATATGTCCATGCTCTTCGTTTGTACTACTGCATCAACTGTGACCAAACATAACAATCATAGCCCCTATTTCGTCGAATATGCATAGATTTTTGTCAAACAGCATCAATAAATAAATTGATCTCCTTTTTACATCAAACAAGGTGCTCACGAATGTAATTTGATGCTCAGATTGTATTAAGCAAAATAAACGTTTCGAATTCAACGATAAAAGACAAACATATGATGTTTGGATATATCAATGGGGGACATATAATGGAAATATATGTTAATATTATTATTTATTTTCAGTAAATTCTCCTTGTGGAAAATTCGTAACAAGGTCAAATATGATAATAGAGTACGCATACATGCACAATCACTGTAACTCGCGCAAAAAATCTGGGATCTATCAAAACTAAATGCAATTGACAAAACGATGGATAGTATTGTGTAACTGTTGTGGTCGACTATAAATAAATCCGTTTAAATAATTAGACAATGCTTCTGTTAAAAACATACATACTTTACGCGGTATACTTGTTTTAGATGTAATGGTACACTCGATTACCTATATTGTATGACATGTAATACATCTAACATATGCAACAAGTTGTGACTTTTTTGTTTTTTTCGGTTTTATTTATTTATAATGTAAAGAATCGAAAATTTGTTAACTGTGCCTACCACGTGTTATTTTTGATTGACCTTCTGGTCAAAGCTTTGGCGATTTAATTTCACCTTTGGACATGTCATCTATTTTTATCAACTTTGGCAGTTTTCCGGAGTCCTCACCTTATTATTCTAATCGTTTTCCCGGTGTTCAATCATATTAATTAGCGTTATTTTACGCTGTGTTATTAGAGTCTGCCACTCTTCGACATCGAGTTTCGCCATGTTGTTGTGTTATGCAAATTATTTAACACTTGTGTGTGACCTTGTGTATCTCGGTCAATCAATATCATTTCGGCGCTTGATGTCTGGAGTCATTGGAAACGATTTTATGTGTGTAAGAATATGCAACGCTTGTGACAGAAAATAAACTTATTTATTGAATTAAAAAGTTTGAGATTTTCATTGAAATATGAAGCTAAATGATTTTTGTATTCCGTAAAGATGTTATTTTATTGACATTCCACTTTTGTTTATTTTTATTCGCTTCATCGGGGATTACTTTTTGGTCCATTAGAGTTACGTTTCTGCATTCCCCGATAGTTTCCCCGACAAATCCCCACATCCCCGATCGTTGATAGGTCATTCCCGATTGTTGTTAGGACAATACCGATAGGTCATCGGGACTGGCTCATATATAAAGGATTTTCTCCGCGTTCTAGGGTTCTGTTCCATCCTCAGTTTACAAAGGTTCCGCCTGTCAGTTATTTCAATTTTACGTTCCTGTCAGTTATTTCAATTTTACGTTCCTGCCAGTTATCTACCAGTTGGTTTTGCCAGTTGAGTGCTACCTGTGGATTCTACCAGTATACCTGAGACTTGGTTAGTTTCTAGATTCAGAGTGCATACTCATTATTTGAATCAATTCACAATTCTTTAGAATTTGGCATTTTCAACAGACTAATGTTATCTTAGTCTTGTTGCTAAATTATTTGTTAATTAGGTTTTCAACACTATTGGACTTTATCAACTGAACTTAAGTTGTCTTGGTTCAGTTGCCAAATTTCATTCATTTCAAGTATTTTCCTGACTTTTCTGGGCCATGTTAGTTCAAGCTCAGGTCAGAGTTTATCTGGTATACTGAATATTTTTATTTAGTCAGATAGTATTTTTTTGCATTTGTGTTAAGGAATCCCTTTTGCTATGTTATCCATTAATAAAGTTTATGCCCTTCCCATTCCCCTCCTCTTATTCACGTTGTAGGAGATAGGACCTTATAGGGACTGGACATTAGGAATCAGGATTTACTGTGATTTCCTGTAAATCCTAGTAAAGTTATTCATTTTTCATTTGCTTGTTTAGGACCCTACGATGACATAGATTTCATGTCTTTGTAGAGAAATAGTTTTCATTTCTTTAGATAGGCTATAGGAATAGGGATTAGGTGCAAATAAAATAGATAAAAGTAGGTAACAAACATTTTCTGGGTTCCTGTGATTTCCAGAAATCCAGTATTTTTAATAAATATTCCATTTAATACAATTAAAACAATTGTGTTAGTGAACATAAATGTGTTAGTTAACAATAGTAAACAATAATTAGTGTTAGTAACAATGGTTGAACACCGTGGCAAAACAAATACCCAAAGTTATAGAAAACAAATAGTATTTAACCTCAGAATATTGAATAATTAAAAATCTGTTGTAAATTGATGTGAAACAAATTGAATTGTGAAGAAATTGACATGACAAAAGTAATAAAATATTTGCTCACATTATTATCTTCATTCTTTAACAGATATCTCCAATATTGCTTGACCTGTTGTTGATTATTCTGGTTTAGTTCCTGTTCTCGTGAGAGAGTCTGTGTTACCAATATCCTCCAAATCTCACTTCTCAAGTGACGTTGAATGTGCAAATTAACCATAATTGTTGGAGTGTTTATCCTCCATCTTGGTTATCTATTCCGTTGAACGCGCAAGAGAAGCTGTGTATATACCGAGTACAACACACAGACTTGATCGTGAGAATAGTTTTATTTCCCCTCAGCCCTTTATTTTGTGTTGTGTTTGATATTCTGTGCAGAGTTAATTAATCTTTTGGCAGATTATCTTCCCCTTGACCCTGTTAGATGCCCAATTATTAATACATGTTTTTGTAATGGTAAACTTTATTCACATGATTTAAACTGAGTGTCAAGCACAAATCAATTTCAACAAACTTCAGGGTTAGTTGTCTAATCTTGTTCATTTCACTGTGATTATTGTCACTAGTGTTCCTCCTTGTTTGGTCTCGGAAGGTCAAAAGAACATAAGACAGAGAAAGATACATTACATAAATTTGACATCCTGGAATAAGAACGTCTTTCACATTTTGCTCAGTATTCACCAACCCTAGCACGTTACAATATATACATTTCAATGGTAAGAAATACATAAGATTGTTAAGATTGTTAGGATGATAGTAAATAGTGTAGAATTTTTTAATTGTTGATTGACACAAAGATGTCACATTGATTTAACAATATATTTAAATTGTAGATATGTTTAGCAAATGTATAGATTTCAATCAATCATAATTATATAAATAAAGAAGATAATAGTAAAAGCGATATTTTACACAGCAAAGTCTTAAATATCTCTACCAATAGTGGATAGAAATATTAAAAAGTCTTAAATATCTCTACCAATAGTGGGTAGAAATATTAAAAAGTCTACACAATTACTCATCAACAGCTTAAGAAAAAAAAATTCCCTTTTCCATGTTTATTTATTAATGTAATACATTTAAAGGATTTGTAAGCTTTCAAGCTGTGGCCTAGTCATTTGTACAAGTATTTCACTAAAGACTGTGATTATGTAAATTAAACAAGTTTTCGTTCAGTAATGTCGCTGAGAACTTTCATATAATGAGCACCTTAAGATAACTACATGTTCAAGCAAAATAGTTCAACTTGTCAACAAATTAAGTTTATAATCACAAAATTATCTACTTCCTGCTCAACTAAGTATAGAATATTGTTTCATCTACTCATTAAATAACGAGGGTAATCAATGTGTTTTACAAAGCAGTCTATTTAACAATGTGTATTATGAAAGAAAGTTTAAACAGTAAACAGTGATGGTCAACTATTCCACCAATTTCGACAACACGATCGAATCATATCTCATCTTAACTCACCTGAACACAAAATAAGAATACGACATATGACTATGGAAATCAAGGTCCTGTCTTGGCAACACTATTTCAGTAATATAGTGGCGGTCAGTTTTATAGATGGAGTATCCCGCAAGTCACTGACAAACTTTATCACACAATGCTGTTTCTAGCACACCTCACATTGAGCGGTATTAGAACTCACATTTTCAGTGGTTATAGGCACTGATTGCATTTTTAGCAAATTGTGTCCAGTTAGATTTTATTGTCAATTGCAAAACTGTAGGTCAAAATAAAAACATCAAAGAAAATAAAGAGGCACCAGATAAGTCTTGGTCAGTAACAATTGCAAACCAAGATACGTACAAGTCAAGCATCTCCACAACATCCATGATGGTGCTGACAAGAAAAACCAAAACTATCAAATATGATAGACTGGTATTGACATACCTATGTAGCATTCTCTTAACAAATTCATATGCGCCTGAGCCAAACCCTGGTCCACCTAAATACCCCTGTGGATCCTGCAACAAAGCTTGCACTTGGAAACAAAAAGCGTATGTTGTGACAGTTGTGATCAGTGGTACCACATAAATTGCCAAGGTATCGACGAGAAAATCTATAAAATACTAGATAAAAGCAATCTCTCATGGAACTGTATAAACTGTGGTATGCCAAACTTCTCCACAACTTTTTTCAATAGTACCATACCTGAATTATCGAATACCTACTCAGAATTAGAAATAAGCAATGATTCTGAAAATGAAAGCACTGATAATATTGGATTACCAACATACACATCATCACCAATCCAGATAAATCAAACACAGTCATCATCGACAACCAAGAAAAAGCAAGGTAAAAATAAAAAGGACACCCACACGTCAAAAAACTCTGAACCACTAACAGTGCTTACAATAAATTTTCAGTCGATAAAGAACAAAAAACCTGAAGTAGAACTTATCATTGAATCTTGTAAACCCAGCATAATATTTGGTACCGAGACATGGCTCTCAAATGACACCTCTCCATATGAATACATCCCATCCTCTAAATACAGCATTTATACAAAAAACAGAAAGGATGCTATGGGGGAGTATTACTGGCTATCTCAAACCAGCTGACATCCACACAAATCACAAAAGCAGGTACCGATTTAGACCTTGATACAAACTGCGAAAATGTGTGGGCAAAAATATCATATGAAGGCAACAAATCACTTTACCTTTGCACATACTATCGACCACCATCCGATAAAGGTGAATCATTAGAACAACTTGGTATCTCACTGAATAGAGTTTTATGTAAGAAAACAAATTCTAACATCTGGGTAAGTGGCGATTTCAACCTTGGCCACATAGACTGGAATACACCAGCAGTCATACCTAACAAACCTGAAGCTTCACTACACCAACAACTCCTCGATATATTACATGACAACAACCTAACACAAGTCATAAACAAGAACACCCGAAAAGACACAACACTAGATCTGCTGTGCATGACAAACCCATCATTTGTCAATAGAGTAGAAACATTACCACCAACCGGTGCGAGTGATCATGATATAGTTTACAGTGAAATAAACCTAGCCCTGCCGCAAAATAAACAACAAGCTCACAAAATGTTAAACTACAAAAAGGCACAATGGGATCAAATAGAAAAAGACCTCACTGAAACTTGCAAACAACTAAAAAAATATCAGGATAAAATGAGTCTAGACGAATTATGGAACATCTTCACAACCAATGTCCAAGAGACTATCCATAAGCATATTCCAACGAAAACCATTGGCAACAAATCAAGATTACCTTGGGTAAATAACCAACTAAAAAAGCTAATTAACAAGGAAAACAAGTTATATAAAAAGAAAAAACATAATCCCAAGTATAAAGAACAATATCAGAAAACTAAAGCCAAGCTCCAGAACGAAATGAGAAACACATACTGGCGATATATAGAAAACATGATTTTTGATATTGAAATAAATGAACCAGATCAACCAAGCTTCAAAGATACACCCAAAAAACTTTATTCTTACATAAAAAGCCAGAAAAATGAAAACACCGGCATACGAAGTGAAGGTACCCTACACTCAAATCCATCTGAGAAAGCAAATATACTAAACAAACAGTTTCAATCTGCTTTTACATCTGAAGCAAACACTAACATTCCAGAAAAAGGTCCTAGTACTCATCCCACAATGGAACCCATAAAAATCTCTAGGGATGGTGTTTATAAACTCATCAAAAACATAAACCCTAGTAAAGCTACTGGTCTTGACACCATCGCAGGCAGAGTACTGAAAGAAAATATTGATATATGTACAGACATCCTCACATTATTATTCACCAAATCATTGGAAACAGGCAAAGTACCATCTGACTGGAACCACGCAAATGTCACGCCTGTACTCAAAAAAGGAGACAAACACAACCCAGGTAACTACAGACCTATATCCATAACATGCATAGCTTGCAAATTACTCGAACATATTTTTGCCAGCAACATGATGCAACACCTAGAAACCAACAACATACTTTATTAATTACAGCATGGATTTAGGGCAAAACGATCATGTGAGTCACAAATAATTTCTTTAATACATGATTTATCACAAAACAATGACAAAAATATACAAACAGATTTAATAATAATGGACTTTGCAAAAGCTTTAGAAAAGGTACCACACAAAAGACTGCTGTACAAAATGAAATACTTTGGCATATCAGAGCAAATCATAAACTGGGTTAAATCTTTTCTCTCAAACAGAACTCAAACAGTACTTTTAGAAAATATGACATCATCAAAAATACCATTCACATCCGGTGTCCCACAGGGTACAGTTCTTGGACCAATACTTTTTCTAATCTACATTAACGACCTTCCTGAATACATCAAACATAGCCGTATCCGACTTTTTTCAGATGACAGTATGACCTATCGACAAATCAAATCACAAAGCGATTGCCTCAAGCTCCAAGAAGATCTCGAAGCTGCTATTAAATGGGAACTAGACTGGCTCATGTCATTCCACCCAGACAAGTGTAACATCATGAATATAACAATCAAGAGAAATCCAATCCACTTTTACTATAACATGCATGGCCATATATTAGAATCTGTTCAACACGCAACATATCTAGGTGTCACAATCTCAACAGACCTAAAATGGAACACCCACATCCAACAAACTGCCGCCAAAAGCAAACAAATCATTATGTTTTATCAGAAGAAATCTAAAAGTACAATCACAAACAATAAAAGAACGAGCATATCAAACCCTAATAAGACCCAAATTAGAATACTGCTACACTGTTTGGGATCCTCACACAAATGAAAACATCAACTCGCTAGAAAAGGTACAGCGACAGACAGCCAGGTATACATGCAACAGACATCATAACACCAGCAGTGTGTCTGAGATGTTAAACACCATTAATTGGCAAACTCTACAAGAACGCCGACTAAGAACTAGGCTCATAATGTTTCACAAAGTAATAAATGAAAATATCGCTATCCCTACACAAAATATATTACTTCAGAGCCAGTCTACGACAAGATCTTCCCGAAAAGACTCCTACAGACAAATCCAATGCAATAAAGACAATTATAAATTTTCTTTCTTTTGTCAAACCATTAAAGACTGGAACAAATTATGCCCGACATAACCAAAAACACCACTACAGAATCCTTCAAGGGTGCACTCACTCACAATGTGCTCCTTGATACTTATCCACACAAAATAAAATAAACAGAAATCATATTGTTATCATGTTTTTATCTTAATAAATGAAAAATAAAAAATAAAAAAATTGTAAAAATCCAAAAAAATTAAAAGACAAATTGTTAAAACTGATAATATAAAACTAAAAAATAATAATAATAATTATATCAAATAAATTATCTATGTTCTGAAATTTTTTATAAATTTGAAAACATTTAACCAGGCATGCGCCGGAAAGTAAACATCAGTACATTGATGGTTTTCCGTAACCAAAGAAGAAGAAGAAGGAGAAGAGAGAGAGTTGTAAATCCAACCAGCATACCAACACGACCACGACGGCCCCGCCAAAATTGGCCAAGGTTTGTTGTCTATATACAAGGAAGATTGACTCAAGTTTTAATAATAAATAGATAGGTGATTTGGTAAAGTGATTAAATTAGTCTTGAGTTTGACCATCAATAATATAATAATATTCACAAGTTAATCCATTGTAAGCATATCTATTTTAATGTTTTCACCTAGTAGCGTCATCCGTTTTACATTTATATATAAATATTGTACCTAACATATGGGAGTCAGCATAAAAAAGGAGATAAAATATGTCATTTGAATGAAAAAACAACAAATCTGAAAAAAGCAACATGGACAATAACAGATTGATAATTATGCTTAGGTTGAGTTCACGCACGTATTGCTAATACGTTCAGTCATCTTTTTGGGTATCAGTGTATTTGCTTATAACAAATTTGAAGATTTAATAGAATTTAAGATTTCTGAAAAAATAAAATTGCAAATAATTTGTATAATAGAGCATATTGGAATCGGAGAGAACAGAAATGTGTAGGAAAGAACCTCTTGAAAATAAATCATTTGCACATTTCCGGCTTTGATTCTAAAATTATACGTTTTACAGGATTTACTTTCCTGTGAGGCAAAATAGTCCCCTTTCATGCAAAGCTCAATAAAATTAACATATTTCCCCTATAATTTGTTTCAAACTGTTAATGTTGTAGCAACTTGTGAATGATTTACTTGCTATACAATTATCCTCTGATATTTTACATTGTTCAAATATCCACAAATTATGAGAAAATATATTCAAATGCGTTGTTATTTCCATTATTCTTGCCAGACCGAGAACCAGATTGTCCGTTGTAAGGGAAACAACTCGTATGAAAAAGATATAAAAACGTATAAATTTAGAATCAGATCGGGAATGTGGAAAAGGTATATTGTATATATACAGTGTATATGTTTGGAAAACTGCACGTAAAAGACAACATTATGTACAACACTTTCTAACAACCTCTATATAATGGATAGCACCAGAAAATATGGTTAGCAACAGGTCATCAAAGACATCTTCTAACAAACGGGTGCTCATTAGAAACTGTATGATGTACGTATATAATATTTAGTATTAACCTAATATCACAAGTTACTTTGAGATCCAGTGGGACATACATATTGTATGGTTGTCACCTGCTTAGATGTTTGTATAATATACTTTATTTCATGTGACTGTATAATGAACACCGAAGAGGGCATCGAGAGACTGGCAACATTGAGTACACAAGAAACAGGACGGAGAAAAACAAAACAAAATGATAAAAACACAATATAGAAAGCTATAAAGATGAGCAACCATCAAATTACCAGTGGTGAACCTAGGTTGTTGTTTCCTGCTTCTTGTAAGACACCCGCCGTGTTGCTCATATAGCATTGAACAGTTCAGTAAGAGTTTGCTCAGTAATATAGGATTCTTAGTGCAGAATGACTAATATAACTTCTACACTTTGACGATTAGATTTCGGAAATACATTGCCACGAAAAAAAAACAACTAAATTATGAACAGTACACTAACGTCAGTTCCTTGTTTGTTCAAATCATGACTTTACAAGACCCAATTATGATTTTATTTAAAAGAGGAAGAAAGAAACATTTACTACATTTCTTAATGATTTCCTTCTATTGCATTTCATTTGTTACTACATGTAGACCAGCAGTGTTAAGTAGCATACATACAAATAAAGTCCAACATAAAATCATGTAAATATATAGTATCATTGGGTTTGCTTTGTGGAAATGAATTTCTCAGAGCAATACCATATCGAAAGCGAAGCACGAGTTGCAATGATAAGTAAATGTCGAGCAAAGATAAAGTTAGATATGAGAAAGAGAACCACCGGAAAAGTATAATGAAAAAAAAGAAGGCTACAAAAATTGGCGGGAATATCTCATTTCATAGGATGAGTGCATTAATTTGTCTGTGTTACATTCGTACTATTATTTACTGTTTAAAGTCTTCTCAAGTAACTGCTATAACCTTTTCATTTTTACTTCTAATCTATATGTTCCTGGTGTTGTTTGTGATACTGCCCCAGGTTTATATTTTGCATTTCTTTCTTCCGATGTTCCTCAGTTGTCTTCTCTTGACTAATAAATTCGTCTTTAATTTACGGTGTAGGGTTAGAATGGTATTTGACGCGACTTGAATATTTCAGGTATATGGTGGCGATCAATTCTATTCATGGAGGAAATCTGAGCATTCTGATAATACCACCGACCTGTCCTAAGTCGCTGACAAACTGTATCACATAATGTTTCATCGAATATCTATTGGTTACGTATGCAGTTTTAAATCCAACAATTGTTGGATCATGATCACGACGTCCCCTTTACATATAAAATAAAATAAATATAGTGTAACTTCTTGAGGACAGTGAGTGAGTGATTGTTGATTAGCACCAACACAGCAATTTTTCAGCTATATCATGTCGAGAACAAGTTAACTTGCAATGAAATGATAATCAGGTCCGCTTTGTACTAGTCCAACACGCTTAGTTGGATTGTTATAGTGCTAGCTCAGTAACACAACATTCCATGGGTAGACATGTCACTCCGCTCGGACACATTATCCTTATTCTGAGCCAACAAGATATTTGCCCTTAATCCATGTTTAGTGGAGAAGCAACAAATACATTTTTTGTAATTTTAATGTCACATACTGTCAATAAATTGAAAATTGGACATTGTAGCACGAATTCAGTGTGTTTGTTTTACTTGGTCAGTCGAAATCTACATGCATTTAGTTGCATGCAAGTTGCATGCGTGCCAAAAACTATCATGTCACTGAAATTTTTCCTTGAATAATATTTCATAATTACATTTTATGAAGCACACATTTCCGCAGTTTTCATGTTTGTTTGTTTCATGGTGTTTCAACAATATTTCAGTTATATCGTGCGTGTAGCGTTTCCGTTTTTTATCGGAATAGACGTCCTTGCAATAAAGAGAAAAAGGGGTAGATACTTTTAGTAAAATTGTGTTGCTTATTTAGACAGATTCTTATGACCAATAGTTTCTTTTTAGCAACGACAATATCCGTTTTGTAAATATGGCTGACGTGGAAATTGCAATACGTCAATCGATTTGAAAATAACACACCGTAAAGGGAGATACATTTTATTTTGGGTATGATATTTATAAGTTGCTAACCGGCAGAAGTGATGGAATATCATAATTCCTCATTGTAATGATGTACATTCAACGTTTGCTTTTTACGATTTACGATTTACGACTGCTCCGACCTAGTCGGTAATTTGCGACCAAAAATGTCGCATATCGGAAGTCGGTAAACGGTCGTAAATCGCAAAGACAGTCGTACGACTAAGTTTACGATTTACGAGTTTTTTTTTAAACTGACAGCTGTTTGACATTTAGAAAGCTGAAGCATTTTAGACTTATCCTCCTTTTAGCATAGCAAATCAAAAAGATTGTAACTTGAGTGGGATGATATACAAAAGATAACGTGTATAATTAGTATGACGTCGGCCAAATAAAGATGCAAATAAAGTGAGGCAGCTGTAGCGCCTAAATTAAGGGGAAGGGAACCTCTGTTGCCAGTACAAAACATTAATACAATACTTTGATTAGTCTCCAGGAGCTGTTTCTGAGCCGGTTGAATAACTTTTGGTGAAGTATAAATGTATCTAGTGTAGCAGTCTGATGACCACTTACCTAAAGTTGGATTAAATGATCCTCAAGTCTAGGTGCATGAGCAGATGTAGCTACTCCAATTCTGAAAGAGTGACCATTATAATCACTAGACAAACCTAACTTATCGAGCAACAGTTTAATATATAAGTAAGGGTAATAACAAAATTACCGAACTCCGAACAATCTTTCAAAGGGAAAGTCAAAACTCATAAGTATATAAACAGACAAGATCAGTCTACAACCGGAAAACTGGGAAAACCGTAATGACCCTGACTTGGTACAGGCATTTCCAAAGAAATGGTGGGCTGAAACAGATCTTACGGCGCCAAACCTACCGCTTTCATTACGGTTCAAATGTTCCGGTTGTCACTATGGCAGCATTTATAACAATACTGGAACAATATAGGTAAAATAGTAGCTAACGCAGTACTAAATCCAGTGAGGAGAGTGAAACATTTATCGTGAACCATCTCCATCAACGACCACGAGTCCCCTGAAGTAACAAATAATTAAATGGTCAAAGGTTTCTTTTAATCTGATAAAAAAAATGTTCAGTGTCAAAAGATTCTAGAGATTGCCTTATCTGAAAACAGAGCAACTAACATAACCTGTTTTATCAAGTAGAATACGTATACCTTGTCTAAAAGCACACCTATCAGTTATTTGAAGATCATTTAAACATAAATTATAATCAAGGTCCAACTGATTTAAAATTGTGAATTCTCCGCATTTTAAAAATCCAATAAAATCTGCATAAGACAAGGGGGACCCACAGGTTGAATGGGTACACAGGGGTAATATATCATTTCTATAAACTACAATTATGCTGTGATTTATATTTAATAACAAGACGCAATAAGAAGAGTTTGAAGATACCAAAGGGACAATCATACCTATGTTGTAAGCAGGAAGATGTACATATAATGTTAATATGAAAAGTAGTACCTTACTTGAACCTGTTTTAATTATAATGATAGACTTTTAGAGCACACGTTCCAGTGCCAGATAAAGAACAGGGCTTGGTGAACTACATTCAGGGGCCGCCAGAAATTAAGCTACTGCATTTGTAAATGAAGAATGCAAGTGTGCTGAATTATCCCTTTAAAGATGAATTAATGAATGTTTAATAATAACAATAAAATGTTGATCTTGCCCATTACATCAATTTGTTGGTACTGGCATTCCTGATTACAATGACACTACTTCATACTCGCTTAGGACCTGTACAGGAAATCGGTCCTTCCATCGACACTTTCGTCCTTTTGGAATAGCCTTATAATCTTATTTCAAGCCTCTGAAATTCGTGCTTTTGTTAACTATAGCTGGGACCTCACTGTATTTACAGCAAACGGAATAATTAGCCGGTCCTGATTCGTTCCTATTTATATTTTACTGGTGACCAGTTCTAACTACACATTCATTCAAACTATGGTATCCCCTGGTTACTCATGCAATGTTTGGGTTCAAACAAGTTTTAAGTGTATGTTGTGTACATCGTTGTGTGCCTTTTTCTCCTTTTTCTGGATCAACACAATTACCAAACGTAATATTTCTTAGTAAAGCCAACATCATCTATAAAGCGGGAGATGAAATTAAAGGTAAATGACCGGGATAGCTTATTTATATTTCTCTTGAGAAGCCACTGTAGGCTGTGGGCATCACACGAATAAATGAACAAGTCGGTCAGAAGAGGTGCACAGTTGGTACCTATAGTCATCCATCATATAGTTTGTGTGGGCGACATCATAAATTGATCGACCATCACAAGGATTTCCAGCACTCAATTATTTCTGGACATCTTTCTGATGGATCTATTATACCATTAATTCTTTGATTCTGGTTTGTACTGAATAGCTACCAGGGTAGAAGGATCTCGGATGGAGGAAGATGTCCCCCTGTCCACACCTCAGCAAACTAAAGTGAGGGTACTAGTTATTGCCTCCCCCTTTTTGGCTAAAATTGGCTAAATATGAGCTGATGAATTATGACATTTCACTTGACGGACAGTTCATGTGTGTATTCCGTCACATGTAAATATCAATAATATTCTTTTTTGGCTGTAATCACTGATTATAAATGTCTTATGTTATGACATTTTATACTGTTTACAGAGACATGGTAAATAAGCTTAGTATGACACGTAGGTGATTATAACGATAACTAGTTGTTGTATTTTAACATTGACTTCAACATTATACAAAGACTTTAAAAGGTTGTGATAGAAAAAAAAAAGATTACGAGCTCGTGTCTTTGTTTGGTATATGAAAATAAACTTTAAATAAATGTTTTATTTATGATAATGAACTTACTTACAATGTTTCATAAAAACCTCAAAATAATTTTATATTATAGAACTTTAAATTATTGTATGCTTCATTTTGTTCGGATTTCATTCATACTCTTAGTCTATTCATCTCACACTACATTCTCTGTTTACCTGTTCGTCATGGATAAAAATAGGTAAATCAGTAAACATCACCACCTTTAAAATAAATGTTATTTATAAACAACGTCAGAGATGATTTAAGAGCAATTCTATGTAATGACCAACATGGGTCGGAAATGGTATATCACGAATTTTGAAAGTTGTTAGACACAATGATAGCCTTGCATTAGAGTAACAAAACCTTGCAATGTTTTCCGGTAAAACACTCTCGTTACCATAGCAACAACTATTTATCTATATATGAAATCTGTTGACCTAATGGTAGTTGCCATATCGCTTATATTCAATAAAAAAATATATTTATACTGGTTTTGACAGCTGCTTCTGTATCAATTGATGATCTGAATATGTTCATCTAACAATATAGAAAATATTAGTGATTCTAATGCTTTCGTTTTTTAAAAAGGCTTATTGAAAGTTAGTTTCCTTAGGTTAATATGGGAAAATCACAGGCAAATTCAAATCAGTCTTACATAAAAACGCAGCATAGGAAATTGTTCATATTTTGCTATTAGCCTTGGTTACATATGTACAAACTAACAACAAATTATCTCAATGGGGATTTTTGTCACTAATTAATAATCCCTTGGACAAAATCTATGTAATTTGCCATCTGTGCCCCAAAACAATTCTTAGAAAATACTCATTGAACAGCCTCCGTGAACTCAGTACTAAATCTGGATACAAGAAATCGTATTCAGAATACAAATTGTCTATAATGTAACAGGTGGGGCCCCTACAGTGTGTGAAATATTTATTTTAGCTTTATTTTGAATAAGAGTTATCTTTCTCTGTATCTAAGTTGAACTCTCCTTCTAGGAGGTATGTTAAGTCCTTAAAATGATTTGCTTACACGATTTATCTCCGTATAGCATCATGAATTACAGAATATCAATGAAATACAGGTATTTTGTGTAACAAAAAGGACTTGAAATGTAGGAGAAACATGGCTTGTTATTTTAATTACTTTGTTGACTCTGTAGAATGTTCGAATGATAATGTTATTCTGAAAGATCATGCTGAGAAGGAGATACAAATAGTTTTCACAGAATGTGGTATATTGCCAGACAATGTCAATGAAAGTTCTTTAAACATTTGTTCTACACATTTCTCTCATATCCTTGAAAGAAATGTTAAAAGAAGCAGAAGAATTTATTGTGAAATTCCTCCATGTATCAGTCTTCACGCTTAACTTTTTACCTTACAAGCCCACCGGCACCGGGCCTGTGCTTTCGAGTTGATTCGGCCTTAAACAAATGCGGCCTTAGTTGATACTGCCTTGGTTAATTAATGCGGCCTCAGTTAAGAATGATGTGTATCTATGGATATATATGATATATACAATAAAACGACACATTGTGATGATTTGAGTAAATTATAAATTAAGTGATGGTCCTACAATTACATAGTCTGTGTTGCCACTGGAAACAACTGTCACACTCTAAAGCATGCTGCTTTGCACGGACATTCTGCTCACACACAATACAAGGAAACGACATAGTTGATAGTTTTGAAAATAGTAGGACCATCACCAAAATGTGCATATATTAGTGCGGTTTCATCAAAAGAATTGGAGTACTTTTTGAGTAATTTATAGTATGGCTTCCTTTTACTTTTTGGTAACCCTTATAATCATACTGCCAGTGCAATTATACGACTATTAAACAAATGATAATTAATTGCAAGAGAACATCTAAGGAATTTCGCTTGTTGACAACTTGGTATATCAACCTGAATTGTTTTTTTAATCATCAACTTCAATGGAAATGATTTCCGTCATTATTACCAAAAATTACTAATTAAAAAATTGTTAAAATAATAACGATTTATTATGGCTTTTCATATTGAGTTACGAGTAAATCTTGTGAAAACACTACAGGTTCCAATATTTTATTCATCATATCCATGAATATTTAAATAATATTTTAAATTTAAATAGAACTTTTATTTTTTAATTATTCTTTTCCATTTGATATAAGGCCGGATTTGCCATAGGCTGCATAAATATATGATAAGGCCGGAACATCAATTTGATATAAGGACGGATTTGCGTAAGGCCGCATCAACTAAGGCCGAATCAACTACGGCCGAATCTATCATAAGGCCGAAACAACTTGTAAGGCGGGCCTGTAAGTTCAAATATTTACAGGCCCACCATCAATTCTACAGGCCCGAATTTGAAAACTACATTAAAGACCATTAATTCAAACCACCAAAACTCAAAACATGATGATGTACCAAATATTATGTGGACATGCATGTCAATTATGCATTAGGTAAGACCAGAATGCAAGTAAAAAACACAAAAAGACACTTTATTTTGGATTCATGTTTATATTAATCTCCTGAAAATTCTAAAATCATATTGTCATTAGCATCCTCAGTATATTCCATATCATCACTGTCCACCTCCTCCTCATCATCATTGTCACAACCAATATTGTTATAAGACTCTTATAACAAAAACTTGTGGTGTCATCATTGCCTGAGACATATAATTTGGTGATAATTTTTAATATGTACCCGCCTTCTTTTTTTTTAAATATCACTATGCTTTGAACTAATACCACACAAAATGCAAAAAGTCGTATTTGTGTAGCCTTCAGCAGAAGAAATATGTACAGTATATGCCAATTTGCTCAATGGTCCAACTATATATAGAAAACAAGGGAATGCAAATATGGCATGAACGTATATTGACACCGACAGTCATAAACTGAAGCAACTTAAAGTAAAGATTGTAATTATTATTTGTCAAACCTCAAATCAGTGCAACAATGGAACAAAACTACTGTAGTTCAAAGTCTATTTTCTAACTGCAGAGGTATTAACCCTTAACCTAGACACAGGTCTGTCAGCAACAGTTCTATAAATAGATCGCAATTAATAGAAAAAAATACCGATCGGATTTGGAAGCGGATCGAACAAAATCTGAAGTGTCTCCGTGCATTTCAACGAATTTTGAATGACCAACCTTCTCAAATATGAACATATTATATATGAAAACTCAGACTTTATGTCACAGGATTGAGAAAAAAAATAATCAAAAGTTTGTTTGGTTAAAAGTAGCTTCGATCAACATTTCCCGTAGCACAGTGTCTGATTGCGCCCCCTTTCTCATGGTGCCATTTTTATTTGATATTTAACGAAATTAAAGTTTCTTTAAACCGAAATGGATTACTTTTCAAGAAATTCACTTTCAAAATACTTAATGAATAACATAGAATTCAATAAACACGATGTCGATATTTTCATAAATGGCACGTGGCAAAAATACGCTGGCAACATAGGGTGACTCTTCAAAATCACAAGTCTACTTAAACTTCGCTTTTGACCAACGAGAAATCGAAGTCAATCTTCACAAGGCAACTACTTCGCCCTCTAACGTGAGCCCTGCTTCTGGTCCTTTTTTAAAACCTACATGATAGTAATTTCCTTAAAATATCAACCAATCAAATTGCAAAAAACAGACACACCTAAATCTACCTACATGATAGTAATTTCCTTAACATATCAACCAATCAAATTGCAAAAAACAGACACACCTAAATCTATTTCGAATATCGGAAATTCTTAAAAGGACTTGTTTGCCTACCCATTTTTTGCATTGACTCCGCAGCAACTGAAAACGGAGAACAGTAAACTAAATATCTACACACAATATCTTATGAAATCAACTTTTGAAACTATATGACTTTTTTTTTCACAGGCCCGTCGGACTTGTGGAACTACTCATTTTATACGCCTGTGTACAATTTTACACGCCACGGGCTTCGGACTACCGCCTTATTTCGAAGACTGATGTATCAGTACACACCCAGAAGCAAGATCTACGAGGAAAAAAGACAGACTACTGACATTTCAAAATGTTATTTCAGTCAGAGAGAATTTTGGCATTATTCTACCTGTAGAAACTCGTAAGTGTATTAGAAAGTAGATTGAAAGTTTTTAGTTTTTTTCAGTCATTCCAACACAAACATTATGCACTAGTGATGCAGCATCTTCTTTTAGAAAATCATACTAGTAGTTATTTATCTGATTAATCTGACACTCATACCAGACAACACACTCACACCGGGTACTACTAAGCAGAGTGCGATAGAGTCAGGAGGCTTAATATTAGTTTATATGTATATTTAATGATGTATTCCTGTGGTATTGGTTGTTTTTTATATATTTCTTATTATTTCCAACAAAATAAATACTAAATAATAGGTTTTTATTGAAATATACAAGGTGATCAGCAATCGTTCATAGATTCAAAATAGCGGATATAGAGTCCGGTAGCAATATCGTCGATTTACAGCATGTATTCTGTACATTTAATTGATTATTATTGTATATGTGTTTATCTATGGGCATTTTATCAAAGATTGAATAAAATAGCAAGTAACGTGGAAATATTCATATATACAAGATGATATGTAAATAGAGTCCGGTATTCAAAATGGCAGACAACAGAGTCCGGTACGATTTATGTTGATTTAATATGTGTATACTGTATATAAATCAATGGTTATACTTATTCTGTTGGTGTACATTAGAGAAAACATATATGTAATAAAATTGTGTCAAATGAAAGTGATGTAAAGTGTAAGAATATTTCTATATAGAACGATGATAAAAACTATTTTAAATAGTCTACACTATAAGAAATAAGAATATTTCTAAATAGAACGACGATAAAAACGATTTTAAATATTTTGCACTATAAGAAATAAGAATATTTCTAAATAGAACGACGATAAAAATGATTTTAAATATTCTGCACTTTAAGAAATAAGAATATTTCTAAATAGAACGATGATAAAATGCTATTATATAAAATCAGTACTATCTGATTAATTATAATTACGATGTGCACTGATCAAAGATCAAATGAAAAGTGATTGCTAAATAACTACCAATGATGACACTGTTTTGACAGTACACAGTAATTTGTGATCTTGAACTTTATCATTTACAGGAGGATGGCTTTTCATTCAAATTAGAATCCCAAACTGTATATATTGTCTAGACTAATTAGGAAATTGTATATAACAAAAGTTTTATGGCTTCTTTGACATCTGTCAACCGCCTTACAGCTAATAAAAAGAATCCCTGAGTAGACATTTATGTTGCAAATTGGAAATTCAGTTAAAAATTGCATAATGTGAATGAATTGTAAATATATTTATTTAATTTTTTTTAATAAAGTACCCAAAATTTTTATTAAATCCATATTTTCATTAAAAAAAAGTCTTAACAGTTTGGAAATTGTAAGTTATAACATCTGTTCTTCGTAGGAACTTACCAACCGCTATGATTGGAAAAAGAAGAAATGGGATAATATTTTCTTTATATATTTTTTATTTGAAAATTTTTAATTAGAGTAAAAATCCAACTTTATTGCCACATTATTGTAATTTAAGTACTGAAAATTATGATTAAATACAGATTTTCATGTAAGTAACACTTATAACTATGTAATTAGTAGATTATGGCTTCTTTTATTCATGTCCACCGGCAAATAGTTTTTATTATTATTTTTTTTTATTTAGCATTTAAAACGACATAAGTAGCAGAACCACGTTATCGCCACAATAGATAACCACGGATAATATTCATACATATACCGATTTCACTTCGTTACTTACAGCACAGCTGAGAGCATACACTGATAAATGCTGAGCATAATCTGCATGCTGAGCCAGGCTCAGCATTTTTGCTGATGGTCTGCTAATTAACCCCAAGGTAATAAACAGGGCCATAAAATACCTGGTCAGTAGTGTCTTGTTGATTTTACAGGTAAATATATACACCTGTTTGTGTTACATAACAGGAAATGGGCATATTTGGATTTCAGTGATTTTGATGTGTAGAAAAAGGACTTTAATACATTTAACTGTACCTTGAAAATTTGTCATTAAAATAATATTTTCAAAATTTAATATTTTGTGATATTAGCATCAGCTAACAATTTAAACAAATAATTGAAATGAAATCATAATTTTGTGTTGGATATATAACAATTTTTAACTGAAAATATGGCAAAGAAGAACACGATTAATTGTGATGCTATTTTAATCAATAGATTAATTAATTAAGATTAGATTTAACATTTTAAGAATTTTCTTTCTATGTAATGTGCATGTGTGTACATGTTAGCTATTGTCATCACTTTTCGTCCGTCGTCTGTCGTCCGTCGTCCATCCGTCAACATTTCACATTTTAATCTTCTCCTCAGAAACCACTGGACCAATTGCAACCAAACTTTGGTGGAATGGTCCTTGGATGGCCCCCTTTCAAAATTGTGTCCGATGATCCCGACTTCCAACCAAGATGGCCGCCAAGCTAAAAATAGAAAAAAGGGGGGATGAAATTTTAATTGTCCATTGCTGCTTTAGTGTAAGTCAAAATGAGCTGAAATTTTAACTGCAGCTACATGGCAAGGAGTAGTTTAACATATATTCCGGATTTTTCTGTGAAATTTTTCTTTCAGCCGATATATACCGATTATGCAAATTAGGCATATTTGATAAAAGATCACATTTAAATCTTCTCCTCTGAAACCGCTGAACCAAATTAAACCAAACCTGGCAGGGATGGTCCCTGGGTGGGTCCCTTTCAAAATTGTGTCCGACAGCCCCGTCCTCCATTCAAGATGGCCGCTGTTACTAAAAATAGAAATTTCTTCAAATGGCCAAAACTGCTCTATTTTAAGCCAGAATGTGCCCAAATTTGAACTGTATAAGCATAATGATGAGCTTTTTAGCATATATTACAGGATTTTTTATGAACTTTGAACTTTTGCCGATTTTGAACGATTATGCAAATTAGAAAAAGGGGGGATGAAATTTAAAAAAAATCTTCTCCTCGGAAACTACTGAGCCAATATCAACCAAACTTTGTTGAAATGATTCTTGGATGGCCCCCTTCCAAAATTGTGTCCGTTGATCCTGACTTCCAACCAAGATGGCCGCCAAGCTAAAAATAGAACAAAGGGGGATGAAATTTTAATTGTCCATTGCTGCTTTAGTGCAAGTCAAAATGAGCTGAAATTTTAACTGCAGCTACATGGCAAGAAGTAGTTTAACATTTATTCCGGGTTTTTCTGTGAAATTTTTCTTTCAGCCGATATATACCGATTATGCAAATTAGGCATATTTTGATAAAAGATCACATTCAAATCTTCTTCTCTGAAACCGCTGAACCAAATTAAACCAAACCTGGCAGGGATGGTCCCTGGGTGGGTCCCTTTCAAAATTGTGTCCGACAGCCCCGCCCTCCATTCAAGATGGCCGCTGTTACTAAAAATAGAAATTTCTTCAAATGGCCAAAACTGCTCTATTTTAAGCCAGAATGTGCCCAAATTTGAACTGTGTAAGCATAATGATGAGCTTTTTAGCATATATTACAGGATTTTTTATGAACTTTGAACTTTTGCCGATTTTGACCGATTATGCAAAGTAGAAAAAAGGGGGGATGAAATTAAAAAAAAATCTTCTCCTCTGAAACTACTGAGCCAATCTCAACCAAACTTTGCTGAAATGATTCTTGGATGGCCCCCTTCCAAAATTGTGTCCGGTGATCCCGACTTCCAACCAAGATGGCCGCCAAGGTGAAAAGAGAAAAAAGGGGGGATGAAATTTTAATTGTCCATTGCTGCTTTAGTGTAAGTCAAAATGAGCTGAAATTTTAACTGCAGCTGCATGGCAAGAAGTAGTTTAGCAAATATTCCGTGTTTTTCTGTGAAATTTTTCTTTCAGCCGAGATATACCGATTATGCAAATTAGGCATATTTTTATAAAAGATCACATTTAAATCTTCTCCTCTGAAACCACTGAACCAAATTAAACCAAACCTGGCAGGGATGGTCCCTGGGTGGGTCCCTTTCAAAATTGTGTCCGACAACCCCGCCCTCCATTCAAAATGGCCACTGTTACTAAAAATAGAAATTTCTTCAAATGGCCAAAACTGCTCTATTTTAAGCCAGAATGTGCCCAAATTTGAACTGTATAAGCATAATGATGAGCTTTTTAACATGTATTACAGGATTTTTTATGAACTTTGAAATTTTGCCGATTTTGACCGATTATGCAAATTAGAAAAAAGGGGGGATGAAATTTAAAAAAAAATCTTCTCCTCTGAAACTACTGATCCAATCTCAACCAAACTTTGCTGAAATGATTCTTGGATGGCCCCCTTCCAAAATTGTGTCCGTTGATCCCGACTTCCAACCAAGATGGCCGCCAAGCTAAAAATAGAAAAAAGGGGGGATGAAATTTTAATTGTCCATTGCTGCTTTAGTGTAAGTCAAAATGAGCTGAAATTTTAACTGCAGCTACATGGCAAGAAGTAGTTTAGCAATTATTCCGGGTTTTTCTGTGAAATTTTTCTTTCAGCCGATATATACCGATTATGCAAATTAGGCATATTTTGATAAAAGATAGCATTTAAATCTTCTCCTCTGAAACCGCTGAACCAAATTAAACCAAACCTGGCAGGGATGGTCCCTGGGTGGTTCCCTTTCAAATTTGTGTCCGACAGCCCCGCCCTCCATTCAAGATGACTGCTGTTACTAAAAATAGAAATATCTTCAATTGTCCATTGCTGCTTTAGTATAAGTCAAAATGAGCTCAAATTTGAACTGCAGCTACATGTCAAGGAGTAGTTTAGCATATGTTCTGGGTTTTTTTTTGAAATTTTTCTTTCAGCCGATTTATACCGATTATGCAAATTGATAAAAGATCACATTTAAATCTTCTCCTCTGAAACCGCAGAACCAAATTTGTGTCTGGTGGTCCTGCCCTCTGACCAAGATGGCTGCACAGCTGTACTTAGTTTAACATAGGACCCTATGGGAAATTCACATAAAAACCATCTTGTCTGGAACCAGTAGCTCAATTAAAACCAAACTTAGATGGAATAGTCATTGGATGGTCCTCTTCCAAAATGGTGTCCGGCAGTTGCGCTCTCCCGCCAAGATGGCCACCACAGTGCAATTGCGTTGTTATTGAAAGCAGCTTTGATCCAGGTGAGCGATTACAGGCTCCTAGGAGCCTCTGGTTTTCAACTTTGACAAAATGTTATAGTTGTTCTTTTATGATACATGTATCTAAAATTAAAAAAAAAAATATTTTGTAATTAATTTTATCTGTTTTTTCAGAGGAATAATATATTTAATTTGCTTTATCAATTTAATCAAATAAATGTAATCCAATTTCAAAAATATACTTGTTACTATGTTTCGATTTTTTCAATTTTTTTTTTAATCCATTTTATCCAAGGTAATATTAATGTCTTTTCTTTTTGTTATTCAGGACATTTCTTGAACATTTTTTTTTCCACATTTTTATTCTTATTTTGTTAAACATACATTCTAAACATTAAAAAAAATATATATGCCAGTTGATTATAAATACATTCTTTTCAATATAAAAAATGACAAATTAAGTATTTTTTGTATATTAACACACAGAAATCTCAATCAATGAAGGATTTATGGACACTTGTAATTTGCCACTTATTCACTCTCATGTCATAAATTTACCTTAAAGAGACATACTGTCTAGGCTAATGAAAAAGAAAAACACATACACACATATTCAACTAGATTCCTAAATTAAATACATATATTTTTTTTTTATAAAATGTGAAATGTTCAATGGTTAAAATTAAATTACTATAAATTTCTTTTTCATAAATATTCCTGAATTTTGAATTAAACTTTTTTTTAAATAATTTACTGTTTTTGTTAGTACAAACACAAATATAAAAAAAAAAAAAAAGACAACAAACAAATGGTTAAAAAAAGAATAGATACACATCTATTGTATACATGTAAATATTTTCAAATAATTTACTTTTAAATTTTAAAATACAGATAATAATTGAAATTTTAACAAAGCAAATCAATTGAAAAACAAAAAAAATTTAATTCAATTTTAGAATTATCAAAACATTACTACATCGTAAAATAGAATTTTTTTTATGTAAATATTTCCACTAAATAAAAAGTCACAAGTGTAACAAATCACACATACATGCTCAGGTTAATTTTACTAACATCTATTGAATCAGGTACATCTACCTGTAAATCATTATGATCATATTGTTTATTCAATTGCTGGCCATCTATACAGGTGAGGGTAATAAAACTGATCATCAGCCCATGATTTACGACCCCCAATAAAACCTCAGCATTGAATGCTGAGCCTTTTAAAGGCTCAGCATTTATCAGTGTATGTTGTCAGCTGTACTGTATACACCAAAAAGTCGAAAAGAAGAACAATGATAATATTTGCTAAAATATATCGTTTTAAATAAAAAAAATTGTAATAAAGTAAAGAAAATGATGATTAAATCCAGATTTTCATGTAAATCACACTGAAAACTAAGTAAAACGTAGATTATGCCTTCTTTTCTTCATGTCGATCTGCAAATCGCCGCGATTGTGAAAAGAAGAACAATGATCATATTTGCTGAAATATATCGTTTTAAATATTTTTTTTTGTAATAAAGTAAAGAAATCTAGATTTTCATATATCTGTTTTCTCTAATGTACACCAACAGAATAACTATAACCATTGATTTATATACAGTATACACATATTAAATCAACATAAATCGCACCAGACTCTGTTGTCCGCCATTTTGAATACAGGACTCTACTTACATATCATCTTGTATATATGAATATTTCCACGTTACTTGCTATTTTATTCAATCTTTGATAAAATGCCTATAGATAAACACATATACAATAATAATCAATCATTAAATGTACAGAATACATGCTGTAAATCAACGATATTGCTACCAGATTCTATATCCGCCATTTTGAATCTATGAACGATTGCTGATCACCTTGTATATTTCAATAAAAACCTATTATTTTGTATTTATTTTGTTGGAAATTATAAGAAATATATAAAAAAAACCAACCAATACCACAGGAATACATCATTTAATATACATATAAACTAATATTAAGCCTCCAGACTCTACCGGACTTCTCGGGACTCTGTTTAGTAGTTACTAATAACCGCACTCACACCTACTACTTAGGCACACAGAGAAACAAAGACACCTATACTCATTTTAAGAACATTCAAGAACAATAACCTAGTTGAATATTTAACCTGCACATATTGTACACTGCACTACTGTTCATCAAGCAGCAGATAATGACATCTGCTCTCAATAGACTAGTCTTCTCAAATATTAGAAACAGAAAACACTGTATATAGTTTTAACCCTAAATGTATAGTACAAAAATGATATGAAAAAAATATTTTGGTTTCTGTGTATATATATTGTTGATAAAATTCTGACAATTATTTTTATATCCCACCCATACATGCATGGCAAAAGTTAACATCCTTGCCCAGCATGTAATCATCAAGCTTAATGGTGTACTGAACTACAAATGAGAAGAAGAAGCATAAGATTTTCACATATAGTAACAACTACACTACATGTACCATTTTTAAAAGTACATAGCTTATTTGAGAAAAAATATTAATTTGCTATCAAAATTATTTGAACATTGAAATTTTTTTCTAATGTTCATTGATTGAATACCAACATGACCAAAGTGAAGCAACGTTGGTGGAACAATTTTATGTCATGTATGTTGATTTTATGAAAAAAGTGAAATAACAGTAAAATTTCACTTACAAATTTTAGTAATTCACTGCTGTTAATGTAACTGTTGTCATCCTTATATTTAGTTATTACATAATACATGTATCTAAATTTGGTTTTTCAGCTGTTTGTGCCAGTTGCAGAAAAAACCTGTGTATATCTAGACCAAAAGAATCTGGCATATCAGTGATTTCAGATAATGATACTTGTTTGTCAAAGGTATATGTACAAACAAATGTAATACCAAATTTCCTCTTTGTAATTAAACTTATTATAGATTATCGTTTATCAATTACATGAGATACATGTACATGTAGGTACAGAAATGAGAATTGCGACCGAGTGACTGAAAATAGCTATAAACATTCTTATCATGATGAGAGATAACTAAATATGTGTACAGTAATAGGGTTAGAAAGTCGTCAGGATGAACTTTAGGTTGTGTTGTGATGACGGAACGACCCCGAATTTCTAACACTGCAGTTACATAGCTGAAAAGTATACGCATTTGTGTGATTTAAAAAAAGATTGAAACAGGAACATACATGTAGATGTTGTATAGTAGCAAATGTATCCAGGCTTATATAATCATTGTCATGATCACAAAATATGTCTATAATTGAAAGTTTCAAGCCAGTTTCATGTTTAGCAAAAACAATTGTATATTTTGTTGTTTTATCAGTCAGTTTTCTTAAAAGACTGAATGCAGGGTATTTCACATCATATTTACGGTACATTCTAAGATTTAAATCATTCTAAGACAAATAAATTTGACTTTTTTGCACTCAAGTTACTATCATTATATGATCAAATTTTAGTCTTAGGTGTATGCATACTATGGATCTGAATAGGGATGATGAGAAACCTAGTGAAGTTGTCATGATTTATTTAACATGAATGAAAAACATATAAATATAAACTAAAAAGAAGATCACCTAAATTAATTGAGAATCTGTAACAAGAACATAGTACAACAATAATTATTTTTGATTGGTGCATTAGTCTGCAGTAAAGCTACATTGAAGGTTCATCCCTACATGCCCTAATTACATGTAGGTCAGCTTGTACTGGACAGACTTTAATAGTGCGCAATTTGCATAAATGCATGTTTCATTTACCATATTGTGGGGTATTATGTATTTCATTATAATATTATTTTAAATTTACAGAGTAATGAGGAAGAAATCTTAGGAAGAGGAATGAGAAGGCATTCCAAAGATGTAGAAATGCAGGTATGATGAATTGGGTAATCTTTACAATAAATTAAATTCCTAAGCTCGACCAGACAGATTCACAGACAGACAGCAGTGTACCATAATATGTCCCCCAAAAGACTGGTGTATGATAAAAACCTGACCAAGAACATAGTGCAGAAATAATACCCATTAGCAACCTTATTAGTCCATCAGATGATACAGATAGATTTATATTTTTTTTAGGCTGAAATAATTTGCTTGTTATCTACAAAAAGAGGCTGCTATTAAATGCTCTTCACACAATATGTTGCTGTATTTATATGTATCCAGTTCACTTTTTAAAGCAAAATACAAAATGTCAAATTAACTAATCATGATTATGATTGTTTTTGTTCTATAATGATACAGCAGAGCATTATCAAATTAAGTAACATTGCATTTATATAATACATGTATGCTTAAGTGGAGATTATAGTATGCAAAAATGTATCCTACAGTGGTTCTAAATCAGATAGTTTCTCAAATTGAATGATTTTTCTTCTCTGTTGAAGGTAATTGGAAATATAGATGACCCTTGTGTTTCCAGTCAAGAAACTGAACCATCACAGAATAGTTTATCACAGGTAAAGTTTTCTTTTAACTGCTACTTGATGAAGATTTGGAGGTATCTATATTGAATTTAATGGTTGCAAATTCAGTTTACTGCTGACACGTCAGAAGAACCAGTAAGCAGTTATTTGCAACCATCAAATACATGTATTCCTATATCAAAAATATTGATACCCTGAAAATTTTGGCATCATGCAGTTACAAATGACATAATAAACAAGATGCATTTTAATTTTGACAATGTAAGTTTTTTTTTAACAAAGTTGATGTCCTACATGTAGATTTAAGTCTTTAGTTATAACTTTTTTCATTAAACAAACTTAGATTTAAGGAAATTTTATCAAATATGTTTGTAACAAAGTATGTATCATAAGCACACATAATTCCACAATGTCTGACATTGTTTGTCTACTTTGGCATCTTTTAATGTATCTTATTTTAATGTATTTTTCTCTGATTTCAGCAATCCTGCCAGAGCCTGAATATATTCGAGTATTTTGATCGTTTGGAGAGCTTGAACAACTTTCTTTCAAAATGTGGTATAAACTCCATCCATATGCCTACGTCATCATGGAAAATGTATTCCAAAAAAACCAAAGATAGCTATGTCCAACATGTAAGAGAAGTAGTTTATGCAGTTATAAGCACTATTTTCCCTTATGAAATTCAGCATGTCCTTGAAGACTTTTATAATTTGTCTACTGACACCACGATGGAGCAGACGAATGAGGCAGACAGTATTCTTCAAGAGGCATTGATTGAATCGTACGGAAAGGCAGATACCTGGCAATTGAAAAGACAAATGTTATCGATTCTTGCCAAAACTATGCACTACAAATCGATAATTGAAAAAATTTCAGGTTTAACAGAATATCGATACTACAAGGCCAAGAATCACTCTGCAGTTTATGGCTGTGCTCTACCTCCTCCTTTTAATGAACAACTTAGACAAAGAATGGATCCACACAAACTGGACATTTTTTTAGACTTTATAACATCATCACATATCATCAAAGATCTACCTTTTGGGGAAAGAAAATTAAGACTATCAAATGGTAAAGTGGTTGAAACACCCAATGTCATCAGATGTCTGGCTCCAGCTGCTATCATACAACAGTTCAAACAGTACTGTGTTGAAAATGATGAAGTGCCTTTAGGTAAATGGTGCATTTCTTTAACAAGTTTAGTACCTCTCAAATCCATTATTTTGATAAATATGTTGACTGCAATATGTCAAGTCTGCTCAAAGTAGGAACTTGCTGTTGGAGTATCGCAACTTTTGAAAATTTTAATAATTTTTTTCACTGGTTTTCTATTATTACATACATGCACAATGTATCCTTATTGTCCATTTTGATTCTGCAAATTTGATTTTTTGTATTTGGTTAATTGAAAATTCTAACAAACTGCAAATACAGATGTGACTCATTGAAAGTGAATAAGGCCTGGTTTTGACATATATGATTTGTAAAAACTAGTGGTTTAATATTATAGGAATCAGAGCAAATTGTCTCATCTTTATCAATGTAGACAAGAAGTGTAACCAAGTTATAATCCCTTATCCCTAGGACTAGCAAGGGAAAAATTATTATCTCTTCACCTACATTGAGTAAGGAAAGTTTCTCATTAACAACAAACTTTAGGTGATATTTTTTTTCAGGTGACAGTACCATGTTTAAAATTCTAGCAGAATGTTCAGCAACTGTTCGAAAAGCATTTGAAGGGATAGACTACTATGTAGCTGAAGGTGGAAGGGCTTTTCAGGTTAGTTTTGAAATGTTACATTTTTTCCACTAAAAACTTGTACAGTGTATTAAAGACAAATATGAAATAAACTTATATTGATTTATATGCTACTAGAACTGTGAGTGAGCTCACTGAGTGATACCCACCGCTTGCAACATGTAAAACCCTTAAGTTGGATTATCTCCCTTTGCAAACATCCGACAATAATTATCTTGCTTCATGCACATCTACATATGATGCCCAACCTTCATATAAAGTTTCATCAAAATCAATTGAACAGTTTAGGAGAAGTTGTGCTTACAAGGTACATGAATGGACAGAAAGACGGACGAACATGGTGATTCCTATATACCCCCAAACTTTGTTTGTGGGGGGTATAAATATAAATACACATATAAGTAGATATGAAAATAGCGAATGAAAAAGGTTTCTATAATAAATTGCCCAACTATGAAAATCTAATTAGGTAATCTTTCACATATTTACTACTGATATGTATAATTCTGCATATCTGATATTTCTCAGAATTTGGTCAGATCAGGTCTGAAAACCTAGTTTTAGTTCCGGTTTATGACAAATTGGAGTCTGAAGATGACGGACTTGTTGTTGCAATCCAGGAGTGGCAATAAAATATACAAGAATCTCTGGCATTAAATTCATCACATTGTACTACAATTAAACAATATGGAAAATGCCATGTAATTTTCATGTATATTTTCCATAAATAAAGTAGAAATTTGTCCATAAAGTACACCAACTTATTTCTTCTTTACCTATATGTATTTACTTTTAGGATATATGTTCAGTTGTCCAAGATTTGTGTCAGGTTGGTGCACTGACAAATGACAAGATGAAGGAGTGCATTGATGTTGCACAAGAGTGTAAAAGATATTTGAAAACAGATTATAAGGTAATATTTGAGAGATATAGAATAATGGCAGATTTGAGAGTAAAACAGAAATTATCAATAGTATTACACTAAGCCTCATAGGGCATTATTTGATGCTAGTGAACCTTTAAATCTGATGTTATTATTCTTGTCTACAGTCAAGGAAATTAGAAATTTGAATCCACAGGACATTCGGTCCTGTGAACTGTGAGGAATTACAGGACCGAACTAGATTTTACAGGACCGACAATAAAATAATGATTTTTTTTAAAATAATAAATTAATTTTATTTAAGTGTCACATATTGATTGCATTAAACTTACAATCACAAACAGCAATATCTACAATTAGACAGTGGCGTAAAGGTTAGTGTGCAAGTGCTCATGGGTTCGTGCTCCAGTCGGGTCAAATCAAAGACTATAAAATTGGTATTTTTTGCTTCTTACAAATGTAGCTTTATTTTAGTAAGACAAAATTCAGAAATGTTAATTTTAAAAAAGTGCAGTCTAATATATGAAACTCAAGTTTGGATGCATATTACAGGTACACATTACTGAGTCATCATCTGTTCCTGACCATTGCCGAATATTTGCCCTTAGTGACAAATTAGGAACTTTTGGCTGCAAATGTGAACATGAACATGATATGGTGTGTGTCAATTGTGAACAAATTCATGAGTTACTCTCTTCTCTAACCAACTTAATTTTGGAAAGTGATCTGAAAGATAAGGAGGAGAACAGAGATGATTACCAGTACAAATTTTCTCAGGCACAAAGTAATATAATTAATTGGAAGACACATATTGTTAGATAAAGAAATCGGATATGCTAAAGACACAGTATATAAAAAAATTGTCTGAGGCACAGATTACTCCCAAAGAAGTCACAATTTCTGGTAACTGTTCTGAAATTGAAAGCAAACAAACTCTGTCTCAAGGCTGGGGAATTAAATTGGAAAGGAAAAACAAAAGATTCACTGAAAACCAAAAGAGTTTTTTGATTGAGGGGTTTAACATTGGAGTTCAGACAGGACGCAAAGAAGACCCTGAAAATGTTTCAACATTAATGAGGAACATAAAGAATGCTGATGGCTCAAGGTGCTTTTCATTAGCAGAGTTCTTAACCTTGCAGCAGATTACCAGCTTTTTTTCTAGACATTGTAGAAAGAATGAAGCTATGAGAGAACATACCATTTCTGACCTTGAGAACACTTTACTAAATTAGCTTATATACTTTTATAGTGTAGGGTCAATTATAGTTTATAAAATTTCTGAATATAATCTTTTATATACCCCCGCTCCCCGAAGGAGGAGGGGGGTATACTGTTTTACCTCTGTCCGTCCGTCCAAGATATTTTTCGTCGCATTTTTCTCAGTAACTGTTGATGGCAGAAATCTGATATTTGGTCACAAGCATCATATAGGTATACCATATTGTGGGTAGCATTTTTGGACCCATCAGATTCCTACTTCCTGTTTGCCGACTTTGTTGATTTTTATACACATTGAACATATATGCTCATTTTTCGTCGCATTTTTATCAGCAACTATTGATGGCAGAAATCTGATATTTGGTCACAAGCTTCATATAGGTACCCCATATCGTGGGAAGCGTTTTTTGACCCATCAGATTCCTACTTCCTGTTTGCCGACTTAGTTGGTTTCTATACACATTGAACATATATGCACATTTTTCGTCACATTTTTCTCAGCAACTATTGATGGTAGAGATCTGATATTTGGTCACAAGCATCATATAGGTATACCATATTGTGGGTAGCATTTTTGGACCCATCAGATTCCTACTTCCTGTTTGCCGACTTTGTTGATTTTTATACACATTGAACATATATGCTCATTTTTCGTCGCATTTTTATCAGCAACTATTGATGGCAGAAATCTGATATTTGGTCACAAGCTTCATATAGGTACCCCATATCGTGGGAAGCGTTTTTTGACCCATCAGATTCCTACTTCCTGTTTGCCGACTTAGTTGGTTTCTATACACATTGAACATATATGCACATTTTTCGTCACATTTTTCTCAGCAACTATTGATGGTAGAGATCTGATATTTGGTCACAAGCATCATATAGGTATACCATATTGTGGGTAGCATTTTTGGACCCATCAGATTCCTACTTCCTGTTTGCCGACTTTGTTGATTTTTATACACATTGAACATATATGATCATTTTTCGTCGCATTTTTATCAGCAACTATTGATGGCAGAAATCTGATATTTGGTCACAAGCTTCATATAGGTACCCCATATCGTGGGAAGCGTTTTTTGACCCATCAGATTCCTACTTCCTGTTTGCCGACTTAGTTGGTTTCTATACACATTGAACATATATGCACATTTTTCGTCACATTTTTCTCAGCAACTATTGATGGTAGAGATCTGATATTTGGTCACAAGCATCATATAGGTATACCATATTGTGGGTAGGATTTTTGGACCCATCAGATTCCTACTTCCTGTTTGCCGACTTTGTTGATTTTTATACACATTGAACATATATGCTCATTTTTCGTCGCATTTTTATCAGCAACTATTGATGGCAGAAATCTGATATTTGGTCACAAGCTTCATATAGGTACCCCATATCGTGGGAAGCGTTTTTTGACCCATCAGATTCCTACTTCCTGTTTGCCGACTTAGTTGGTTTCTATACACATTGAACATATATGCACATTTTTCGTCACATTTTTCTCAGCAACTATTGATGGTAGAGATCTGATATTTGGTCACAAGCTTCATATAGGTACCCCATATCGTGGGAAGCTTTTTTGGACCCATCAGATTCCTACTTTCTGTTTGCCGACTTTGTTGATTTTTATACACATTGAACATATATGATCATTTTTCGTCGCATTTTTCTCAGCAACTATTGATGGCAGAAATCTGATATTTGGTCACAAGCTTCATATAGGTACCCCATATCGTGGGAAGCATTTTTTGACCCGTCAGATATCTACTTCCTGTTTGCCGAAGAGCGGGGATATCATAGGTGAGCATTAGCTCACAGTTCATCTTGTTAAATGGACAGATACTGCAATATAGACAGCATTTTACAACTTTATTTGGAATTATCAATTGAAAGAAGTATTCGCAGGAAAAAAAACACCAGGGTTCAGAAAATATGGAAAGTATTTTTAATCGAGTTTTGTAGAGACGATGAGGAATTTGCTTAATAAAAATTTAAAGTAAGTAATATGTTTGGTTCAAAATTGGTGCATTTTACTGAGTATTCCAATATCTTTCCAAAAATTGTGGTAAAAGGCCTTACAGCAAACATTATATCAAAATTGAATTTTTTCCTAGCGTATTCTATATAAATTATCTCTCCTTGACTGAAAATGGCATACTTGATGACATACAGTGTTATTTCATTTAGTACTAGTGTTTTATATGTATAGATGTATTAGAAAAGTATTCTTTATGATTTTACATAGCTTTATTGTTGGTATTTCATTGTGAATTTGTATGGTTGCATTTTGCACAGACCAAATAATTGATGTTTGACCCTAGGTTTACCTTAAGGTAGTGGGAGGAAGTAAGTCAAAATCAATAACTTTTTCTTATACTTTGTAGAATTAAACATTGATAGATGCTTATTTAAAAACTACAATAAAATTTGCGGGGGTCACCGGCCATCTAAGTAAATATTGGACATTTAGAATATGGGAAAAAAGGGTGTTTTTTCATTGAGTTCTGTATAGAAGATAGATATTTTCATTTTTGTTTCATAAAATTGAAAAAAAATTGATAAATTTTGTTTATAATTGGTGAAAATGTGCCTTTTTACACGTTTATTGAATTGCATAAATAATAAAGTATGGTTACCAGGCTTTTAAAAGACTTATAGTCAAAGTTGTAATTTTTCACAGTGCATTCTATGCAAATTATCTCCCCTTGGAAAAACTATAAAGTGACATTTTTGACAAATTTACACTATTATTTCATAAAGTATTGCTGTTTTATTTATAAAAATAGTATTCTCCATGATGCTGAATGGTTTTAATGTTGGTATCTCATAGTGGTGCACCGATCATCGGAAACATCGACTAATCAGTCGGACGTCATCATACGATCCGATAATCGATTCTTAAACCTTGTGGTCGATTCTGATTCTATAGTGTCTAAAATATATATGCTTAACTTTGTTCTTTGGTGGTTGGTTTTTTTTTTGTCTCCATACTGACAAAAATATTGCAGTTTTATCCCAGCTGGGTTTTTTTGCCCTCATACTGACAAACATCTGGCTGTTTTGTCCAAACGTACTTTTGACAACTCAGTCAATACACACTTTTGGACTAGTCTATTATTTATCTACTTCCCGGAATAGTCCATTTTATATCAGGTGTTACACATATGGAAAACGATCTTTTGTTTTGTTCTAAGTTAATGTTTACAAATGGAAAAATTGTAGTTTGTAAATATATTATTTGATTTTATTCAAATCTTTACTTTTGTCAAACACATATTTGGACTAGTCTATTATTTATCTATCTATATCAGGTGTTACACATATGGAAAACGATCTTTTGTTTTGTTGTAAGTTAATGTTTACTAATGGAAAAAATATAGTTTATGAATTTATGATACAATTTTATTCATATCTTTACTTTGTCAATCATACTCTTGAAATAAAGGCTATTTGATTAATTATAGTCAGTAAATACATTTAGAAGGCAATTGTCACCGATCATCGGTCGATGTTGATATAACGATCATCGATCTTGAAAATGTTACCGATTCCCATCACTAGTATCTCATTATTGGTTCATTTTTCCCAATATGCTCAGAAAGAATGCTAAGTGATAGACCCTTGGACTACCTTAAGGTACAACATGTATATTGCTAATACAATTTGTTTTCAATTTATAATGAAATTGCTTTTAGTGAACATTATTTGAACTAAACAGTTGTTACTTACTACAGTTAAAAGTTAGATTTAAAATTATGGTTAAGATTTGAAAAGATTGGTGAAATATAGTAGAACTGTATGTTCGGCAAATTCTAAAAATAGCCTAACTTTGAGAAATCGTTACTATAAAACGAATAAAATTCCCACTCTGATTTGATAGTATATTGTTCTATAAGACATATTCAAACTTTTGATCAAAGTATCTTAAAATTCCTATGCTGCATTTTTTAGAGGTTAAGACTTAAAAAATCCTAAAAATCGTAAAATTCTTCCAATTGGAAAATTGAAGAAACCACCTATCTTAAATTGTCAGGCACAACACTTTCTGTACTGACTATCATTATGCTCTTTATTGTTTTGAATGTCAAAACAAAGGTGATTCAATTAAATTATTTACATTATTGATATATCTTGTATGTTAAATGTAATAAAATGTTGAAATTATGCAGAAAATGGCTTTTTCTATAGGATTGAATGGACAAATATGGTTAAAACGACTATTTGTTGCCATGGCAACACCATTTTTTTTTTCAATTTTCATATCAATATTACTGTTTAGTATTCCATAGGAAACATATGAAGTAAATACGAGCATATTCTGTGACATACTATTTCTCAGTACATTGATAGTTCTTTGGTCTTTACATAGAATTGCTCTTAAGATTTAACTTTGATAAATGTGGTTCACCAATGAATTGACATGCATATATACAATGTAGTACACACTAAAACATATACAATATAAATATTATCCTGGTCGTATTACAGTGTATCTGTATCTTTCAGTACAAAACTATACGTTTTTTTTTATAAGCTACTTTTAAATATGTTGCAATTTCATGAGGTTATGTCTATTGTTTAATATTTGTTTTCATAATATTGGCTTTGTATTTGTTCTGGTTGTGGATTATTTGGAGTTAGTGAGTGAGTTATTGTTGCTTAATGCCAGATGTGCAATTTTCCTGCAATATCATGGCATGAAGTTATATAAAAATTATATTTAAATGATATTACAATGCCATCCGATTTATAGTAGATCATTCACAATGCTATTAGTCAGATTTTTAGGTGTCAAACCAGTAATTCAACCAATCAGAGCTAAGAACATATACAAAAGTAGTCCCTTTTAAAGAAAAAAAGTTCCTTTCACTTTGTTGTATTGTGACAAATACTGAATGGAATGGAATAATTAAATTGATAATTGAAGTTAAATGTATAAGGATTATTTTAAGCCCAAAGAGGGAGAGGCGTTAAGGTGCAAAATTGGCCCCACATTTTATCAAAAAATAATGCTTCACATAGAATAAAAACAATTTACTAATTTAATTGTTATATTTACAAATTTTCAAAAAATATATCTTTCCGAGAGATTGGGTGCGCTATGACGTCATAATGACATCATGATTAGACGGATAATGCTAAAAATGGACTATAAACGACATATTCAATGTACATTTTAGCTATTTTATATACCTCCACAGTCTTCCACCAACACGAAATTGAGCAGTTTTGAGTATAGAGGGTTAATGATTTTATCAAAATATTTTGTTGGTGGAGGATTGTGGAGGTTGTTAAATATTAATTTATTTATAACCTCGGCCAGACCCTTAAAATCAATATTTTCACTCTTCTGATTGTATATATGATACCATTATGTATATATACACAATCTCTGTACATTTTATGATTCATTTCAAGCAATGAAATTCATCAGTAAATAACTTGTTTCTGTAAATAATTGTATTTATTTTAAATACAGTTTGTATGCATTGAAACCAGGAGAAAAACTCAGTGCATGCAGTCTGGCGTCAATGCGATAAAAAGAACTGGGGACTATACGTTCCATAAATGGCCCCATATTTAATGAATCATTATCTAAGAAAATACTTGATTAAAATTTGATGTGTTTTATTTTATAGACGACATCATACTTTTGATGTAAAGCTTGTTTCCAACAAAATCGATACGTATTTGACGTCTTTTTGACGTCATGAGCGTTATTTGTTTTCTGTGTTTCGTGGAATTTTGCCCGCGATATTTCGACTGTTTTCGAAGAAATTAAGCACCTCCGTAGTCGTGCACCAGACAATATTTTACCAGATTATTAAAATAAATAAAATACAACTACTGTTAAAGTATTTTTTGGTGCACGAGGTGTTAAAGTTCTTGAAAAACGACGGGAAAATGTTCAAATATTACAAGCGCTTAGATGACGTTTTGATGTTTGAGAAGCAATAGTTGCCGTAAAAAACGATGGTATGTCGGCACGTAACAGTTATATAATATAAAAATAAAATAAACACCACTTCATCCAAAATAGTTTTTTTTCATAAGCCCCCAATTATTGATTATATATTTTCTTCCGGGATACTGAAATAGTTATTACTACCGGGATACTGAGGTAGGTTTAAAGGTCTATCGATGCTACTTCTAAAATGAATTAAAATAGTTTGATCCAAAAGGAGTAGATGTGTTTTGGGCACAATCCAACATATCCTTAAGAAGAGTTTGAAGATACCACAGGGGCAATCAGAATCCGTATATGCGTTCTGTCATGTGCATAAGTTATTGTTTGCATGATTGACAGACAATATTCATCATATTGTTTTCTAGCTTCTGAACTGTCGATCGAGAAAAAAATAAAATATTCTAGACAGGCAGCATATAGCCAGTCAATGGGGTTTGCAATTAATATTTCGCATGCACAATAGCGACACACCACCACAAGGTGTGGAAAATAGAAATATTCTTCTGTGGTTTAAATGCGTATTAACTGCATTACATGTAAACTGTATTATTCTGTTTGATAAAGTCCTTTAACTAGAACAGATTTTTTTTTACCCTTGAGTGAAATAGTGTTGTAATAAAATATTGTGAACGTGATGTAAAACTACGAAAGTATGTCAAGGTATATTTTAAATGAGGTTGAAACATGTTGCCATTTGATATCAATTCGGTTGTATTTCATTTTGACGATTTTAATTATGGAAGACGATCACAACCATATTTTTTTTTAACAATTGCAACTCAGCAGTTTTTTTTCATAGCATATAATAAAATGAAAAAATATATATCACACTGTCGGAACAGTTCCAACATTCAATAGAAAAATCGTAGAAATAATATCATTTAGTGTCTGTCGTCTGTTATCCATAACTTTTCATATTAATATTTAATCTTTTTCTTAGAAACTGCAAAACCAAATGCTTTATTTTACGTTATCAAGTTCTCTCAACCCGCACCTTGGCATTTTTTTTTATAGATTTATGATGGTTGTCCGTAAAAATGTACTGGAATATATCATAACATTGGTTGTCGTTAAGAATAAAGTACGGTTAAAAAAATGTTTAAAAAAATTTCAAATAAGACAAAGTTCTATTCTTCAAATAAATCTATCTATTACTTCTTTAAGGTTAATACCAAAATTTCGACCAGTTTTCGACAATCAATGTTAATAAGTTTCTGAATTGACATGATCTCAATATGTACATTATCAATGTCATAGCAGACGATGAAACCAAAATTGGTCTGTATCAGATATATTTTTTAAATGATTAAATGATTGTTAAGGTGACGAAAAAATGAATTACGAAAACATACAATTTGAACGTGAAATAATAGATGTGGTACGTAGTTCTTACATTTAAAAATGACATTTTTAGATCAGATTTCTTGAGATCATTCATGCAATTTCAGCATCATAATATAACCTCTGACAAATGAAGCGATCAAAATAATGAGAGATTTTATCACGTGAAACAAACCGTCGAAAACAGGAGCCCGTCGAAAATGGGTGACGTTGTGACATTACTATTCATTCACTTTAATTTCATAATACAGTTTCAGAACATATTTTTATTCCTGAAATCAATCCACATTGCATATTAAGTCAAATTTATGCTTTGTTTATTGAGTTTTATTATGCTTTGTTTTTCTTTTTTTTAAAGATAAGCATTATAATACAATGATACGTATATTCTGTATTCTGAAAAAATGACATTCAGTGCTTTTCATTACCTGACTTTGTCGGTCCGCTGTGAGGAATTAGATGCACATATTAACTAACTGTATTTATTTATGAAAAGCACATATTGTGAATACATTTTGGAATTTTTTTTATCGACATCTGAGGTGGGGCCGATTTTGGCTCTTATAGCTCCCAGTCCTTTGATTGATTTAGTTGTATTTTAATATGAATATGGAGGATTTGATGCATGACCTATAAATAGGGAATTTCTGGGGGATGACAGCTATTTTTAGAGTAGGTATTTTCCATAGCCTGGCATTTCACTGCAAGACTTTAAACATGGCCTGATATTTTGACAGAACGTAGAGAAATCATGGACGCTTCAGAAAATGTATGGTCTTCGAACGGTTAAACATAAGATAAAATGGCCAGGTAGGCTCGAAAAAACACAAATTTAGTAGAAAACCTTAAAGAAATGAATTATAAGTTAAGTTAAAAAACATCAAATTGAACTTTTGTTGCTATCATGTTCAAATTTTTCAATCCTACAATTTGTTCCTGGTAATTTTTGATAGTTTCAGTTAAAATACATGTACAATGTACTCATAGAATAATATAAGGCTATAGAAAGCAGTTTTAATTGAAAATTATGTAGTAAAAACCTGATAATTTAAGTGATCCCAGAAAAATTATTTTGACTGCTTAGCATTTTCTGTAAATTTTTCAAAGTGTCAATTTGGATTTCATGTTTTAGAGTATTATTTGGCTGTAACAGTACATTTGAACATCCAGCTTACTTAAACAGTGGGACAAAATGATGTGGAAGCATATATTTATTGAGTTTTGGGGGAAATTATAGTTTTGTACCATAAGAAATTCCAAAACTTGAATATCAATAAATCATATTTTTGCATATTTGATGGAATTAGAAGGAATTTCAACTGTAGATCTATATACAAAAACTTATTTTATGCCTTAAACTACATAATTTATGGGGTTAAAGCATGAATTAACAAAATTAAGAATGATGTGAACTGATTTTATGGGACGAAAAAAGGGGAGGCTAAATGTAAACATTTCATAGTATTTAGCTATTAAATATACAACGGAGGCATATATATGTGTAGAAATTGCTTATTATGTTAGAAATTAGCTTAATAACTGTAATATATAAGAGAATAGGTAAGTTTTGGTATATTACACAGTCTGAACTCAACAGCTGTAAATGGAGATGTTTTCATTAAAAATCTTCAAGGGGGTGGGTACCTTTGCATTTGAACACTTATACTTGCAAATATTAGACAGCCACATACCTTATGAGGTTTTTTGTGGTTGATATTGCCTAAGGAATAGAAATAAGGCCAATAAAGGGTTGGAGAAGCAAGTTTTGTTGCTCTTAGGTGTCAAACCAGTAATTCAACCAATCAGAGCTAAGAACATATACAAAAGTAGTCCCTTTTAAAGAAAAAAGTTCCTTTCACTTTGTTGTATTGTGACAAATACTGAATGGAATGGAATAATTAAATTGAAAATTGAAGTTAAATGTATAAGGATTATTTTGAGCCCAAATTTGATTGATTTAGTTGTATTTTAATATGGATATGTAGGATTTGATGCATGACCTATAAATAGGGAATTTCTGGGGGATGACAGAGCTATTTTTAGAGTAGGTATTTTCCATAGCCTGGCATTTCACTGCAAGACTTTAAACATGGCCTGATATTTTGACAGAACGTAGAGGAATCATGGTCGTTTCAGAAAATGTATGGTCTTCGAAAGGTTAAACTTAAGATAAAATGGCCAGGTAGGCTCGAAAAAACACAAATTTAGTAGAAAACCTTAAAGAAATTAATTATAAGTTAAGTTAAAAAACATCAAATTGAACTTTTGTTGCTATCATGTTCAAATTAGCCTAATAATGTCGCAACAGACACAGAGTGACATTTTTCATACAAAAATGTTACAAAATGCATTGTGGTGTCAGATTACATGGTCAAAATGCATGTTATGTAATATTTTGGAAAATTGCTCCCAAACACTGGATATACATGGACAGAGGGTATTGCAACTCATTTTATTTTTATTTATGACTTTATAATTATTGGGAATATGTTATTGAATGTGTTTTTGCAGTAGAAGGGCATATAATATTGAAAATATGGTTGATATTAAGAATTTTAAAAATTTCATCATGCACCAGTTTGTTGACTTCAAATATAGAATATGGCGATATCATGATTGGATTTTTTTCAATCCTACAATTTGTTCCTGGTAATTTTTGATAGTTTCAGTTAGAATACATGTACAATGTACTCATAGAATAATATAAGGCTATAGAAAGCAGTTTGAATTGAAAATTATGTAGTAAAAACCTGATAATTTAAGTGATCCCAGAAAAATTATTTTGACTGCTTAGCATTTTCTGTAAATTTTTCAAATTGTCAATTTGGATTTCATGTTTTAGAGTATTATTTGGCTGTAACAGTACATTTGAACATCCAGCTTACTTAAACAGTGGGACAAAATGATGTGGAAGCATATATTTATTGAGTTTTGGGGGAAATTATAGTTTTGTACCATAAGAAATCCCAAAACTTGAATATCAATAAATCATATTTTTGCATATTTGATGGAATTAGAAGGAATTTCAACTGTAGATCTATATACAAAAACTTATTGTATGCCTTAAACTACATAATTTATGGGGTTAAAGCATGAATTAACAAAATTAAGAATGATGTGAACTGATTTTATGGGACGAAAAAAGGGGGGCTAAATGTAAACATTTCATAGTATTTAGCTATTAAATATACAACTGAGGCATATATATGTGTAGAAATTGCTTATTATGTTAGAAATTAGCTTAATAACTGTAATATATAAGAGAATAGGTAAGTTTTGGTATATTACACAGTCTGAACTCAACAGCTGTAAATGGAGATGTTTTCATTAAAAATCTTCAAGGGGGTGGGCACTTTTGCATTTGAACACTTATACTTGCAAATATTAGAAAGCCACATACCTTATGAGGTTTTTTGTGGTTGATATTGCCTAAGGAATAGAAATAAGGCCAATAAAGGGTTGGAGAAGCAAGTTTTGTTGCTCTTTAGGTGTCAAACCAGTAATTCAACCAATCAGAGCTAAGAACATATACAAAAGTAGTCCCTTTTAAAGAAAAAAGTTCCTTTCACTCTGTTGTATTGTGACAAATACTGAATAGAATAATTAAATTGATAATTGAAGTTAAATGTATAAGGATTATTTTGAGCCCAAATTTGATTGATTTAGTTGTATTTTAATATGGATATGGAGGATTTGATGCATGACCTATAAATAAGGAATTTCTGGGGGATGACAGAGCTATTTTTAGAGTAGGTATTTTCCATAGCCTGGCATTTCACTGCAAGACTTTAAACATGGCCTGATATTTTGACAGAACGTAGAGGAATCATGGACGCTTCAGAAAATGTATGGTCTTCGAAAGGTTAAACATAAGATAAAATGGCCAGGTAGGCTCGAAAAAACACAAATTTAGTAGAAAACCTAAAAGAAATTAATTATAAGTTAAGTTAAACAACATCAAATTGAACTTTTGTTGCTATCATGTTCAAATTAGCCTAATAATGTCGCAACAGACACAGAGTGACATTTTTCATACAAAAATGTTACAAAATGCATTGTGGTGTCAGATTACATGGTCAAAATGCATGTTATGTAATATTTTGGAATATTGCTCCCAAACACTGGATATACATGGACAGAGGGTATTGCAACTCATTTTATTTTTATTTATGACTTTATAATTATTGGGAATATGTTATTGAATGTGTTTTTGCAGTAGAAGGGCATATAATATTGAAAATATGGTTGATATTAAGAATTTTAAAAATTTCATCATGCACCAGTTTGTTGACTTCAAATATAGAATATGGCGATATCATGATTGGATTTTTTTCAATCCTACAATTTGTTCCTGGTAATTTTTGATAGTTTCAGTTAGAATACATGTACAATGTACTCATAAAATAATATAAGGCTATAGAAAGCAGTTTTAATTGAAAATTATGTAATAAAAACCTGATAATTTAAGTGATCCTAGAAAAATTATTTTGACTGCTTAGCATTTTCTGTAAATTTTTCAAAGTGTCAATTTGGATTTCATGTTTTAGAGTATTATTTGGCTGTAACAGTACATTTGAACATCCAGCTTACTTAAACAGTGGGACAAAATGATGTGGAAGCATATATTTATTGAGTTTTGGGGGAAATCATAGTTTTGTACCATAAGAAATTCCAAAACTTGAATATCAATAAATCATATTTTTGCATATTTGATGGAATTAGAAGGAATTTCAACTGTAGATCTATATACAAAAACTTATTTTATGCCTTAAACTACATAATTTATGGGGTTAAAGCATGAATTAACAAAATTAAGAATGATGTGAACTGATTTTATGGGACGAAAAAAGGGGAGGCTAAATGTAAACATTTCATAGTATTTAGCTATTAAATATACAACGGAGGCATATATATGTGTAGAAATTGCTTATTATGTTAGAAATTAGCTTAATAACTGTAATATATAAGAGAATAGGTAAGTTTTGGTATATTACACAGTCTGAACTCAACAGCTGTAAATGGAGATGTTTTCATTAAAAATCTTCAAGGGGGTGGGTACCTTTGCATTTGAACACTTATACTTGCAAATATTAGACAGCCACATACCTTATGAGGTTTTTTGTGGTTGATATTGCCTAAGGAATAGAAATAAGGCCAATAAAGGGTTGGAGAAGCAAGTTTTGTTGCTCTTTAGGTGTCAAACCAGTAATTCAACCAATCAGAGCTAAGAACATATACAAAAGTAGTCCCTTTTAAAGAAAAAAGTTCCTTTCACTTTGTTGTATTGTGACAAATACTGAATGGAATGGAATAATTAAATTGAAAATTGAAGTTAAATGTATAAGGATTATTTTGAGCCCAAATTTGATTGATTTAGTTGTATTTTAATATGGATATGTAGGATTTGATGCATGACCTATAAATAGGGAATTTCTGGGGGATGACAGAGCTATTTTTAGAGTAGGTATTTTCCATAGCCTGGCATTTCACTGCAAGACTTTAAACATGGCCTGATATTTTGACAGAACGTAGAGGAATCATGGTCGTTTCAGAAAATGTATGGTCTTCGAAAGGTTAAACTTAAGATAAAATGGCCAGGTAGGCTCGAAAAAACACAAATTTAGTAGAAAACCTTAAAGAAATTAATTATAAGTTAAGTTAAAAAACATCAAATTGAACTTTTGTTGCTATCATGTTCAAATTAGCCTAATAATGTCGCAACAGACACAGAGTGACATTTTTCATACAAAAATGTTACAAAATGCATTGTGGTGTCAGATTACATGGTCAAAATGCATGTTATGTAATATTTTGGAATATTGCTCCCAAACACTGGATATACATGGACAGAGGGTATTGCAACTCATTTTATTTTTATTTATGACTTTATAATTATTGGGAATATGTTATTGAATGTGTTTTTGCAGTAGAAGGGCATATAATATTGAAAATATGGTTGATATTAAGAATTTTAAAAATTTCATCATGCACCAGTTTGTTGACTTCAAATATAGAATATGGCGATATCATGATTGGATTTTTTTCAATCCTACAATTTGTTCCTGGTAATTTTTGATAGTTTCAGTTAGAATACATGTACCATGTACTATAGAAAGCAGTTTTAATTGAAAATTATGTAATAAAAACCTGATAATTTAAGTGATCCTAGAAAAATTATTTTGACTGCTTAGCATTTTCTGTAAATTTTTCAAAGTGTCAATTTGGATTTCATGTTTTAGAGTATTATTTGGCTGTAACAGTACATTTGAACATCCAGCTTACTTAAACAGTGGGACAAAATGATGTGGAAGCATATATTTATTGAGTTTTGGGGGAAATCATAGTTTTGTACCATAAGAAATTCCAAAACTTGAATATCAATAAATCATATTTTTGCATATTTGATGGAATTAGAAGGAATTTCAACTGTAGATCTATATACATAAACTTATTTTATGCCTTAAACTACATAATTTATGGGGTTAAAGCATGAATTAACAAAATTAAGAATGATGTGAACTGATTTTATGGGACGAAAAAAGGGGAGGCTAAATGTAAACATTTCATAGTATTTAGCTATTAAATATACAACGGAGGCATATATATGTGTAGAAATTGCTTATTATGTTAGAAATTAGCTTAATAACTGTAATATATAAGAGAATAGGTAAGTTTTGGTATATTACACAGTCTGAACTCAACAGCTGTAAATGGAGATGTTTTCATTAAAAATCTTCAAGGGGGTGGGTACCTTTGCATTTGAACACTTATACTTGCAAATATTAGACAGCCACATACCTTATGAGGTTTTTTGTGGTTGATATTGCCTAAGGAATAGAAATAAGGCCAATAAAGGGTTGGAGAAGCAAGTTTTGTTGCTCTTTAGGTGTCAAACCAGTAATTCAACCAATCAGAGCTAAGAACATATACAAAAGTAGTCCCTTTTAAAGAAAAAAGTTCCTTTCACTTTGTTGTATTGTGACAAATACTGAATGGAATGGAATAATTAAATTGAAAATTGAAGTTAAATGTATAAGGATTATTTTGAGCCCAAATTTGATTGATTTAGTTGTATTTTAATATGGATATGTAGGATTTGATGCATGACCTATACATAGGGAATTTCTGGGGGATGACAGAGCTATTTTTAGAGTAGGTATTTTCCATAGCCTGGCATTTCACTGCAAGACTTTAAACATGGCCTGATATTTTGACAGAACGTAGAGGAATCATGGACGTTTCAGAAAATGTATGGTCTTCGAAAGGTTAAACTTAAGATAAAATGGCCAGGTAGGCTCGAAAAAACACAAATTTAGTAGAAAACCTAAAAGAAATTAATTATAAGTTAAGTTAAAAAACATCAAATTGAACTTTTGTTGCTATCATGTTCAAATTAGCCTAATAATGTCGCAACAGACACAGAGTGACATTTTTCATACAAAAATGTTACAAAATGCATTGTGGTGTCAGATTACATGGTCAAAATGCATGTTATGTAATATTTTGGAAAATTGCTCCCAAACACTGGATATACATGGACAGAGGGTATTGCAACTCATTTTATTTTTATTTATGACTTTATAATTATTGAGAATATGTTATTGAATGTGTTTTTGCAGTAGAAGGGCATATAATATTGAAAATATGGTTGATATTAAGAATTTTAAAAATTTCATCATGCACCAGTTTGTTGACTTCAAATATAGAATATGGCGATATCATGATTGGATTTTTTTCAATCCTACAATTTGTTCCTGGTAATTTTTGATAGTTTCAGTTAGAATACATGTACAATGTACTCATAAAATAATATAAGGCTATAGAAAGCAGTTTTAATTGAAAATTATGTAATAAAAACCTGATAATTTAAGTGATCCCAGAAAAATTATTTTGACTGCTTAGCATTTTCTGTAAATTTTTCAAATTGTCAATTTGGATTTCATGTTTTAGAGTATTATTTGGCTGTAACAGTACATTTGAACATCCAGCTTACTTAAACAGTGGGACAAAATGATGTGGAAGCATATATTTATTGAGTTTTGGGGGAAATTATAGTTTTGTACCATAAGAAATCCCAAAACTTGAATATCAATAAATCATATTTTTGCATATTTGATGGAATTAGAAGGAATTTCAACTGTAGATCTATATACAAAAACTTATTGTATGCCTTAAACTACATAATTTATGGGGTTAAAGCATGAATTAACAAAATTAAGAATGATGTGAACTGATTTTATGGGACGAAAAAAGGGGGGCTAAATGTAAACATTTCATAGTATTTAGCTATTAAATATACAACTGAGGCATATATATGTGTAGAAATTGCTTATTATGTTAGAAATTAGCTTAATAACTGTAATATATAAGAGAATAGGTAAGTTTTGGTATATTACACAGTCTGAACTCAACAGCTGTAAATGGAGATGTTTTCATTAAAAATCTTCAAGGGGGTGGGTACTTTTGCATTTGAACACTTATACTTGCAAATATTAGACAGCCACATACCTTATGAGGTTTTTTGTGGTTGATATTGCCTAAGGAATAGAAATAAGGCCAATAAAGGGTTGGAGAAGCAAGTTTTGTTGCTCTTTAGGTGTCAAACCAGTAATTCAACCAATCAGAGCTAAGAACATATACAAAAGTAGTCCCTTTTAAAGAAAAAAGTTCCTTTCACTTTGTTGTATTGTGACAAATACTGAATGGAATGGAATAATTAAATTGAAAATTGAAGTTAAATGTATAAGGATTATTTTGAGCCCAAATTTGATTGATTTAGTTGTATTTTAATATGGATATGTAGGATTTGATGCATGACCTATAAATAGGGAATTTCTGGGGGATGACAGAGCTATTTTTAGAGTAGGTATTTTCCATAGCCTGGCATTTCACTGCAAGACTTTAAACATGGCCTGATATTTTGACAGAACGTAGAGGAATCATGGTCGTTTCAGAAAATGTATGGTCTTCGAAAGGTTAAACTTAAGATAAAATGGCCAGGTAGGCTCGAAAAAACACAAATTTAGTAGAAAACCTTAAAGAAATTAATTATAAGTTAAGTTAAAAAACATCAAATTGAACTTTTGTTGCTATCATGTTCAAATTAGCCTAATAATGTCGCAACAGACACAGAGTGACATTTTTCATACAAAAATGTTACAAAATGCATTGTGGTGTCAGATTACATGGTCAAAATGCATGTTATGTAATATTTTGGAAAATTGCTCCCAAACACTGGATATACATGGACAGAGGGTATTGCAACTCATTTTATTTTTATTTATGACTTTATAATTATTGGGAATATGTTATTGAATGTGTTTTTGCAGTAGAAGGGCATATAATATTGAAAATATGGTTGATATTAAGAATTTTAAAAATTTCATCATGCACCAGTTTGTTGACTTCAAATATAGAATATGGCGATATCATGATTGGATTTTTTTCAATCCTACAATTTGTTCCTGGTAATTTTTGATAGTTTCAGTTAGAATACATGTACAATGTACTCATAGAATAATATAAGGCTATAGAAAGCAGTTTGAATTGAAAATTATGTAGTAAAAACCTGATAATTTAAGTGATCCCAGAAAAATTATTTTGACTGCTTAGCATTTTCTGTAAATTTTTCAAATTGTCAATTTGGATTTCATGTTTTAGAGTATTATTTGGCTGTAACAGTACATTTGAACATCCAGCTTACTTAAACAGTGGGACAAAATGATGTGGAAGCATATATTTATTGAGTTTTGGGGGAAATTATAGTTTTGTACCATAAGAAATCCCAAAACTTGAATATCAATAAATCATATTTTTGCATATTTGATGGAATTAGAAGGAATTTCAACTGTAGATCTATATACAAAAACTTATTGTATGCCTTAAACTACATAATTTATGGGGTTAAAGCATGAATTAACAAAATTAAGAATGATGTGAACTGATTTTATGGGACGAAAAAAGGGGGGCTAAATGTAAACATTTCATAGTATTTAGCTATTAAATATACAACTGAGGCATATATATGTGTAGAAATTGCTTATTATGTTAGAAATTAGCTTAATAACTGTAATATATAAGAGAATAGGTAAGTTTTGGTATATTACACAGTCTGAACTCAACAGCTGTAAATGGAGATGTTTTCATTAAAAATCTTCAAGGGGGTGGGCACTTTTGCATTTGAACACTTATACTTGCAAATATTAGAAAGCCACATACCTTATGAGGTTTTTTGTGGTTGATATTGCCTAAGGAATAGAAATAAGGCCAATAAAGGGTTGGAGAAGCAAGTTTTGTTGCTCTTTAGGTGTCAAACCAGTAATTCAACCAATCAGAGCTAAGAACATATACAAAAGTAGTCCCTTTTAAAGAAAAAAGTTCCTTTTACTCTGTTGTATTGTGACAAATACTGAATGGAATAATTAAATTGATAATTGAAGTTAAATGTATAAGGATTATTTTGAGCCCAAATTTGATTGATTTAGTTGTATTTTAATATGGATATGGAGGATTTGATGCATGACCTATAAATAAGGAATTTCTGGGGGATGACAGAGCTATTTTTAGAGTAGGTATTTTCCATAGCCTGGCATTTCACTGCAAGACTTTAAACATGGCCTGATATTTTGACAGAACGTAGAGGAATCATGGACGCTTCAGAAAATGTATGGTCTTCGAAAGGTTAAACATAAGATAAAATGGCCAGGTAGGCTCGAAAAAACACAAATTTAGTAGAAAACCTTAAAGAAATTAATTATAAGTTAAGTTAAACAACATCAAATTGAACTTTTGTTGCTATCATGTTCAAATTAGCCTAATAATGTCGCAACAGACACAGAGTGACATTTTTCATACAAAAATGTTACAAAATGCATTGTGGTGTCAGATTACATGGTCAAAATGCATGTTATGTAATATTTTGGAATATTGCTCCCAAACACTGGATATACATGGACAGAGGGTATTGCAACTCATTTTATTTTTATTTATGACTTTATAATTATTGGGAATATGTTATTGAATGTGTTTTTGCAGTAGAAGGGCATATAATATTGAAAATATGGTTGATATTAAGAATTTTAAAAATTTCATCATGCACCAGTTTGTTGACTTCAAATATAGAATATGGCGATATCATGATTGGATTTTTTTCAATCCTACAATTTGTTCCTGGTAATTTTTGATAGTTTCAGTTAGAATACATGTACAATGTACTCATAAAATAATATAAGGCTATAGAAAGCAGTTTTAATTGAAAATTATGTAATAAAAACCTGATAATTTAAGTGATCCTAGAAAAATTATTTTGACTGCTTAGCATTTTCTGTAAATTTTTCAAAGTGTCAATTTGGATTTCATGTTTTAGAGTATTATTTGGCTGTAACAGTACATTTGAACATCCAGCTTACTTAAACAGTGGGACAAAATGATGTGGAAGCATATATTTATTGAGTTTTGGGGGAAATCATAGTTTTGTACCATAAGAAATTCCAAAACTTGAATATCAATAAATCATATTTTTGCATATTTGATGGAATTAGAAGGAATTTCAACTGTAGATCTATATACAAAAACTTATTTTATGCCTTAAACTACATAATTTATGGGGTTAAAGCATGAATTAACAAAATTAAGAATGATGTGAACTGATTTTATGGGACGAAAAAAGGGGAGGCTAAATGTAAACATTTCATAGTATTTAGCTATTAAATATACAACGGAGGCATATATATGTGTAGAAATTGCTTATTATGTTAGAAATTAGCTTAATAACTGTAATATATAAGAGAATAGGTAAGTTTTGGTATATTACACAGTCTGAACTCAACAGCTGTAAATGGAGATGTTTTCATTAAAAATCTTCAAGGGGGTGGGTACCTTTGCATTTGAACACTTATACTTGCAAATATTAGACAGCCACATACCTTATGAGGTTTTTTGTGGTTGATATTGCCTAAGGAATAGAAATAAGGCCAATAAAGGGTTGGAGAAGCAAGTTTTGTTGCTCTTTAGGTGTCAAACCAGTAATTCAACCAATCAGAGCTAAGAACATATACAAAAGTAGTCCCTTTTAAAGAAAAAAGTTCCTTTCACTTTGTTGTATTGTGACAAATACTGAATGGAATGGAATAATTAAATTGAAAATTGAAGTTAAATGTATAAGGATTATTTTGAGCCCAAATTTGATTGATTTAGTTGTATTTTAATATGGATATGTAGGATTTGATGCATGACCTATAAATAGGGAATTTCTGGGGGATGACAGAGCTATTTTTAGAGTAGGTATTTTCCATAGCCTGGCATTTCACTGCAAGACTTTAAACATGGCCTGATATTTTGACAGAACGTAGAGGAATCATGGTCGTTTCAGAAAATGTATGGTCTTCGAAAGGTTAAACTTAAGATAAAATGGCCAGGTAGGCTCGAAAAAACACAAATTTAGTAGAAAACCTTAAAGAAATTAATTATAAGTTAAGTTAAAAAACATCAAATTGAACTTTTGTTGCTATCATGTTCAAATTAGCCTAATAATGTCGCAACAGACACAGAGTGACATTTTTCATACAAAAATGTTACAAAATGCATTGTGGTGTCAGATTACATGGTCAAAATGCATGTTATGTAATATTTTGGAATATTGCTCCCAAACACTGGATATACATGGACAGAGGGTATTGCAACTCATTTTATTTTTATTTATGACTTTATAATTATTGGGAATATGTTATTGAATGTGTTTTTGCAGTAGAAGGGCATATAATATTGAAAATATGGTTGATATTAAGAATTTTAAAAATTTCATCATGCACCAGTTTGTTGACTTCAAATATAGAATATGGCGATATCATGATTGGATTTTTTTCAATCCTACAATTTGTTCCTGGTAATTTTTGATAGTTTCAGTTAGAATACATGTACCATGTACTATAGAAAGCAGTTTTAATTGAAAATTATGTAATAAAAACCTGATAATTTAAGTGATCCTAGAAAAATTATTTTGACTGCTTAGCATTTTCTGTAAATTTTTCAAAGTGTCAATTTGGATTTCATGTTTTAGAGTATTATTTGGCTGTAACAGTACATTTGAACATCCAGCTTACTTAAACAGTGGGACAAAATGATGTGGAAGCATATATTTATTGAGTTTTGGGGGAAATCATAGTTTTGTACCATAAGAAATTCCAAAACTTGAATATCAATAAATCATATTTTTGCATATTTGATGGAATTAGAAGGAATTTCAACTGTAGATCTATATACAAAAACTTATTTTATGCCTTAAACTACATAATTTATGGGGTTAAAGCATGAATTAACAAAATTAAGAATGATGTGAACTGATTTTATGGGACGAAAAAAGGGGAGGCTAAATGTAAACATTTCATAGTATTTAGCTATTAAATATACAACGGAGGCATATATATGTGTAGAAATTGCTTATTATGTTAGAAATTAGCTTAATAACTGTAATATATAAGAGAATAGGTAAGTTTTGGTATATTACACAGTCTGAACTCAACAGCTGTAAATGGAGATGTTTTCATTAAAAATCTTCAAGGGGGTGGGTACCTTTGCATTTGAACACTTATACTTGCAAATATTAGACAGCCACATACCTTATGAGGTTTTTTGTGGTTGATATTGCCTAAGGAATAGAAATAAGGCCAATAAAGGGTTGGAGAAGCAAGTTTTGTTGCTCTTTAGGTGTCAAACCAGTAATTCAACCAATCAGAGCTAAGAACATATACAAAAGTAGTCCCTTTTAAAGAAAAAAGTTCCTTTCACTTTGTTGTATTGTGACAAATACTGAATGGAATGGAATAATTAAATTGAAAATTGAAGTTAAATGTATAAGGATTATTTTGAGCCCAAATTTGATTGATTTAGTTGTATTTTAATATGGATATGTAGGATTTGATGCATGACCTATACATAGGGAATTTCTGGGGGATGACAGAGCTATTTTTAGAGTAGGTATTTTCCATAGCCTGGCATTTCACTGCAAGACTTTAAACATGGCCTGATATTTTGACAGAACGTAGAGGAATCATGGACGTTTCAGAAAATGTATGGTCTTCGAAAGGTTAAACTTAAGATAAAATGGCCAGGTAGGCTCGAAAAAACACAAATTTAGTAGAAAACCTAAAAGAAATTAATTATAAGTTAAGTTAAAAAACATCAAATTGAACTTTTGTTGCTATCATGTTCAAATTAGCCTAATAATGTCGCAACAGACACAGAGTGACATTTTTCATACAAAAATGTTACAAAATGCATTGTGGTGTCAGATTACATGGTCAAAATGCATGTTATGTAATATTTTGGAAAATTGCTCCCAAACACTGGATATACATGGACAGAGGGTATTGCAACTCATTTTATTTTTATTTATGACTTTATAATTATTGAGAATATGTTATTGAATGTGTTTTTGCAGTAGAAGGGCATATAATATTGAAAATATGGTTGATATTAAGAATTTTAAAAATTTCATCATGCACCAGTTTGTTGACTTCAAATATAGAATATGGCGATATCATGATTGGATTTTTTTCAATCCTACAATTTGTTCCTGGTAATTTTTGATAGTTTCAGTTAGAATACATGTACAATGTACTCATAAAATAATATAAGGCTATAGAAAGCAGTTTTAATTGAAAATTATGTAATAAAAACCTGATAATTTAAGTGATCCCAGAAAAATTATTTTGACTGCTTAGCATTTTCTGTAAATTTTTCAAATTGTCAATTTGGATTTCATGTTTTAGAGTATTATTTGGCTGTAACAGTACATTTGAACATCCAGCTTACTTAAACAGTGGGACAAAATGATGTGGAAGCATATATTTATTGAGTTTTGGGGGAAATTATAGTTTTGTACCATAAGAAATCCCAAAACTTGAATATCAATAAATCATATTTTTGCATATTTGATGGAATTAGAAGGAATTTCAACTGTAGATCTATATACAAAAACTTATTGTATGCCTTAAACTACATAATTTATGGGGTTAAAGCATGAATTAACAAAATTAAGAATGATGTGAACTGATTTTATGGGACGAAAAAAGGGGGGCTAAATGTAAACATTTCATAGTATTTAGCTATTAAATATACAACTGAGGCATATATATGTGTAGAAATTGCTTATTATGTTAGAAATTAGCTTAATAACTGTAATATATAAGAGAATAGGTAAGTTTTGGTATATTACACAGTCTGAACTCAACAGCTGTAAATGGAGATGTTTTCATTAAAAATCTTCAAGGGGGTGGGTACTTTTGCATTTGAACACTTATACTTGCAAATATTAGACAGCCACATACCTTATGAGGTTTTTTGTGGTTGATATTGCCTAAGGAATAGAAATAAGGCCAATAAAGGGTTGGAGAAGCAAGTTTTGTTGCTCTTTAGGTGTCAAACCAGTAATTCAACCAATCAGAGCTAAGAACATATACAAAAGTAGTCCCTTTTAAAGAAAAAAGTTCCTTTCACTTTGTTGTATTGTGACAAATACTGAATGGAATGGAATAATTAAATTGAAAATTGAAGTTAAATGTATAAGGATTATTTTGAGCCCAAATTTGATTGATTTAGTTGTATTTTAATATGGATATGGAGGATTTGATGCATGACCTATAAATAGGGAATTTCTGGGGGATGACAGAGCTATTTTTAGAGTAGGTATTTTCCATAGCCTGGCATTTCACTGCAAGACTTTAAACATGGCCTGATATTTTGACCGAACGTAGAGGAATCATGGACGTTTCAGAAAATGTATGGTCTTCGAAAGGTTAAACTTAAGATAAAATGGCCAGGTAGGCTCGAAAAAACACAAATTTAGTAGAAAACCTTAAAGAAATTAATAATAGGTTTCACACCTTTATAGCGCTAGCTCACATAACAGTCCATCGGTGAACATGCCACTTATCTAGGACACACTATCCTCGTTTCGAGCCAACGGCATTCTAAGTGGAGAAACGGTACATTCTAACGAAACATTAGGACAAAAGAGATGATTTGAATATTCGAATTGTGAACTTTCCATTTATATATAACAACAGTCTAGCAGCACCTGCACATGGAGTATGTACATATTGCTGGGATGATCCGATATTGTAAATCTGTGGTTCCTATCATGATGTCCTTGATGATGGTTTGCTGCTACTTTATCACTTCAAAAGTTTTACGGTCACCAATTATAATAAGGTAGAAAACAGATTTAAAAACAGTGTTTTGCTTGCTTCTGAATCCTATTGTACAATTGTTGTTGATCTGTTTATACGTGGCAGGTATACCAATAAAATATATTGCCTTTATTGTTCTAATGACTACACTGCTTCAAGATAAATGTATAGGTCATCTATATCAATGCTGTTAAAACTAGGGTAGATCTATCTAGGTAGCATTTTTAAAATTCGTATAGTGATCTTCAATGCATATACAATATGATTACACAATATACGTTTCGTCGCACTTGACATGCTTTCTAAACATACACATATAAATGATAGACTATATTTGATCTTAAAGGTACAAGTGTATATGTATATTTTACTTAAAAGACAAATGTCACATATTTATTTAGTTTAAACATATCAGTTAACATATCTATCTCTCATATGACATTTAATTTAGAACAAGTATAGAATGTGTATTGCTACGCGTTACACTTTATTTAATTGTAGCTATTATTGATCTTTTGTGTTGTGACGCACTACACATGTGATTAAAACTTCCGTACACACGAACGAAAACAAAATGGCACAGGCAGCTAATAAAACTTGTGAAATATGTATGCGTGCCCCTGGTCTACATTATTGTACCCAGTGCGAACAGGTCTTCTGTGATGATTGTAGGCTGTCTCATTTAAGATCGAAAATTAGCAGAAGCCATATTTTTTTGAGCGGAACTAATATCAACACGGAAAAGAAAGTAGGATGTACAGATCATGGTGAAGATTTCATTTACCTTTGTGAAAATTGTGATCAACTTATTTGCAGATTATGTGTCACTAAGGCACACAAAGCACATGCTATAGTGGATATAGAGGATTCCAATAAGGAAGTGCAAACTGAAATATCTAAATATTTGGATTCCAAGGTCGATAATGTCCGTTCAAGTGCAAAAGTAATTGAAGGAACAACGAAGACGTATAAAACAGAGGTAGAGGCGACAGTCCGCGCCATCATTGGACATGGAAACACAATCAAAGACATGGTGGATAAAAAGGTAGATGCTCTTGTCAAAACCCTAAGAGAAAGAGAAATCATTGAACTGCAGTCTTTAACCAAGGCAAATAAAGATTGTAAAGATTTGTTGGGAGAGGTCACCAAACAGCAGCAGATTTATCAAGATATGATAAAACAATGTGATGAAGTTGCATTATTTCAAAAGATGAAGAAAATGAAATCTGACATAGAAAACTTGAAGTCAGTTGACGCCACAAGCTTGCCATCAGCAACATACAATAGGAAAAATGCTAACTTTCCTGATGTAGAAAAATTGTTTGGAAATTTAACTTTCCAGTAAGTAGTTTTATTTTTATATCAAACTATTTGATGAAAAGAAAAGAATAAAATTGTACTTTTTCCATCAATCTATTACAAGGATATGTTCCTGATAAAATAGTATGTTTTTATCCATTCAGTTCTCCAAAAAGGATATGTTTTAAATATATGGAACCTCGTGGCGAAAACATAAAACAAATGTGAGGGGTTCATCCCATTGGGATGGGGGTCAGTTAGCTCTGTGGCACGATTCAATGCAATCTACTTTAAATAACAAGTAAATGACAACTTGTAGAAGCTCCTAATATGGTTGTATATTTAACAGTAGTCGTGATGGGCCCGTTGCGAGGCAACATTGTCTAATCCTACCCACCACCTTCCCTTTAACATATAACAATCGAAACATTCTATCATTTGTCAATACTAGCGATGAACCTTTTCCTATTGATGTTTTTATTTCTTAGCGTGTACCTGTCATTAATAGGTCTGAAATATTGCTACTGAAATAGCAAGATATGTCGTTGAGAAGCTATCGTACAGTATTTACCAGTTAATGTATATTATGAAGCTACATTTCTAATCCAAGGAGAAACGTTCTTTATGATAAGTAGCCGTATATAATATTTTACCGCATTGCACAACCGGAAATCGCACTTTTACGCATTGGCCGTTCATGGATGTCGGTCTTTTTTCCGTATTGTAAAGTTGTTATATGGACATAACGCTTTAGTAATCTGATAAGGTAATCGGTGTTTGTAATATAGATAACAATTTTGTAGCCGTGTCAATCCACCAACCTATTGAACTAAGCCAAATGAACTACCAGTCGCAAACAATATGTTGTATCAAACTATTGCTATGCAATATTGTATTTACATGTAATTAAAAAACTTGCTTTTGTAGAGAGACAGAAGTAACAGTTAAGAAGACGAATCTGTCAGCCGAAGCTCAGGATCAGCCTAAACAACCCAAAAAAGAGAGGAAGAAAGAGCAACCACCAATCACAAAGTAATTAACACCAATGAATATATATTAGTATCGTAAATGTTAATACACATTAGAGAATATCAAAGGGGCAATACACATGTACAACCTGGATAAACTGGCAAGACAAGGAATACAAGACAAAGAAAAACAAAACAAAAACACAACACAATATGTGTTGGGTACCATTATACACAACTAAGCATAAATAGCGCAAGCAAGACATGCGGCCCTGCAAAGAACTGGAGGTAAAGATCGGTTCGATCATTGTTTTAGGCGGAACTCGTAACGTAAATACACATCATTGGACAAAACAAAAAAAACATGGATCTCATCAACAATCGAGGTGAACTCATGCGCTCTCGCAAACAGTAATGTTCCTGCTTCTTTTAAGACGCCCTCCGTGTTACTCATATATACAGTCCGTTAATGATCTGCTCAGTTATAAGTGGACATAAAACATCTACGCAACATGTATAGGATCATTTGAGACATAGATATTTTGTAAATGTGATGCCATTGCGTTTGTCATGACTGTTTTGTTTTAGTCTTCCCCCCATTGTCGAGTTCAACGTGAAGGACAAGGTACGAAGCAATTTTTTGAGTATCAGTAGTATCCTTTACCTCAAGCCCATTTGGATAGATGTGGTGTACATGATAAACCGTATCAAAAAGATTTAGGTAGTTGCATTACTTAACAACTCATACAAGCCTATCACCAATACGGCTTGAGTTGGTGCCCGGCTTTGCATGTTACAAACATAGATGCACTCGACTTGCAGCCGCAAGTGATAAAGGTTACCAGTTGCTTGCCAATGATCGGTGGTTCTCTTCGGGTACTCCGGCTTCTTCCTCCACTAAAACTGGTCGTCATGATGTAGCTGAAATGTTGCTGAAAATGGTGTTAATCACTAAATATCAAATCATTGTCTCTTCAGATCAATTAACTACAGCTTCATTATTTCTTAAAGCAGTAATTTATGTTAATTGTGTATATCACACAGCCTCACAATCCATTCGCGTCGCAATCTTTGATTTAAGGCATAAACTGGCAAGACAAGGTACACAAGACGAAGAAAAACAAAACAAAAACACAACATAATATGTGTTGGGTACCATTATACACAACTAAGCATAACTAACGTAAACAAGACATGCGGCCCTGCAAAGAACTGGAAGTAAAAACGAACCGATCATTGTTTTTAGGCGGAACTCGTAACGGACATCACAACACGGAACTCAGAACGTAAATACACATCATTGGACAACACAAAAATCTAAAAAGATGAGCAACACGGATCTCATCAAAAATCGGGTTGAACTCATGTGCTCTCGCAAACAGTAAGCAGTTCATGTTTCTTTTAAGACGTCCGCCGTGTTACTCATATATACAGTCCGTTAACGGTCTGCTCATATATAAGAGGACATAAAACATCTACGTGAAATGTAAAGGATCATTTGAGACATGGATATTTTGTAAAAGTGATGCCATTGCGTTTGTCAAGACTGTTTATTTTAATCCCCCCCCCCATTGTCGATTTTATCGTGAAGGACAAGGTACGAAGTAAACTTTTGAGTATCAGTAGTATCCTTTACCTCAAGCTCATTTGGATAGATGTGGTGTAGATAATCACTGAATCGAGATTGTTCAGTTACATAACATCATCTATATAGTCGAAGTTTGAATTAAAGGTCCGGGCTAATTTTATCTATCTTTAGTTATCTTTATTCTTGAGAAGTCCTTGGAAGAAGTTTCCCTCATAAGCATGTAGAAACAAAATGACGAGCAGCGAGCACAATTCGTACCCATTTTAATACCAGTCGTCTTTGTTTATAATTTGCGTTTGCATTATGTTAAAATAGTCCTTGTTTATATTGTTTCTATTGTCAAATAGTGCCATTAGAAAGAACAAGGTGCAGTAAGGACCAATGTATTTATAGAAATTATAGCACTATGCCGTTAAATGGCGGCAGTATTTTCATTAATAATATTATATGTATACATACAACATATTTAAGAACTGAATAAGTTGATGAATGCTATGTAAAATATATAATGCTAAGATATTTAGGAATGAAGTGAAATTATTTCTTTATGTCACAACGTAGACGTTGACATTCCAAACATAAATATAACCTAATACGTTTCATCATAATATTAGATGAACTTATATCTTAGTTAACGAAATGTATGTAAACAGGAACATGGATCTACTGTATACAATGACAAATCCCGTCCGTTTTGTATAAATGAAATGAAGATATTCAAAGGCAAATAGTACAGTGAATATTGTAAGATATAAACGCCATGTAACGGTGTAGTGATACCATTTCTAAATCCACATTAATGAGTCTGATCAAGCGTCTTGGAAGAAACAATAACACACTATTTAATCATAGTTGATTTCATCAGATTTTATTTTATATCTTTAAAATTAACTATTTCAATGTCATTATTTGTTTATCAATTTTTTCTAGATCTACAGCTGTGAAACAGTACAGCTATAGCTGCTTAGAGTGTGGGTAGGTCATATATTTAGTCAGTGTTTTTATTAATCTTGATTCAATATATCGTAAATAATACAGCCACTCTTAATCAAACACTTTAATTAACGTACTCTTGTTTCACCCCCAGATTTTAGTGGGGTTCGTGTCACTTGATCTTTAGTTTTATGTGTGTGTTTTGTAGATCGTTGTTTGTCCTTTTTTTCTTTTTCTTTGTCTTTTGGCCATTGGTTTGCTTGTTCTTCTTCGATATACGAATTCTGATTACCACTTTGGTACTAGTTAAGGTTATACACGAAAATATTATACCTTTATACCTCTATATGCATAACGTAAATGGAAATTATAGGAAGCAATAGCCATAACAAGGTCAGCTACAGTCAGTTTGATAGCTAACCATTCGTATGATATGTCACTCGAATCGACTACACATGAGAATATACTATTTTATACAGATTTGATTTTCACGTTCATTGTGCTTATGCAATTTCAGTTATCGGACATAAATGTTATCTTAGTATATAAGAGGTTGATCGGTAAATCTTCATATCTATGTTTTTATTTTGATTTATTATTCATAACATGCATGGAACATAGAAACTGATGCAATATAAACAACCATCCACAGTCATGTATATCATATTTTTATATTATATGGGAATATAAGGGTCAGATACAGCGATATTTTCAAATGAACAATGTTGTGCAAATTATAATTCACTTAGCTTGGGTAGGATTGCATATTTGTATAGTTTGGTTATTCTGACTAATTCGCGATATGTATGTTAAATATGATTGATTTACAAATAATTTTGTTTTCAACACGTGATAAACCGTACCTAGAAGAGCTAGGTAGTTGCATTACTTAACAACTCATACAAGCATATCACCAATACGGCGAGAGTTCGCGTCCGACTTTGTAAATTACAAACAGAGGTGCACTCGACTTGCAGCCGCAAGTGATAAAGTTCGCAAGTTGCTTGCCAATGGTCCGTGGTTCTCTTCGGGTACTCCGGCTTCTTCCACCACTAAAACTGGTCGTCATGATGTAGCTGAAATGTTGCTGAAAATGGTGTTAAACACCAAATATCAAATCATTGTCGCTTCAGATCAATTAACTACAGCTTCAATAGTTCTTAAAGCAGTAATTTATGTTAATTGTGTATATCACACAGCTTCACAATTCATTCGTGTCGCAATCTTTGATTTAAGGCATTGTAAATTTTACCCCAACTGAAGAAAACATTTAGGTTTTCACAAGTGAAAGGTTCACCGGGTCAGATGTGTCATATTTATCTCTGACATACAACTAACAAATAATGTGTAATATATGTGTCATTGCTTTCACGGTTTATAGCTGGAATACAAACCATTGTTTCCCCGACCGACATATTGAACTTCATTTAGATTTATCCAGAACCATATTTATGTTTCCCTCTGTAGATATATACTTTGTTTATTTACAATTACCGTACACCAGATATATACTATTTGTTTTTCAAAGCCTATTTGTTGAGGTTTTTATCACATGTTTACTTATAACATATATTTTGTATTGTAGGACAGCACGTCTTTCTGAGTAAGTAGTATATTATGTATTGCTGTGTAATATTATCTATTAATACCTAATTGTAAAGTTTTACATGTTTTATAAAGTATTTTTTATTTTCAACTATTTTAGGGGTTTTGACTTTCTAGTGTTCTATGCCTGGTGATCTATTGCCTGGTATTCTATTCATGGCGTTCTATTGCCTGGCTACCTTTGAACTTTACTGTGATTGGTCAACACAATTTCATGAATATTTATTACTAATACGAAATCGTGTCTAGTCCAAACCGGATTACAGCGTATGAAAATGTCGTACTCTAACACGAGTTAACCCTTTGACTGCGACGTGTCATGCATAATCGTTTCTTCGTGTGCTGTAAAATACGTTATGGCTCTTTCAGCAGAGTGACGTCATTTATTTTATGACGCCATTTTAACAGCAATGTGACGTTACTTACCGTTTCTTTTTAATTTTAAAGAGGTTGTATATGTACTATATCTGTATTTAACTTCAAATTGTGCAATCTAATTATAACGTATTTACGTAACTTTTTCTGAAAGAAATATTTAACGGACATTTCTTTCTCAAGGGAGTATATGTCCCTAGCGCAGTCTATCAACCAGGCACATATATGTCCCTCGCGCAGTCTAAAAACAAGCGCAGATTAAAAAAATTAAGAATCTTCATGTTTATTATGAAACAGATAATTTGTGTTATTTGTTAATATTGTTAAACAATATTTAGATATTGAAAACAGTAGATTTTTAAATCTGTCTAAAAATGTATAATTAGGTAATACAACGGTTATTTAATGGGAGTGCAGGCAATAGACCAAACCTCGATAGTGGGATTGGCCAAAGTGTTTTATTGCCCTCGGGCAATAGAACACTTTGGTCTTTCCCGATACCTCGTGAAAAATATTTTGATCTATTGCCTGCACTCCCATTAAATAACTGTATAATATATAGCAAGTTCATAGACAAATCAGTAGCCTTTATGAAGGATTAAACATAACAGTGGGTTGGACTAATCAGAAATCAACGTAGTCTTCCTACTCTGAATGAACCATTGTATCAGTTAGATGTTTCCTTTTTACATGCATCAAACTATAGATTATATGTTATGACAACTTCATTGGGTTATTTAAGTATCAATTAGTGCGTGTCTATCTTTTACTAAGGAACACATGATAAGAAACATTGTAGAAGGATATCCTGTATAAATGGGTTTATTAAATAATAAATACCGTCAATTAAACATAAAACAATGAACATAGACTCAATTCTTCCACCAGTTTTTCGGTTGTTGACTGATTTTGTCTGTTTATATAACTATGAGTTTTTACTTTCCCTTTGTAAGATTGCTCGGAGTTCGGTAATTTTGTTATTACCATTATTTCTTCCACCAGAATCATGATATATATTGGGACTACATTCATTTTATTTTATTTTCGCCCCGTTATTCTCATCGGAAAACAAATATTATCTAGCTAAATTATATAAAACAAAACACTAGTATAGCGTTCTGTGTTCGCTACACATCACATTTAATTCACAAAAAGCAATTCTTACATCTACAATACACAACATTTTGCTTTAATATGTAAGAATATAATAAACATCGTAAGATAAATTACTTGTTTTCAAATCAACAAATCGAAGACAATATAAGAACAGAGATGTAGTCAGGATATTATATTAGTAAATAGAAAACTTAAAAAAAAACAACAAAGAAAACATCCACTAAATATCGAGTAACACGAACCCAACTACAAACCGATATTTTGCTTTGGAGAAATAGTGCATGTGAAGTCACAGAACTTGAAGGAACGATCTCCCTGGTGATCCAAAGAGATATTGTCACTTTGAAAATTCAAGACGGGTATCATTGCCTGTGATTTATGGGACATTTATTATTTCTTTTATCAGAATATCTATTCTGTGGATATAAGATCGCTAAAATAAAACAACTTCTTCCCCAGAACTGCATTGTTTGCCAACCGACTACACAGGCCACCAATATTTTCTCGACGGTCTTTTATACATTTTTACATTTTCCAAAGCAATTCTAAATATTGATCTTTGCTTGGTTAAAACATTATTTTAACATCCTTTTAGCAGTTATTGTATGTAATAGTCACTAAGATAGTTATTTCTGTTGCTTGGGGGATTTGTCAGGTGGATAAAGGGTTCTTTTTCATGCACAATTAGATGAAAATAGCATAATTTGCACACACAAAAAAACTGTTGTACCAGCTAATTGCTATGCATATGGTATTGTTATATGCAGAGTTCAAATCTCTATTAATTGTAAAACAAATAATGTCTGCTACGGACAGAATATTCTAGGTATCAATATAAGAAATAATACTATGCAATAAAAGGAAAGCTTAAACATGATGGTCAACACTTTGAGGAATTTTAGCAAACCGAACAATGACCACAAACAAAAACCACAACATATGACATTGGAAGAAATGCTTGAAGATACCAACGTGGTAATCAGAAGCCGTCAACAAGAAGAACTGATAATACAATGACCAAAAGACAAAGGACAAAAGGACACACAATGATGTGCAAACACTATGTACAATCTACAGATCGAGCAAAAACCGGGGATGAACTCATGTATTCCGGAAGGATAAGCAGTTCCGATCTCACCTGTGGTACCTGTCGTATTACTCATGTTACAAACCCACTGATAAGTCATCAATACGGAAAGGGTCAGATTATGATTACGAAAAACGGAACATAATCGTGGTCATTTTGACTCAACTATTAACAAAGATATGATTGCGAGAGTAAATCCATTGGTTCAGTAGCTCCTTTGTTAGCTTTAAATCTATACCAAGAAAATCAAACTAGAAATCACAAGTTCTTGAATATCGGAATAACTGACAGATATATACTACATATGCAGGCATTGCATGCACAAATATATAAATGGAATGCTAAAAATGGGTCAATTGATATCATATCTTTTGTCCTATAATGCTTGGTTCTTGCCCGTCCTCCTTTGTCAATTTCTAGGTGTAGCTTCATGCTGCACCGGATAGTAAGGACAAAATTATCTAACTCGTCTATTAATAGAACCACCAGCATTGGGGAATGCAACGAATTTTCTCTTTATTCTTGTCATACAAATTATATTGTTGTTTTAAAATTCCTAATTAATTATGTTGAAACAATACTCGGACTAATGCAATACTATAATGTAAAGCCCACATCAATATTCAAACAAGAATATCCCAGTCGATTCCAATTTGTTTGGCTACGTTTATTTCATTCATCCAGGCCTAAGCATTTTCTTATAAAGTTCATTCCCAATAATGACTATGAATTGCAGTGATGGGTTCTTCTTTACTTCTATGAATAAGACTACACTTGTGTGAAGTAATCTTACATATACCGTTCGTATTTTTTCACACTGTTCTAATTTTTATTGTGAGTTGACAAATTACGATTATGGTTAACGGTTCGCGAACTAGCACGGGGATTGTAACTTTTTGAGACACAACTCACTAGGTTCGTTAACATGTTGAAACAATACAGCATCTGTTAACACATACACACCAGCTCCCTGAAATAAACAAACAAATTACTTATGTAAGAAACATGACAAAAAACTGGCGAATGAAATACCAATATGGTTTTGTCTGATCTGGACCTAATTGTAGATCCTTTTTGCTTACTTCAATAATTATTCACTTTAGCTTAATTTGAGATTTAAGAACCATAATGAGCCTGAACCATATAATATAATGTTAAATTTGAAATAGGCTGCTAGGTTGCATTCATTGGTGTACATGTTATTTTTATAATTTACTTGTACTGGTGTCCTACACGATTTCAATATCAGATGATGTTCCTCTTGTATTACAGGAAAACGAAGACTGTCACTAGTATAACAGATATTTCATATTCACCACCACCCGGAGCACCTGAGTTCACCCCTTGTTCTTTGTATAGTTCGTATTGTTCAATCTTTGTTTTCTGTGCAGTGTTTTATATATCACAGTTTGTCCTTTTAATCAGTTTCGCTTTGACCATGATATTGTCTGTCTTTTGTCAGTTTCTCTTTGTCCGTGATATTGTCTGTCTTTTGTCAGTTTCCCTTTGGCCATGCTATTGTCTGTCGTTTGTCAGTTTCCCTTTGGCCATGTTATTGTCTGTCGTTTTCAGCTTCCCTTTGGCCACGATGTTGTTTGTCGTTTACGATGTACGGCTTCTGGCTACCACTTTGATATCTTCAAACCTTTCTTGCACTCTTACTAAGCTGTCATATGTCCGTTATCTGTTTTTTAAAGTAAGTACAAATGGTATATATTTTCCGATAATATATGCATTTATTGTTTATTAATTGCCATGAAAAATTTGCAATTTTGTGGGAATTTTATTTTATCTTCACTTTGTTGTTCTTCGCTGTGCATAACATATGGGTAGATATAATAAATGGAAGACATTTTTGGTGGATCTACTTTCAAGACAATACTTTTCTTTCATTTACTTTTGTCTATTTTATTCTGTATAATGAAAACGGTACATAATTAGCTTTAAAAAAAAATTGTAACGAAAATCTTATAAGGTTGACATCAATAATTGTTAACCTGAGAAGAATTGCTTTCCATTGTGCTAGGCTTCAATGAAAAGCAACTCTGCTATAGCTCAAATACTAATATTATATACATATGTCTGTCGATAATTAATTATTAGTATAAAATATAATGATTATTATCTTATTTTTCAGAACAGAGCCACTGTAAGTTTTTATTAACATATATAATAGATTAACATTAGTTTTATTAGAGTAAGAGGAGTTGAATATCATGTAGTATGTTATGTGTCTACATACACATAAAACTGGTGTCAATCGTAGTATACACAGATCGTACTACACCTTAATGTCTTGTCGATAATATAAATCCCCAGGATTACATAGAAGACTTCCACTAATGTCAAGCAACTTCTGTATCAGTATATAATGTAGATAATAGCAATCCCTAGGACTACATAGGAGACTTCCACTTATGTCATACAACTTCTGTATCAGTATATAATGTAGATAATAGCAATCCCTAGGATTACATAGGAGACGTCCACTTATATCATACTGCTTCTGTATCAGTATATAATGTAGATAATAGAAATCCCTAGGATTACATAGGAGACTTCCACTTATATCAAATTGCTCCTGTATCAGTATATAATGTAGATAATATAAATCCCTAGGATTACCTAGAAGCCGTCCACTTATGTCATACTGCTTCTGTATCAGTATATAATGTAGATAATATAAATCCCTAGGATTACCTAGAAGCCGTCCACTTATGTCATACTGCTTCTGTATCAGTATATAATATAGATAATAGAAATCCCTAGTATTACCTAGAAACATTCCACTTATGTCATACTGCTTCTGTATCAGTATATACTATAGATAACTTTCATATATCACATTGTTGTATTCTACCAATGATGAACCACAGTTAATAGAGGTGTCCATTTATTCCATAAGTTATTATATCTGTTAATAGCTTGGGCATACATTGAATATATTTAATGGAACGATTAAATCAACACGAACTATTAAAAGATACATGTAATAACACCATAGATATCAAATGTAGTACGCACGACGCGTTTCTGGAATAACCTTCATCAGGTACGCTCAAAATCAAAAGATTGGAAAGCGAAATAACTTAAACTTTTGGGAGCAATAAAACCAAAGGGCCTAAGCAGTATAGCCAAAATCTGCCAAGGTCACCTATGCCTGGAGGAGGAGAACCTTAGTATAAGAAAAGTTTCTAAGCATCAAAGGGACAACCAGAAGCCATACAACTATGCGATCAGACATTATTTGCTTATGTAAACAGTGTGTTTTAACATATATAGGCTGTATCTGATGTACATTGTTAATCTTATTCCATATGACCATTTCCCTAGCATTGCATTTCTCTCGTTTCTAGGAACCGAACGGGGTATTAGATAACTATGTAACCTATAATATATCTCTGAATTATGATGGTCCATGAAACCTATTGTTTTATATCATGTCAGCAAGCAGTTTAATTTAATCTTTAAAACATTAAGCAATTATTATTAAAACTAGTAAATCTGCAATATGCATTAGAGAGTGAGGTACTCAATATTTATGTGATAACATGTGTGAATTAAGAGTAGGTTATATAGAACACTGTTTTGATATATCACATGAAAACCAAACAAATGTCTCCAGCAAAATAATTACGAAAGTATGTACGCTTCCGGTACACATGAAATTTGTATGGCCAAATTTAGTTTTCTGCGTTGTGTTTTATAGATTAACGGCTTCTGAATACCTATTTGGTATCTGCAAACTTGTCGCATATATATTTTGTACAACACTGTAACTAGGAATGTTAAATGCCAAGAAACCTGAGCAGTGAATTAAGTCCCGTGATTAAAAAATGTAAAATGTAAAAACGGTGGTGTGCACAGAAGGCTATAGTGATGCAGCTGTAAGTTGTATGATCACATCACGCCATCAAAAGGGAAGCTTTGGTCTAGAAAACTAGGTTACCCACGACAAGTGCCGCTACCAACCAATGAAAGTGAGTGGTCATGTATATGTGTGTAAGGGATGTCGATTTTTTCTGTTTCTATGATTTGCGATTAGATTGTGGAGCTGTGTTAATAGATTGTTCTTTTTTTTCTTTCCTTTTTCACTAGTGTCCATTTTCACTATGTCTGGGATCCAAAGAAGGGCCCAAGATGGGGCCTAAAATGATTAATTATTTTAATATTTAAAAATCTTCTTCTTGTGAACCAGCAATGCCAGAAGATTGATAATTGGCACATAACATTGATCAATCTTGAAAACAGGAATCCAGTTTGACCAAATGAATTTGACTTGCAACACGGCTGTTGCATCTCTGATGCTTTCTCATCATTAGTATACGTTTCAATTAAGCATTTCACCTATTTATCTACTGATAATTTTCTTTCATTGAATGTTAAGCAATAATACATTTATCAGTCATATAAATAGAAATGTAGCTGCATGTACATTGGTTAGTGCTGTGATCATTTACTCTGCATTCTATGACACGCAAGAGGGTGCTGTAGGCATGTTAATGTTACGCAAACTCCCACACGGTATTCCAGTCTTTTGCCTTTGATTATACCTGATTAGCTTAAACATATTGTGTTCAACATTTTGAAAAAAGATGTGACCCCATATGTGTGCCTTGTACCTCGAATAGGCTCATAATAACACATGTTTGGTCATCGTAAAATGCAGACTAAATGAGGTTATATACTTGTCTTGTGTTGTGACTCGTGATGATGGAGGTCGGTTTCCTTGTGACTTTTACCCTTACTTCATCTAGACGGGAGATCAAATGAACTAGATTCGATCAATCAGCTGATCCCAATTCAAAAATACACTAAATTTGTAAAATCATAAAATAAATTAAGGTTCATCTTATACAATCATATGTATAAAAGTCACTGAAGGGAACCTGGGAATGTGGGGTTCCCCCGTTGTGTTACTCTATCTTTAGTTTTATGTGTATCTTTTGTAGATCATTGTTTATCCTTTTATCTTTTTTCGTTTGACCATTGTGTTGTCTGTCCTTCTTCGGTTTACGAATTAGGATTACCCTTTGGTATCTTCAAACTCTTCTTACTATTAATATACAACATGAATTTGTATTTAAAGATATTGTTTTTTTCATATACATGTTTTAGACAGAAACGCGATATAAAACATATATCTCACTTTAAAATGTTTAAAGAGTATGTTTTCTACGTCAATGAAAATAAACAACGTTACAACAAGAACATATTATACTACAATACTATCTAAGGATTGTATGAGTTTGATATTACAAGTTAAATACTTGTAATGTAGCATGTACTTCTTGTGATAAATTGAAATAAAATATACAGGCGCTATATAATACGTTCAGGAGTTGTAGGAATTCCACTCTAAAGAAACGGGTATGCTATAGATGTACTGATTTAAATTGATATATATATAGTATCGTCTGATTATTAGATGTTCAATAAAAATATCAAATTTAGTGAGCACGAAGCGTTTCTGGAATAAACAGCATCAGGTACGCTCAATATCAAAAGATTGGAAAGGCAAATAATTTACCGATAATCTCAGTGATTAAGAATAGGTCAAGGAAACTATAATTCAGGTTTTGCTTTAGCTAAAAGTATTGTTATCAATTATTCTAATATGACGTCCTTCTTTCGCTTTGAAAACAAGCGATCGATTAATCAGATGGCAAATTCGCATTAACACATGCGCGGTGCACATTTAAACCATGTGATAAAATCACGAAAGAAAATTATTTACACGATTGTTAATGTTTTAATCATCTATATCCACAGAAAATAATCAATATAGCCAAAATTAATAATATGCGACGTACAATTAAAACATCCAAACACAATATTATTGTTGCCGATGCTCCATTAATACAACTGATTTTCCCATCCTAAAAGTACATTTGACTGATTCTCCCGTCGTTAAAGTATATGTTGATGAGTTATCGTCTGCTCGAATTTCGGAGCATACATTGTTTTCGACATTTTCCGCAGACGTAAATATAAATTACCGTCTTCTAATCAAAGTATACTACCTTAGTTGCACTGTTAGACATATCAAAATCGAAATAATCCATGGAAGCCAGCTCGGGATTAAATACTAATATCCGCCAACCCATGTAAAATTCAAAGCACATTATGGCTTCCATGATTTATTTCTCAAATAAAAAATAATTGATAATAAGATCAATTTCAACATGATATACCACATAATTAAAGGTATTCGAAAACACGCTTAAATCAATGTTAAGCTTTATATAGCAATGCATTTCTTGGGATTGATGGCTGAAGTAGAAGGAATAAGGCTGTGTTGCTGTAGGTTGTTAGCTTATGAAGTACATTATTACAGTTTATCTCTGTCCTCGTTAGACTGTTGTATGTTTTGTTATGTTTGCATAAATAATAAGTGATAATTGTTGTAGGCCTTCCTGTGAACTGTCACATTGAATCATCGAACTAAATATCATCCTCCGGCAATATAAGCAAAGGCTGCCACATATATAGTTAGATATCACACTATGTAAAGGGTGTCCTCTATGAAATGTGTCTTCGCGTGTAAAGTGTACTGTGATTTCTTTTTTATTAACACTCTTGACGACAGGACATGCAGTGTGAAAAGATTATTGCTTGATTGGGTAATATATTTTAAATTTTTAATCATCACAACTTAATATATAATAAATTTAGCACACATACATTCCATTTTCTCTAGATAAAGCTATTGCATTTCATAACAAAAATTATAATAATCTAACCCGATCCTATTATTTCACGTTCCACTAATCAATTCTAAGTTTGATGATTTTGTTGGTCGCATCTATCCAATTGCGTTTTAAATAAAGGCCGCCACATATATAGTTAGATATCACACTATGTAAAGAGTGTCCTCTATGAGCTGTGTCTTCTCGTGTAAGGTGTACTGTGACTTCTTTTTTATTAACACTCTTGACGACAGGACATGCAGTGTGAAAAGATTATCACTTGATTGGGTAATATATTTTTAATTTTTAATCATCACAACTTATTATATAATAAATTTAGCATACATACATTCCATTTTCTCTAGATAAAGCTATTGCATTTCATAACAATAGGTGTATGTTGTTTGTGTGTTCATCGATATGGACCACATGTTTGGCAATTAATTGTCAAAATAATTTTTCAAATACAAAGTCATGAATTAAACCCTGTATTAAAATCAGTTATTCTTTAAATCCAGCAAATGATGACCACAAATGTTGTGGTATACTGTTATACTGTTACACAAGATAAATATATTTTGAAATTAACAAAACATCATTTACTGTATTTCGATTCTCAAAGTATTTCTTTGATATGCCAGGAGTTATCTTCATTGCATTCAATGAAAGAGTAATAACACAAATCTTTAAAAGGGTTTTAGCATAAAACCAAACATGTTAAACTAAGTTACAATTCCAAAGTCCACATTTATATAAGTATGAATTACAAGGCAAAATTATGGGCAATAGTCTAAGTTGAAAGTTGTGTAGTTTTGTATCTTTAGTTATACATAAGACATTGAATAAATGCCATGCCAATCGTCTACAGAAGTTTCTGAATCGTTTTCGCATTTTTTATGGCACATACTAGGCGCTTGTCGAATTCTCTGAATATATAATTTGTAAAATTGTATATTAGGTCATGGATCATAGTTTCACACTTAATAATATGCTTTCAATTATTTGGAATTGCACTAATAATGCCATTCATGTATTTAGTTGATATACTGTTAGGATAATATCTTTTTGATGTTGTTTTTGTCTGTTTTTGTTGATATACTTTTAGGACAAGATTTGCTTCCCTCTTGCCTTTGTCAGTTTTGGTTCATCTATTTTATATCAAATGTTTTCTTTCTTTTGCTCTTGTCTGCATATACTATATTAACATTAGTTTAATTTGAATAAAAGAGTTGAATATCATGTATTATATTATGTGCCTGCATACATAAAACTTATGTAAAGTATAACATACACAGATCGTGTTACACCTTACTATATTGTAGATAATAGAAATCCCTAGGATTACCTAGAAGCCATCCACTTATATCGTATTCTCTATTCTCCAATAAAGCTAACAAAGTTTAATAAACTTTCTGTGTCAGATACTCAATTTATCTGATAACCCCTTTGGTGTTTTCAAACTCTTCTTATCTAAATAAATATGTCGACAATCTCATCATACCAGATTGTCCAAAACTTCCTGTTTAACAACGATTAATAATAAATAGAATAAGATAGAATTATTTTAGCCGTTCAGCCCACCATGTACGACCGATCATTCTACCATGTACGATAGCACGCCGGGTTTTATTTAAAAAAAATTGTTATGCAATAAACTTATATATGTGTATCTTATCCCTCTTCATTCATTTAAATCATTATAATAAAACATTAAAAGAAAATTCGAAAATACCGTACCAACGACAAAGGCACGCTCAGGACAAACCATATATTGTTACACTGGGAACTTGCGTTCTCACGGCACATAATATTTAGTCAGACCGCCACTGGGACGCAGTGTGAAGACCATACTGACTTTGAATATGCTGAATTTTCTTTATAAAATGTATATACACAGCCAATTTGTATAAAATAATCTTATAAATAAATCATATGAATAGCACACATCACGAATTCAATCTTAAACACAAATTTAAAATGAAAATGTTGACTTTTCGCACGAACAGGTGGCTAGAGAATGACTCAAACACACCTGAACAAATATCACGATCTAGATATAACTAATGCTCATTGGTTGAAAACGATCACGTAGTTTTTATATTGAAAACAACAATCCACTATTTTCCCGATATTACTATTTGGTATCTTCAAACTGTTCTAACGACGAACAAATACCACCGATATGCTCTACGTTAATATCTAAGTTAACAATGTGTTGAATCTTAATTCTTTATTAGCTGTGAAGGTGAATGTATCTGCAAACACCAGTTATAACATATTCACACTATTTCCTTGTCACATTGTATTTGTGTCAGTCCATATTGAGATATGCAAGTTTGTAGACAGTTTCCATTCGTATTCAACTATAATAATATAGTTACTATTGCACCATTGCATATGCAGCTTCACATACTTGAATAGTGGTAGAACCTATACAACAGATTACAGACGTATCAAACTAATAAAAAACAATAATTGAATTTGGACATCTCAGACATCATTAAAGGTAAATTCAAATTATCGAAATACTTAAATAGATTTACACTATGCACTTTTCAAAAAAGAATCTGATAAACAAATATCAAAACAAATATATTTTAGATTTTAGTACCGCTTTGCATCCGGACCGACACTATACTGACTTGGATCGTCATGGTCGTGATTGTATCGTAGTTGGAATTACAACTACCTATGCTATCGGTGCCCATCACCACTAACGTGTTCGAATCCCGCTGAGATGAAGTGCACTCGATACATCATTATGGAATAACATTTGTCCGTGACGTGCGGCATGTCAGTAGTTTTCCCCGGGTTCTCCGGTTTCCTCCACCAGTAAAACTGAAGGCAACGATATAGCTGAAATATTGTTGAAACTGGGCTTAAACACCATAACCCTAATCCTAACTCTCTATTGACTTGTTCTTCGGTGTCCTATTCACTCAACAAAATGGCAAAGAGATGATTGATTTTCTTAATTGATATATTAACGATAACCATAAATACGGTACTAGGCTATCTAACAAACAGATCTCACTTAACTGAGGACACCAGCTAAATTTATTTAGAAAGATATTGGAAGACGTGGTTTGAATAATCTTCACCAGGCACGCTTGAATATTATAGAAAATTATATATCTTTGAGAGTAAGCAAACTAAGTAGTTTAAATATACAATATTGGTGAATTGACGGTAAATATATAATTTATGTGGCGAGACTTAGTAACGGGGAAATGACGAGCTTTTAGCGAGTCTTTCCATCCGTTTTGTGCCGAGCCACATAAATTATATATATATATATATTTTTTTTTTTTCTTTTTTAATGTTCATATTTTTATTGAAATCTGTACATTTGTTAGTTGAATACATAAAGTACCGGTACCTTATCCCGGCCTCGTTAACATTAGTAAAGCACATAACATATAAAAATGTTAGTATTTGTTAGGAATTTACATACAGAATGGCATACTGTTTCTATTAGAATAACATGACAGAAAATACCAAATAATGTGATTCCACAAAAAGATGCGTTTTTCAATCATAGCAAGCCAAATTAACAAATATACAGATAATCAAAAAAATAGGGTTTTAAGTAGTTATAGAAGTAAAAGAAAAAAAAGGAAAAAAGTTTAATTTATTAATTTTTTTAAGGCATAAAAATAATTTTTAAAGAGAAAGAAAAAGTTTTTTAATTTGCTTTGATGAATAGGTAATTTTAGCATTCATAAAAACAAAAGGCTATTTCTTTTCTATCGTGTTATATACAGAATGAATATTTGCATAAATCTTTATATCGAATTAAACAGTAAAGCGAAAGCATTCCATATCTGGTTGAAAAAATCATTTTTTTTTATTTTTAATAGCAATAGATTTCTCAATGTTATATAGTGACTGTATTTTCCTCTGCATTGTGACCAATGATAATTTTTTCTGAAAATATTTACAGTTAAAAATATACTGCTTTATTCATAATAAAATGAGGTTGATAGCATCTCCTCGAGATGATTTTGAAGTATCACCAAAAAGAAAAAAATGTATAATAAATGGAATACTAACACCATTTGACAATAACCAAGAATCAATTTCATCAATGAAAGTTTGTACAATATCACAGTTCCAAAATAAATGTTCTATAGTTTCCTCATCTTCCTGACAAAATGTACAAAAGGCATTGTCGTTTACTTTAATTTTATACATAAATGTATTTGTTCCTAGGATACGTTGGTTAATTCTGTACTATAACCATTGTAGTTTGGTATTTTGTGTGACTATAAAAGGTAGTTTGAATATTTCTCTCCATTTCATTTCATCTAAACCTAAGGCTAATTATATATTTACCGTCAATACACCAATATTGTATTTATCCTGTAAGAAAATTTGCCAAAAAAAATGTTGTTCAATTTAATAATAGAACACAGATAACGGAAACCCCATTGGTACCTCAATAGTAGTTCCAGTAAAGGGCGTGGCTTAATAGCGTTAATAGGTTAATGTAGAAAGTGCTATTATGACAGGGGTGTGGCTTAATAGCTTTATTAGGCCAATGTGAAAAGTGTTATTATGACACTGTCATAATAACGCACCAGTTTATTTCAACCCTTTTATTATGACAAAAATACCCAATTGTAGGATAAAACAAGTTAGCTAAACGTCCATCAAATCATCTATGTCTAAGGAAGATGAACTTAGTTTTAGCAATCAATACCTACTAGCTGTACATTACAATGCTACTTACACCATGTTAGTAATTGTCATCAACATGTAGAAGTTGCAATATATAATTCAATTTTAAATTGTTGGTACCACGATGGTGTTGATTGAACAGGAAAGTTAATGAGATATCATCATGCAAATTAAGGTTCATTTTCCTCAGGCATTAATATACATTTAATCTTATATATAAATGTCGCTGAAAGGAAACTAAAAATGTGACCCCTAAGAGGAGTTGTCCTCTTTAGGCAGTGATTTGCGATATATATATATATATATATGTACCTTATGGTATGCAAGACTGTGCTAAAGTGGATGGATTCGGCTGACATTGTTGAGATATTGTAGATTTTTTTTAAATATTGGTTTCAGTTGTTTATATTTTACGTCCTAATTTTTGTGGGAAAAGTAACAACTGAAAATATCAATGATACAACAATTGTCCCAGCAATAATATAGTGAATGCCACCTATAATGTCAGTTACAGGTCGCTGTTAGAGGCCGATGTTACAGGTCCTGGTTACACGCCGATGTTACAGACCGCTGTGCTGATAGCGAGTTTTATAGTAATTTGACCCATTTTTGTGACAAGGTTAATATCTTTAACATAGCCGTAATCAATGGAAACATTATTCAAACTCTTTCTCAAACCAGTGTATATGACAGAAAAAAACATCACAATTCGTACTTGATATATTTTGCGCTAAATGACCAGTTCGCTCTCGTATAAAATGTTCATCAGACGTCATCTGCTGAGGATCTATCTCTGTATATATTCATCTGAGAAATCACGCACAATGTGTTTTGTAGCTTAAAATGCCAAAATTCCACGTAAGACTTGATACAATGTTAATGTGGAAAGTGTGTTTGTCGATTGACGTTTGAATGCCTGCAAATATTTGTTTGTATAACTATTGCATACCTTTGTTAAATAACCAGTCTGCCTTTACTGACGAAATCTGTGTTGATCAAATTGGGGAACGAAATCAAATCCAATGATATGTGTGCCATCGTTACCTGATATTGTTTGACCTCGAGGGAATTTATGATTTTCATAAATTCGTACGCGATTGACAATAACAGGATGTATGTTTTAAAATTGTATTTACTAAATTTTCTTTTTAATGGATTTAAGATAATAATACCATTATTTTTTTAGATTACTCTATTATATTTTATGATATTAATTAACAAGAATAAAACGTAAGCACATATATTTATTTATTTTTTAAATTTGATATTGAATGAAAGGCACACTCGATTGGCGATATATAAATCAATAAATCCATTTTAAAGTTGTAGTTGGATTATATGTCATACCATTTGTTTTTGCAACGATACTATTATTGTACCAGTTTGATATATTACTATTGAAACAAAAGAAGCTGCCTGTGTTAGACATAACACATTTCATTTTGCGCATCTCGGCCTTCACCCGAGTACTCCGGCTGAAAAGGAACCCTGCTATGTCCAATTTGTTTCAAAAGTGATGTATGATTTACTAACAGCTATTCACAGCCGGTGAAGTATATTAATAGGATATCTGATGACTATTACACCACCATAGTTTGATATGGGACATCACATTCCAAATAAGCATCTGTGTTATTCCCTTATTTAGATGAAGCATATAGGCTTACTACTACATCTAAAAGCTTTGGATCACAAGATCAATGATTTGTTCGATAAAATACTTTTCTGTAAGAAAAGCATTAGCCCTGTCCATTCGTACTGAGCCCATGGTTCCCTGATGCTAAGTGGAAATCATGACTTTGAAAGTTGTACGATGGCCAGTACATCTTTGTTAACTGCTACGGGTCGTCTGTTTCACAAATGACCACATATATTTTCTGTTTTTCTTTCCGGAGCACTTGAGTTCGTCCGTTGTTTTTTTATTCTTGTCTTAGTGGGGTTCGTGTTATTCATGTTGTCAAACTATATCACGTCATTAGTTCCGTGTTGTGATGTTAGGTACCTTTTCCGTGTTAAAAGGACGTTCAATTCGGCTCGATTCCAAATTCTGTGGTATGGGGTTCATTTTGTTATTTATTTTATTGGTGGTGTGTTACATATACTGGTGTCCAAAACCATTTGATGTTGTCCGAGTTTCTGTTCTGTTATCTCCATATTTGCACTGATGTTGGTTTGTGTCACTTCAGTCTTGGAATTCGTGCCTTCAGCGTGGTTTAAGCGCTTTCATTTATATACAGAAACAACTACTTGTTGCGTTGGCGTATACAAATAAATTATAGGTCTATATGTTATATACATTTACATATATCTACTGATTCCTCGTCTACTTTAACAAGTACAACTAATTAATAGTAATATATAAGTACTAATATATGCATAATGATCTCATCAAGGTTATCCTAATCTGTGAAATCATTATTAATCGTGGGGTTTTTATTTTCGTGGATTCCATGGAATTCGTGGTTCACATTAAGCATAACAAATAAAATCCAACGACATATTTTTTCCCCTATTGACTATATCCTATAATGCTTGAAACCACGAATTCAAGAAGCCAAGGATCACTGCATTTTGTAGAAATCACGAATATTGGTGCTAGCGAAGGATATAGAATTGCAAACTGTTGGTGTGTATGTTATGGAAGTTTTAAGCTATGAAACAAATAAATAATGGCGTATGAATTTCGAACCCGTTATACATCCGTAGTTTTCTGTGTAGTGTTTTGTATATCACTGTTTGGCCCTTTTCCGTTTATCCTTTATCCGTTTTAGTTTTTGTTCTTCTGCCATTTACGGCTTCTGATCACCTCTTATATATCGTCAAACCTTTCTTACGTACATATTACAGATCATCTTTGGGAGGATATGAAACCTATACCTATCATGCCTACGTAATCATGCCTACGTGACAAGTGTTGTATACCTAACTGCTACGTAGAAACACCGAACTAAATATTATCCTCCACCAATATAATTTCTTTCCAATGAGCTTGTTATTCTGTCTGTCCTGTCCTTTGTTCATTCTAGGAAGACTTCACACAGGAGATTCTCAAGGAAAATGAAAAGAATTCTAATCCGTCCTTTAATTTCAAGTTCCGCTATATAGACGATGTCCTATCACTAAATAAGGTTGATGATTTTGTCGATTGCATCTATGCCATTGTGCTTGAGATACAGGATACACAGATATAGCGAGGTATACTTCATACATTGACCCACACCTTGACATTGACAGTGACGACCCGTTAAGAACGGAATTTTACGACAACAGAGATGATTTCAATAGTTTCATTGTGAGCTCTCTATTTATACATTTGAATATGTGACAACATTACAACAACACCTCCATGTGGAATATCTCTCTCAGTTCATCAGATATTCATGAGTCTGTGTTTCCTAGTATGATTTACTTTATATAGGGTTATTACTGGCGAAGAAGCAGCTACTGGATCAATTGTTTCTAATGGTTAAGATGAAGTCATCTTTTGGAGAGTGTTACGATCAGCACCATGACTTGGTTACGGAATAGCTGTGCTACAAATGACTACGAATATGTTATGTTTGTTGTTCATGACTTATCACTGGGTGGGTTTGTAGCAAGAGTAACACGACAGGTGCCATATATGGAACATGAACTGCTTACCCTTGTGAAGTATATGTGTTCACGTCTGGGTTTAGGTAGGGTTCCAGTTGCTCGCTCTTTGGTTTTCTGTGTAATGTTATTGTTTGTTCTTTTTCGTTTGGTTATTGCATCGTCTTTACCTCTTCAATTTACGGAATCTAGTTACCCCCCTGGTATCTTCACACTTCTCCTACGTTGATATTCTTTCTTGTAATAGATGTTAAAGAGTTCTTGAATTTTCCACCCTTTTTAAAGTATTTCTCATTAGGTTGTATCATTGTATGATTAGCAACGTGCTTAAATATTGTTCAACGTTCGGCAATAGAACCCATGCAGTACTTTTGGAAAACTTCTGTCAAACAGCCTGGCTACCGTGATTATACTATTAATCTATATAATCAATACATATATGACTCTTGACAATGTATGTTCAGAACTGACGAATACATGAACAACCAACAAGTAACTAACCGACTGCAAGTAATTACAAATAAGACAGACCATAGGTGATAATTAGGAGAACATAAAATAACGAAATATAATTGAGAATCGATGGGGGGTATGCCAATACATTTTTGTCGTTTTAATTGTGGTATTTGTTATCCAATTTTGCTTTGTAGCTATCAAACATGGACAGAATATAAAATAAAAACGCTTTTGCATATGAAAATGTATTAAGTAAGAGAATACATTCGTATGCATCACGTTCATTATTTTTTTTTAATCTACAGTTATGGTGTATGCTCCATTACGTAATAAACGGAATATTGATTTATATATGTTCTTAATTTAACTCATTCTCGAATAAGTGTTTGAGACGACAAATCACAGAAAAATCGAACATTACATGCAAAGTATGAAAAAGCTGGCATTATTCTACTATGAATGTGATTAATATTAACATCAACAGAGTACACAAAGGAGTAGGTCATTATTTTGCTATCAATGGTGTTAATATCAACAGATAACATGAACTTCTCGAGAACCTGAGATGACACAACGCTACTGGTTCGGATTCCTTTTACTACCTTGTATGCAAAATCTGACGCAGACCAACTCGCACATTCCCACAGAGCTATCAGCCTCACTTAACATCGATAGTTCCTCTAATCAGGAAAGACAAAAGTCACTAATCTGCGAAATACGAGCTTGTCTATCACATGCAAGGTATCGCACTCATAGTACCTAGCAGCATAGTAGGCCTATTTTGCAACAACACAGTTCTTACCATCACACAACACGTATTTCACCAAAGAAAGTTACACTAGTCCTAACTCACCATTACCATCAATGAGATGACTTTAAAATGAGCAAAAGTCTTAGAAGTCGACACCATACCCCTATAATATCCGTAGACATTCGCCGAGGTATCACACCGTCGCACATATTGTATTACCTAGAATACTTCAACCTCAATCCCACAACAAACAAATTCGCTCCTTCATTGAGAACAGAAAATACGAGCGTTACACTCAAGGTTAATGTTTGAACGCTAGTCCCAGGTCTTCTTGATGTATCTCAATTACAAGACACATTTTCTGACCTATTTCAAAGACATACCAGAAACAGCAACATCATCGAAGACAAATTGCTTGTAGGTGATAGCCTGCTGTTTCGGTCCATCATAACTAGGTTGACAGCAACTTGTCCCACACAGATCTAGTATCACAAGAAGATTGAGAAGACCAATAGCAAATGAGCTATTTTATTTTAGAAAGATTGCTATATCACTTGACACACGCGCTCGATTTCTGGTGGCTTGATTCCCAATTCAATTATAAGGCGTCAATATCGGTTATTTCTCACAATACCATTTGACACGTGAACATAGTCATTTGATTTTAATTGGCTATCCTGTCTATTCCCTCTGGTTTTGTTGCTCTCAAAGATTTATGGATTATTATTTTTTATTTTTATTTTGCGTACTCTATAAAGGTTAATCCAGAAACGTGTCGCGCGCTCTGAATTAGATATCTATATATTTATTGGAAGCATACGACAATATTGTATGTCGTAGACATAATTCTTTCATATAATTTTACAATTAGCTATTTTCTTTTTACATTTAGCAAAATCTGCTCCAGAGAGAAATTTGTTTATCATAACCCCTTCGATTATTTTTTTTCAATGAATTTACACGTGTCAGATTTGAAATGGTTAATTTGGTTAATAATGACTCAATATGGATGGAAATAATTTTTGGGATCAGATCTCCGCATTCAGAATAGCTTGTATACACAATATCTTTATAGTGGTAGTAAACTCCAGTGCAAGTTTTAAACAATTTATTAAAGCGTATCGCCAAAAATGAGTTCCTTAAGAAAACAGACGAAGATGACATTCCACCCTCGGTTTTTTGGTGGTGTCCGGGTTGCTAATTGGTATTGTTTTTTATGTAATGTCATTTTATGTGTCGGAGTTCCGTTTTGTGATGTCAGCTACGATTTCCGTCTTAAATGTTCGGTTCAGCTTTACCTCTAGTTGCTTGTAGAAGAGCTCACGTCTGATGTGTGTTGTGTTTGTTTTTGGATAGTGGTGTCCAACACATGTTGTGTTGTGTTTTTGCTTTGCTTGTCTTCGGCTTGTGTACCCTATGATGCCAGTTGCTATGGAATGTCCATTTTTGATTACCTCGTCGGTATTTTGTAACTTTTGTATACACTTAGACACACGATGAAGTAAAATAACAGCTTTTGTATTGCTATTCTGCATTATTTTGTTTCATAAGCAATCACGTTTTTCTCGCTTTTCTATTAATATTGTGTATTTAAAATGTGGCAATCTATGGCGTTATCTATTCAAAGTCAGTCGTAAATTTCTAATGTACAGAAATATTGTGTATTTTGCATTTGATTTTCTTTTGTTTTATATATGTATGTAATAACTTATCTAGTTTTCGTATATAATATTCGGCATTATCTCCCATTTATACTGACCACATATTAAGTCAAACATTTTGAAAACGAATCTGATATTCCAATTTCTCTCGTTTATATACACAACTGTTTCCATTTATCTTACTATGTTCGTTGGTGAGTTATAACTACTTTTTTGTTTAAATATATTGTGCTTGTCATTTGAAACATTTCATTGCAATCAACCTGTATTATCTCCCTTTACATAGCTCCTGTATGGTAGTCCATGTTTAACTGTAGACATTGCTCATAAATCGTGTTTTATTTGTTTTAAAGGTTTGCAGATAAATAATGATGTTGCAATTATTTGTATGTCAAATGTTCAAACATTAGATTGACTACAATATATGCATTGCCAGAAATATACGCCCCCCCAAAAAAAAATCCCCCCCGTATTCATGATTAATGGTCTACAACTGTTACATATACTAATGATGTTCAATATTGGTCAGTTCATATTTTTTTGGCGTAAATTTTCCATTTTACCTGCCTATATCCTCATGATACCTATACAACAACACATTTGATATGGTCTGAGTTTCCATGTGTTATACATGTAATACACCGATGTCACAATTATGCTTGATTACATGTATGTGTACACAACTCGTTTAATATTTCACTAGCACATTTATATTTATTGATGTAATACCGTATATGAGTAACATATCTATGTTATTTACTGTAGTATTATTATTATAATCGTTTTTATTTCATCTACGCTGTATAATGTTTCCATTGTATAGACCATCAAAGCAGTAAAAGTTTAATATTATTGTTTTACATGTTTATTTATGAAAGTTTTAATCCATACCTAATTATTGACTCTTATTTCTTTTTCAGTTTTTCGTAAGTATTATGTTAATGATAGCTCTTTTTTATTTAATTATATAAACTTTATAATCACCTGTAAGGTAAGTATTATGTTCATTATAGTACTTTTTTAAATTAAATATAATAATCACCTATAATGTAAGTACTTGTGTATCTAATATGTTTACATCTTAAGTTCTACGGTACCTGTGTAGATTATCTTACATATCATGACTTACACAGTCTCTAACATCTACATTACTGACATACAACAATAAATTGTCACATGTCATTTTATACGTGCTTAAATTGGTTTAAAAAGTTGAGGCTATTTTCATATATACTGAATGTGAAAAATGACGTCGTTCTCATCAGGCGATTTTCTTCAAATGAGGCACCTTTGGGGTTCTTTAAATTTATTTCCGATTATTTGCCTTATTTTGAAAAATATATATATTTTTCAATATCATATCAAAAAAAGTTTGAATTAATTTATAAGGATTGATCAAAATTTTTTGTTCGGGTCATTCGAAATAACCGCGGATTACACGGTGTGCACACCCTGATTGATGTTATTTGTTCATGAACCGAACAATAATTGCAATCTATCTTTACTTGTACTATATATCATTTTGACATTGACATTATTATGAAATACATTCTTTATCGCAAATTAATAATAATTGCACTATTTATATATCATGTCAATCCGGAACACTGACTACTGGCTGGATGATACCATCGATGACTAAAATTCCACAAGTAGATGTATCAACCTCTAGTCATTAGCAATATATGTATATTTTAATTCGTGTGCATGACGAATTTCTTGTGGATACACTGAAAGCCCGAAAAAGTTAAAGCTAATTAACTCAAGCATCGCTTTGAGCAAGATCCTGTTGGTTAAAAAGAAATATAATTTTTTTATCAAAACTACATTTTATCTTCTTTAATCAGATTTAGTTGATATAGTAGACACTATGCTTCTCCTAAACTGAAAAAAAAGTAACTTTATATTCTTCACTCATATATATAACTAAGGGAATTGATATCTGTGGTATGTAGATTTTGTTTTTCACTTTATTATAGTAGAGACGATATCATTGTCTTAGACTATATAATATTTGTTTTTTCAATTTTTCCATCTCGGCTGTTTTTTGTCGTGAAACACTGATAACATTAACTATAGAAATACACAGCTAGTGCCGTAACTTAATATGGTTTATATGATAGTTAATTAATAAACATAGTTTGTTTTATGGTCTATTGTATTCCAAATGAAAACCTTTGTTATTGCAATAATGCAATTATAATATAAGTTTATGATCAGCTTGTTCTATTATATAAACAAAAGACTAGTGCAATAATTTGACTTATTATATGCAACGAAAACTTTCAGTTAATAGTGGTTTTTTTTGTCACTGACTATTGTAAACACCTGTCTTAAGGAAGTGCGATATACATATTAAAGGAGATGTGGGTACATTTGTTACGTCCAAGTATAAAAATGAGCAACGCTACAACATATAATAACATAGGATTACAATAACGAACAAGATTACCGGAATTTGACGTTGGAATTTAAATACTTACAGAATGCATTGACGTATCGAGGTAAATTCACATGGAAATATAAAGGCGTCAGAGTAAACGTTCAGTGGTTGTAGGAAATTAACTCTAGCTAAACATCACAAGTAACAAATATGATGTATTAAGCATAATTTCGACATAAAGAGAAATGTGGAACAATTTGCTTATCTAAGATGGCGACATGGCGATATGGCGATATCTGCATTATCTGAACAAATATACATTTACCAATTACATGCATGATATAGTTTCCGGAACTGTAAATGATCCAATAAATCAAGCCAAATTAAATAACAAATAATGAAAACAATGAAATATTCCTCGGTGGCAAACCACTACTGCCCTTAAAAGTTCATCTAAACATGTCTGAAATGCACTAACATAATTGAATACACCACAATTTAACAATAGAAAGTGGTCGTAGCTTTCCTGGAGTCGATGTGGATTTCTGAACTATGCGTAAAGTAATATTAAAACCTTCTAGTTCTAGCTTGTGCATTCAAGGTTTCCACATTGACTACAAAATAATTATGTGTATATCCTCTTACTTCTAAGAAAATGTATATAGTTAAATAGAACTAAGAAACGGGTATCTTCACTAACAATCAAAATTGGCGTCACATTTTGAAACCCCCCTCCCCCCCAAAAAAAACCCAGAAATTGTGTATACAGTGTATGTGATATTTGACTAGAACATACCTCACCCTTTCATAAAATGTTTGTATGACATAACTCGCATGTCTATGTTTAACAGAATGCCTACCTATTCACATCTTTGTACGACGTGCTACGCCATATATCATCATTCATCCGAAAAATCAATGTCATGGACAATCGTAATATTTGAACTATGATATCGTCAAAAAGAGTACTTTGATACGTTTAAATTTATAAGTTGTCGAGAACTGTGCTCATATAAAAATATAATTATTGTGACTGGTACTTTGGTCACTGATGATTCGTATTTGACCTTGAGTGGTTTCTATTCTAGCCTATTACACTGGGAAATACGGGTTCTTACATCGTCATAACTTCAACACTTTAGATGAAATATTAGCTAAAAAAATATATGAAAGCTCCGACTCACTATATACGATATCTAAAACACATTATCTCAAATACTCCGAAATCTGAACTCGCGATTACTGCTAGGAGTTCCTTTGTTTACATGCGTCATGGAAACTGAATTTGCATGATGCCAGATTTTGACCTGAGATAATAACCGACACTAGTTTGATTGCAGAGTATGAAGTGGTGGACTGTAACTTTATGTCAGTATTACAATCATATCATAGACTAGGATTTCCCTTATTTCTTATACCCAATCAGAAGACAGATATTCTCTCATTCTTGAAAAAGTCATTCCTTCCATTTCTACTCACCGTTCCTGTATTTAATGAAATGTGTATTGCTGCTAGCACATAAGTTGAGTATTCTGAGAAAGAAAGAGAGTACAAGTAATGGCCTAATGCAATATGATGCTTAATGTACAGTCGTAGTATTTACCCCTCCCACATTATCACTATCATTAAGCCATTCAAAATGTGTAAACTATACTTCTGCTTGTACTATGTATACTCTGGAAATTTTGTGAAGTGAATAAAGCTATCAATTTTGATCAATTATCACTTACAAAACACGAAAACAAAAAAATAAAATCCAACGGACCCCGATACTAATACAATAATATTTACCTCCCTTTAATCGACGTTATTGTATCCAAAAACTTCAAGTATAATAGTCAAACAACATTGTTTGCAAATCATGCATTTGGAATGTAATGGTATTCAAATAATGTTTGTTTGGTTTTGTTTGCTTGCATTTGGAATATTCCTTCAATATAACAGTTCTTCGTATAGTACGTTTGACCTTTAAAAATGTTCAGAAAATAAAATAAAAAATCCAGTTTTTAAATCAACAATTTCTTTTTCTAGATGTATATTATTATATGATATATACAAACTCTGACAATCAATTTTAAAAAGTTTGGTTCATTATTGAAAAAGTTACCCATTAGGTCTATATGTTAATTATATTCTCTGAAGTGTACAGTACCGTCTGGAATGGTTATGCATAGCAATAGAAACTTTAAACACAATGTTATATGTTAGAGGTAATAATGAATGCACACATTTGTTTAACTGATAACTCTATTTACGCCATGTTATATGTCAGATTAGTATTTCAGATATAATGATGAATGTCCACATACACACATATGTTGCTGATAACACTACTTACCACATGGTGTATGTCAGACTAATGTTGTTATCAATATCATACTATAACATAGCATGTCAGTATAATTTACAAATGACGTCATATGCCATGTTGTATGTCAGATCAATATGTCTGATTTAATGATGAATATACACACATATGTTACTGATAACACTACCAACACAATGTTGTATGTCAGAGCACTTTGTCAAATTTCATGATGAATGTACACATATGTGTTACTGATAACACTACTTACCACATGGTGTATGTCAGACTAATGTTGTTATGAATATTATACTATAGCATAACATGTCAGTATCATTCGCAAATGACGTTATATACCATGCTGTATGTCAGATCAATATGTCTGATTTAATGATGAATATATAAACATGTGCTACCGATAACACTACTTACACCATGTTGTATTTCAGATCAATATGTCAGATTTATTGATGAATGTACACACATGTGTTACTGATAACACTACTTACACCATGGTGTTTGTCGGATCAATATATCAGATTTAATGATAAATGTACACACATATGTTACTGATTACACTACTTACACCATTTTCTATGTCAGATCACTATGTCTGATTTAATGATGAATATGCACACACATGAGTTGCTGATAACACTACTTAAACCCTGGTGTATGTCGGATCAATATGTCAGATGTAATTATAAATGTACAAACATGTGCTACTGATAACACTTATTACACCATGTTGTTACTTAGATCAGTATGTCTGATTTAATGATGAACATACACACATGTGTTACTTATAACACAATCTACACCATCTAACTAGCATCATGGTGTGGTGTATGTCAGATCACTATGTCTGTTTAATGATGAATGTACACACATGTGTTACTGATAACACTACTTTCACCATGTTGTGTGTCAGGTCAATATGTCATATTTAATGATGAATTTACACACAAATGTTACTGATAGCAATGCTTAAACCATGTTGTATGTTAGATCACTATGTCTGATTTGATGATGAATGTACAAACATATGTCACTGATAACTCTACTTACACCATGTTATATGCCATATCACGATGTCTGACTTAATGATGAATATATACACATATGTTACTGTTAACACTATTTACACCATGTTGTATGTCATATCACTATGTCTGAATAAATGATGAATATACACACATGTGTTACTGATAACACTACGTATACCATGTTGCATGGCAGATCTGTATGTCAGAATTAATGATGAATGTACTCACATGTGTTACTGTTAACACTACTTCAACCATGTTGTACGTCAGATCACTATGTCAGATTTAATGATGCATGTACACATATGTTTTACTGATAACACTGCATACGCCATGTTGTATGCCAGATCACTGTGTCTGATTTAATGATGAATGTACGCACATGTGTTACTTTTTTTTATTTTATTTATATTTCACCTCTGCACAATTTACCTCAGGGTGCAACGAAACTTCAAAGGTTTTCAAATATTTAAAATGCACAATATAATTAAATAAATAAGTGCTGGTAGCAAGGATACAATACCATAAGCAAATAAATCATATGTTATCTCCCATATTCAATTTATAAACATACATATATGTTATTCTTATTACACAGTAAACAATGAAAGGAACTATGAATACAACTAAGTTCATAATGCATCCAATAATAACAGTAATTTCATAATATCATATAAGTTTCGAACTTCTGAATTTTTAATCATCATTTGGATGTTATTTCTGAGTTCATTTTTGTTTTAAATTTGTGATAAATATTGGTTCCCTGTAAAAGCTTATGTAATTTCTTGTTTTCCAAATTACCTATTTTAATATACAAATGATCAAATTCACTAAAAGTAGGTCTACAGTTATTTCTCCCTCATACATCCCAAGGATTACATTTTCCTCAACAAGTACTATATTATTTTCAAAAATGATATTAACAATGTGTTTTAATTCATCTAAGACATGTTTAGTTTGATGACACCTGTAAAACAAATTCATAAGGGACTCTATTTCATTTTTGCAAAAATGACATTGACAATTTGATTTTTCCATTTTTAATCATCTATATTCTGAATAGAATATGTTATGGAAACATTTCCATTGGAACTGGATAATGCTTTGTTTGCATTTAATCTTTTTCAGTATATACCAATTGATATCCAGTTAAATTTCTTTTCATAAAATATATCCCATTTTAATTGACATTTTGGAGTGATTGCTTTATCTATTACTTTCTGGATATTCTGCAGCTTCAGTTCTTTTGGAACAATGATTTTATTATTTTGATTTCTAATATTCAAATTACTATCTATTAATAAACCTTATGATTTGTTCATCTTTTCGTTTTCATCTGATATTAATTTCTTTTCAAAAAATTTCTGGTTTTTATTTTTTTTTATTTTTGCGCAATCTGATATCCAGTTTCTTTCATCATCCAATCTATTTATTATAGTCTGATTTTCAACAGAGGTTTTATTATTTTTGTTCCATATATCGTTTATATTAAATATAGTATTTCTCAAAAACGATTGGAAAACAGTGGATTTCTATTAAATTTGATATCAGAGTTACCAAATATGTTTTTATCTAAAATATCATTTAGAACATGACCCAAAAAATAGTGTTCCATGCTTGAATGGTGTCTCGATAGTAGTTTGGAATGGATGCGATATATACACCTTTAATATTGGAGCATTTACAAAGAAAGCAAAACAACCAGTATTTACCTAGAGCATTCCATGAGTCCATCTCACTATTAATTATTGTGTAGATAAATTTATTCTGTTTACTTTTGACAAAAGTTTCTATGTTAATCATTTCCACCCCTTGTCATTATTATTTAAGCAGCATACGTTTCTTTCTATTTGTTTGGTTTATTGTCTCAAAAATGAATTTCCATATCAAATCATTCACCCCTTTTTTATATATCTCTGGTACCACCTCATTTCACTATGTTACATGTCAGATTACTATGTCTGATTTAATGTTGCATGTACACATATGTTTACTGATAACACTGTTTACACCATGATGTATTACATATCACTATGTCAGATGTAATGATTAACACACACACACACACAGACACATATCTTACTGATAACACTACTTCAACCATGTTGCATGTCACATCACTATGACAGATTTAATGATGTATGTACACACATGTTTTACTGATGACACTACCTACACCATGTTGTATGTCAGATCACTATGTCAGATGTAATGATGAATATACACACATGTTTTACTGGTAGCATTACTTACATCATACTCTATGTCATATCACTATGTGAGATGTAATGATGAGTATGCACACATATGTTACTGATAACACTACTTACATCATGGTGTATGTCAGATCACTATGTCAGATGTAATAATGAATGTACACACATGTTTTACTGATAACACTACCTACATCATGTTGTATGTCAGATCACTATGTCAGATGCAATGGTGAATATACACACATCTTTTACTGATAACACTACTTACACCATGGCATGTTGTATGTGAGATCATTATGTCAGATGCAATGATGAATGTACACACATGTGTTACTGATACTATTTTTTTCCCTGTAAATACGTTTATTATATTTTATATAATTTCTTGTTTTCCAAGCTCCCCATTTTAATATACAAATTATCACATTCACTAAAAGTAGGTCTGCAGTTACTACTCCCTCATACACAACAAGGATTACATTTTCCTCAACTAGTACTATATTATTTTCAAAAATGATATTAAACATGTGTTTTAATTCATCTAAGACATGTTTAAATTTATGATACCTGTAAAACAAATGCATAAGGGACTCTATTTCATTTTTACAAAAATGTCATTTACAATTTGATTTTCCTATTTCTTGTAATCTATATTCTGGATAAAAAATGTTATGCAAACATTTCCATTGGAACTGGATAATATTTGTGTGCATTTATTCTTGTTCAGTATATACCAATTGATATCCAGTTAAATATCTTTTCATAAGATATCTCCCATTTTAATTGACATTTTGGAGTGGTTGCTTTATTTATTACTTTCTGGATATTCTTTAGTTTCAGTTCCTTTGGGACAATCATTTTATTATTTTGATTTCTAATATTCAAATTACTATCTATTTTTAAGCCTAATGATTTGTTCATCTTTTCGTGTTCATCTGATCTTAATTTCTTTACAAAATGTTCTGTTTTTTATTTTTTTTTATTAATGCGCAATCTGATATCCAGTTCCTTTCATCATCCAGTCAAATATAGTCTGATTTTCAACAAACGTTTTATTGTTTTTGTCCGATATATCGTTTATTTTAAATATATTTGGAAAAAAGTGGATTCCTATTACATTTGATATCAGAGTTACCAAATATGTTTTTATCTAAAATGTCATTTTTAGACTCTGTAGAACATGACCCAACAAAAAATGTTCCATGCTTGTATTGCATCTCGATAGTATTTTTGGAATGAATGCGATATCTAAACCTTTAATATCGGGGCATCTACAAAGAAAAAAAACCAACTCCAAATTTGCTATCGTATTTCTGTAACCAGTGTTTGCCTATTATCGCATTCCATGAATCCATCTCATTGTTAATTATTCTGCATATAAATTGTACATGTTTACTTTTGACAATATTGTCTATGTTAATCATTCCCACCCCCCTCCTTCATTAATGTTTAAGCAACATACGTTTCTTTCTATTTGATTTGGGTTATTGTCCAAAATGAATTTCCAAATCAAATCATTCACCTCTTTTTTTAATTTCTCTGGTACCCCTATTTTTACCATGTTAGATGTCAGATCAATATGTCTAATTTAATGATGAATGTACACACATGTTACTGATAACACCACTTACACCATGTTGTATGTCAGATCACTATGTCTGATTTAATGACGAATGAACACACAAGTGTTACTGTTAACACTATTTACACCATGGTGTATTTAAGATCACTATGTCAGATGTAATGATGAACACACACACACATGATTTACTGATAACACTACTTACATCATGGTGTATGTTAGATCACTATGTCAGATGTAATGATGAATGTACACAAATGTCTAACTGATAACAATACTTCAACCATGTTGTATGTCAGATCACTATGTCAGTCTTAATGATGAAAGTACACACATGTGCTACTGATGACAGTCCTTTCACCATGGTATATGTCAGATCACTGTCAGATGTAATGATGAATATCCACACAGGTGTTGCTGATAATATTCCTTACACCATGGTGTATGTCAGATCACTATCTCAGATGTAATGATGAATGTAAACACATGTCTTACTGATAGCACTACCTACACCATGTTGTATATCAGATAACTATGTCAGATGTAATCATGAATGTACACACGTGTTTAACTGATAACACTACTTACACCATTGTGTATGTCAGGTCACTATGTCAGATGTAGTGATGAATGTACGCACATGTTTGACTGATACCACTACCTACGCCATGTTGTATGTCAGATCACTATGTCAAATGTAATGAGGAATGTACACACATGTTTTACTGATAACACTACTTACACCGTGGTATGGTGTATGTGGGATTACTATGTTAGATGGAATGCTGAATGTACACACATGTGTTACTGATAAAACTGCTTACACCATGTTATATTTCAGATCGATATGTCTGAATTAATGATGAATATACACACATGTGTTACTGATAACACTACCTACACAATGTTGTATGTCAGATCATTTCAATTCAAACTGTAATTCACACTAGTATTAACCAATCCTTAATATTGAAATATATCTCTTTCAGTTATTTGACATTGTAAACACATTCACTTTGCTATGACGATATGCGAATAACTAATGCATAGTATAATCTCCATGAAACCATCTCCTGAATGTATAAATGAAAAACAGGAGAAATTTGTTGTAATTAGGAAAGAGGTGGGCGTGGGTTGTTTTAAAGTTTCCTCCGTGGGTATCAACTGGCCAGTGAGGAATACGAACGATTTTCTAGGCCTCTTGCGTGTAACTTTGCACGGCAATTCCTGCATAGATGTATTCATATTAGGCATATATGAAAAGGTATTTCTGTAAAATTTAGGTCTGGATTGAACAACATTCACACGGGTACAATTAGGCGTTCTATAAAATATTGACATGTAATTTAGGTTTACTTTCATACAATAAATGAATTTTAATATTTACAGTATTAAAATAAATCATTGTATATGAAATATAGGAAAACCAATGAATATCAAATTTGTTGTTTTTATTGTGTTATTCATAATAATGTAATATTTTTGCGGAAGGCTATATACAAGTGTGTGTATGGTAATCAACTGCAACCATTATTAAATGGAGTAAATTGTGCTCAACTTTAAATATCATTGAATATGTGTAAATCAAATGCAATAATAACTGCATAAACTCTACAATACATGTATGAAAAACAACATCTAAATTCGTTCTGGCTGCTTTTTTGTCATGGCAATTTAATAGTAAGTGTATAGACACTCACAGCGTGTTGACGAATATATTAATTGAAAAAATAATGAAACAGTAGACATACAGTCTATTTCATTTCCACCACAGTGACAAATGACAGCTTCTGGAAGTCCAAAACAGTTAATCATACTTTAATCCATATCATAATAATATAATAACAAAAATCCTTTCATAAAAAAAGACAGATGAACACCATCATGTGCATAAAGAGCATTGTGACAATCATCCAAATCAATCATCATGATGAATGTAATACCCATTATGTTGTAACAAATAGGACATTATGCCTCTATTTAAACGCTTAGGAATATCTTTTCTTGCCCTGTGATTGGTGGAACAATGCCATTCCTTTCCAGGTAAAATATTTGAGAAAACGATATTGCTACCTGGACACATTTTGTTAATCGTGTACAATGAACATATTAATTGAAAAAATAAGGAAACAGTAGACATACAGACTATTTCATTTCCACCACAGTGACAAATGACAGCTTTTGGAAGTCCAAAACAGTTAATCATACTTTGAACTACAGGTACGATAGATGACCATCGCATACTGGGCTTTCCAACCCACATCACATTTAATCCATATCTTTTTAATCCCATATTTCCAGCAGTAGGCCTGTTTTTAGTGTGCTCCTTTGCATGACTGATTTTTAATCCATATATTTGGAGAGCCTAAAATGTTTTTTGATATTTAAAAACCTTACCTAATGTATTGTTGAAAGGTGGTAGATTTCCATCTACACATTTGCTTTATTTGATCAGCAGTTTTACCCAGCATGAGAGCAGTAGCTGCTGCTACAATTATGAAAGAATGTGTATTGTATTGACACGGATTATATCAAGCACAACGTAATGCGGATTTTAAAATGGAACAGGCTTGAAAGCGAGTTACACCTCTGTGGTTTAAATGAATAAATAATAGTCTCTTAATTTTTAGAGCGCATCTTCAAATATAATTCTATGTTCTGAAAAGGGCAAATGTTTTTTTTCAATATTTTTTGAATTTGCCAATCTTTTTTTTGCCACACTGATCAGTTTTTGATGAATTTATTGCTACATTAATTATGTTTTGCAAATAATCTATGCAAATTGCATCAATTTCTAAAGTATGATCTGATATTCCAGATTAAACTACTTCTCCTATTCTCAACAAAGCCAAAGAATGCTAATGAAAAAATACTAGCGAACATTATAGCCTCAATGTACGAACTACAAATAGTTGGTAATGCCTCTATAATTTGTTTTACTAAGGAAATCGTTATTTGTTTCCTAACATCATTTCCTTTATTTGTTTTTGATACAACAGCTAAGAATTGTTGAACAGCAAATGATTGAGTATAATCAACATGTTCATGCATTTTATTACTAAAATTAAGATCAGATTGTGGAGCAGAATAATTAGCAATTTGCATATGATGTATAAATTTAATTATATGAGTAATAGGAGGAGGCCATATTTGGTCAAGTTTAATTTTTGTCTAAAATCTTCAAGTGTATTTTTAGCATTTTGGTCCACTTTCCAAATATTGTTTTTAATGGACTTATAAATTAAACTGTAGAACTCTGTCTTAAAAGGCTCCAAAATTCCCAAGGCATCGTCATTGGCTTCAGCTCTGCAGGCGGCGCTAGCTCTCTGAACTTCTGAAATTGTCCATCAGCTATGGCATTATTAACGGAGGATATATGTACAGCTTTAAAATGAAGATGACCAATAAAAATGTAATCTAAGTAGAACCATGACCCTTGCTGATGTTGATGTTTTTGAATTCAAAACAGAAACTACAGCCATATTGCCAATGTAATCAATAATTTTCTTTTCATAAAATAACTTGTGCCAGAGAAATATTGATAATGCGATTGGAATAATTTCTAAAAATGTAATATCTCTATCTAAAGATAAGTACTTTCCCATTCAGCAGGCCATTGCAAGTAAGCCTATTTATTTTTACAATAGGCACCTCACCCCAACGCTATCAGTATAAAGTTCTAAATCACAATTTGAAATCCAATTATCGAAAATAAAGGAATTGCCATTAAATTGTTACACAAAGTATTTCAACATTTACAAATCTTCATACATTTCTTTTGTGACCTTATTTAATTGAAGTGTTTTCTTAGCTTTAGCAGTAGCTAAATATAGACGCCTTCTGAATGCACGGCCTGCTGGCAATGTACGAGCGGAACAAGCTAAACTATGACATAATGATTGCAATTGTTTCAAAGTTATCATAAGAAAAAAAAATGCATCTTCATTTAACTTTTTATGTAATTCTTTAATTGTTTCTTCCGGTATTTTACCAGACATGGATTCAGTGTGTCTAGTCAATCCAAAGTATTCCATACTTTTCAGAGGACCTTCCGTATTTTTCAGCAGCAATTGGAACTCCTAATCTTTTACAAATAGTTTGAATTTAAACATACTATTTGAACACTCAATATCTGACATTTCAGCAAGAAAGAAAGCATAAAATATAATTATATCAATTTGTTAATCCATGTACTTCCTGAACAACCATTGCAAAAATGTAGAAAAATGTTGAAACGTGGAACATGATATCGAACACCCCATGGGCATACATTTGTCATTATAATACATGTATCCTATTATACAACCAAGTAAATCAAAGTCTTCGGGATAGCAGGGCACAGGTCGAAATGCTGACTTAATATCAATGTTTCCTATTTTAGCATGTTCACCTAATGTTTGAATAATAGAAATGATATTATTACATTTAGAATACTGTACAGTTGTTAGTGTTTCATCAAGGAAATCAGTAACGCAATACCCAGGTGGATAATACACGTGTGCTATTAGGCTCCAATCAGAGGTCTTTTTAGGTATTAATCCAATGCGGGAACTTCTAAGATTTGAAATTGGACGGAAACTAAAAGATCCTGCTATTCTGCCAAGAGTAATTTCATGTTCAACCCTTTCATATGCCGCCACATGACACTATAAAACACATTTGTTTTGTATTTAATGGTAATCTTGGAACTGGGTAATTCATGTTAAAACCAGATGTAAATCCATATATTAGTAATTTTGCAATATCTTTTATTGGATATTTTTCTAAAGCAATATATAATTCATTTAAATTAATAGGACTGTATCTCAATTGCCATATCGCATATCTATTCAAACCTCGACCTGGATTATTCAATAATGGAGAGCGAACATATAATAAATATGTATTAAAAGGTGAGGCTGTGCATGAAGTCTAAATTTGTAGCACATTGATGATAAATGCATACTCCCGCACTTCATGCAATAATGTTTAAGCAAACAATTGGTTTTGAAACATCCTTTTTTTAAATTAAAATCATAACATGGCTTTTGAGAAGAAACTGGAAACTGAGCTGCTGTCGAGCTTCCATTATCTAGCGCCCCTCTTGCGATAAATTGTAACCATTAATTGCCATCAATTTGAGACATTGTTCTGGTTTGATTGTATACAATTCGAAGTCGAAATTGTTGGTCGTATTGATAAACTCTGCTAAATTCTATTGAATTAATCTGTTTAACTTTGAACGGCTTATTTGTGAGATACATTAGTAATTTACCGTCTGCAAGTGATAAGAAATTATGTTTTACACTTTGGCAATTGAAATGGTGTCGTAAAAGTAATGACAAAACAGTATATTCTAAATTCCAAAATTTGTCTTTAGTGGTCTTTGATATAAATATATCAGTTTCATTGTCTGTATTAGTCTCGTTGTTTACGGTACGATCCTCATCATGTATAACTGCTTGAACGCCCGACGATTTTATCTGCATAGATGGAGGCTACGCATGTGGTTCTATTTTCTGCAATGTTGCATGTTCATCAACTCCTCGTCATATACGCCTATCAACCGGTCTATTTACAGGTTCCTCTTTTTCAACTACTCTACCTCTTAGCACACGCCCTTGGATTGGGGGTCGGGTCATATCTGTTCTAACACCTCTACATCGAGGCGTCTTTTATCAGAGCAGCAATCTATTGGGTTATAAAGTTTACTTCTTGGTAATCAACTGAGCTTTTAAAATTTCCCGCTTGGTAATCAACTTGCAAGTGAGGGATGCGACCGATTTTCTTGGCCTTTTAAGTGAAATGTTGCACGGGCAATTCGTGCATAAATGTAATCTAGTAGGCCTATATGAAAAGGCTTTCTGCAAAATTTAGGTTTGGATTGACCAACATTCACAGAGTACTATAAAATATTGGCATGTAATTGATGTTTATTTTCATACAATAAATTAATTTTAATATTTACAGTATTAAAATAAATTAATAACATTATTCTTATATATTTTTGTATTATATTGTGCTACATGTTGTTCATGTTGTCAAATTATATGTCTTCCCGTATTTAGTTGTGATGTTGTGATGTCAGCTACGATATCCGTGCAAACAAAACCCGATACGTCTCGACTTTCATTTCCTTTGTAAGGGGTTCATGGTTTACTTATTTATTTACGCATACTGAGGTCCAACACAATTTTATCTGGAGCAGTACCTGCTATCCCTACCAGTGCATTCTCGATTTTTAGTGGGGTTCTTGTTGCTCCATCATTAGTTTTCTGTGTATTGTTTTGTGAATCGTTGTTTGGTCTCTTGTCCTTTTTCGCCTGACCTTAGTGTCATCTGTCCTTCGATTTACGACTTTTGGTATCTCCAACCTGTTCTCACATTAACATGTTTAAAGGGCGTTATGTTCTCCGTCCAAGAAAATAAACAACGTGTCAACATAAACTATTATGCTACACTATTATCTACGGAAGGTGTGAATCTGATAATACCTACATCATGCATGAAAATATCGAAGTCAATTTATTGTGCAAAGGCGAAAGATTGGAAAATCTCTGAAATTGAAAATTGTCAAGGAAAATATTAATCAGTTTTATATTTACTCTTTGAAATAAGCACTTACACAATGGCTAATTGGTGAAGAGCGTTGCTGCTTTGGACTTGTATTTGCACTACTAACGAATGCATTTCTTGGGATTAATGGTCGAAGTAGGAGTTACAGGTTAAAATATCATCTAGATCAAGGTCCGGGACCTTCCGATTGTTGGTTTTAAACTTATAAAGAACGTCGGACCAGCAGCATTGTATTTGTGTTGACATATTAAGTTGATTTTAATACTTCAGTGAGTCGAGTCATTACGGGACGTTTGCTTACCTAATCTTATATTGTCCATTATCAATCTAAGCCACATTCCGTCAAGCGGAGTGTGGTTCTTCGTTGTTGTATCATGTCATTTCTACGTTTGAAATAATAAAAAGCTATGTTATGTTTCCAGCGTGTTCTAACCCCGATTAAGATAGCCCTGTTATGCCTGGCGACCTGTTCTAAGATCAGCCAAAAACAAGAATACTAAGTCTGTTTTGTAATTTACCTTATGGATTAATATAAAAATATACAAGAAATAAGGTTGGGTTATAATTATAGCTTGTCTGGTAATCTCTGCTGAGAAAATACATTAACTAGTTTTTGAAATTATAAAATTACTTTCGAATTGAATGGATCCGATCTATTAATGTTGGTTTAATATCTATGCATGCCATGACAACAAAGAAAGACTTATGGTAAATGTGTCACACAAATCTGAAAAAAGAGTCGCAACAATTCCATCGTAAAATACGGTACCAGGCATATTTGTTTTCGAACCAGTAGAAAATATGCCAAGAAAGGTGAAATTTGGAAATAAAGTGGTCATGGACCAGTAGAACTAGAAAATGTTGTTTAACTCTTTTATGAGTCAGTAGACGTTATGATGCTGTAGGTTGTTAGTTGACGAAGTACATTATTACAGTTTATTCCGGTACTTGTTTGACTCTTGTTTGCTTTATGGATTTCCTGTTGTCTGAGGTTCTGTCTTTTATCTCCATGTTTGCGTTGATGATGGTTTGTTCCATTTCAGACTTGAACTTCGTGCATTCAGCGTGGCCATAATTCTTTACATTTATACAATAAAACAAAAACAATTACCGGTCGCGTTGGTGTATACATGCAAATTGTAGGTCTGTATGTAATAGGCAATTAAATGTGTCTACTGATTTCCCGTATACTCTAACAGTACAACTTATTGATAGTACTATGTATGTACCAATTTTTGTATAATGATACTATTAAGGTTATCCTATATCTAATATTGAAAACTATTGTTGTGTATGCCATCAATGTTTTAAGCTATAAAACAAATACATAATGGCGTATGAATTTCGAACTAATTATCAATCCTTAGTTTTCTTGGTAGTGTATTGTAGATCATTGTTTGTCCTTTTGTCGTTTTATCTTTAAGCCATTTTATTGTCTGCCCTCTCCCATTTATGGCATCTGAGTACCTCTTTGGTAACTTCTATTTTTTCTTGAGTACATATTAGAGATCATCTAAGGGAATGGACACCTAGCATCCCGACGTAATCAGTGATAATTGTTGTAGACCTTACAGTTACCGTCATGTAGAAACACCGTACAAATAATATCCTTCGTGCTTATAATTTTTTTCCAATCAGATTGTATCATTCACCTAGAAGTAAAGTAATCCTTTATGTGAAAATGCTTAGCATAAACAACCCAATACAATTACATTTTTTGAACTTAAATCACGCAATGAAAATGTTGATATCAATTAAATCAAAAGGCTACTTTTGATTTAAATTGATAATTTTGATATGGTAGCTTCACCAGCTGTTTTATACTGGTGGTTCTAAGGGTGGGGATAGGGTAGCTTAATATTATGGTATTTTACTGGTGGTTTTCAGGATAGTGATATTATAACTTAATATACTGTTTTTACTGGTGGTTCTAATGATGGTGATAGGGTAGCTTAATATTCTGGTTGTTTAACTGGTGGTTGTAAGGATGATGATAAGGTAGCTTAATATGCTGGTTTTTACTGGTGCGTCTAAGGATGATGATAAAGTATATTCGGCAATTTTTTTTGGGCGGCAGTTCTATTGTCTTCGATTACCATCTGCCTGTTCGAGCTTCCGCTATTTCAATACCTATTACTTTGAAGTTCGTTGTCTCATCTGATCAAAGTAAATTCGTGATATGGTAGGATTCTTAGGATGTTTCCTAGTGAAAGTTGTAAAGCCCAAACCTCTTTTGTAATGTGAAATTTATTACACTCCTGTTGATATCGGTAAGCATATCTTACTTTTCGCATTGATCCTTTGTCATATATGTATCCATGAAAACAGAATTATTGACCAGGAAGCTCAGGACTCGTTGGATACCCTAATATCTAATTGTGTTACTCCATGTACTAGTGTTAAGCCTTTTGTTATGAAATCATATTCAATACGCTGTCAAGACAGTTGGGACCACCAAATGCATGGCAAATTACACGAATTTTGCATTTAGCTACATAAACAAGTAAACTACTCACTAAATCGTAAAATAAATCTGTAACCAGCTTGTATCAATGTCACCAACTACGTCATCGGATGACGACAAATTACAAAAGTCAAAGTCGATAGATGGTTGTCTTAAGTATTTTTTCCTGAAAAAAGTTATATGTCAAGAAACAATTCTAGAATGTGTGTGTTTGTATTCACCATAGTCATAAATTGAGCATAAAGAATGACATGAGCTAATTATTTCTTAAATCAGATGAAACAAATTTTTCATCGCTATCAATTTTTACAACGTTTCTGTAGAGTTATGCATTCTTGTAGATAATAACGCGAGGTAATTGGAACAGCGCCCAAAAATAACCTCTGTCTATGTACGCTTGAATGCATGAAATTACCGTAAATGCCCTGTTAGAATCGAAATAATTATCGGATGCCGGGATCAATGCTTATTTTAACATGGGTAGGCATTATATTTGTCATTATTTTACACCAAGCTATGGGTAGGCATTATATTTGTCAAGATTATACACCTCGCTTTCGCTCGGTGTAAAATAATGACAAATATAATGCCTACCCATGTTAAAATAAGCATAGAACCCGGCATCCGAAAAATATTTCTTAAATAAGACACGTCTGTTACAATTTTAAAAGCTCACGAAGATGATTTTTTTTAATTGATTGCTGGAATTTTCATCATATTGATTACCTATTAATTTCGCGACCATTTCATCTTGATGTAATAAGCAATGATTTTACTTATTTGCAGTTGTCATTCCTTGTTCTACACAAACCGCTAATAGGGTAGAATATCAGTATTATGTAGGTTACCTACAACTGACGACAGTTATCAAATCAATTTCCAAAAGTTAGTCAACATGCGGCCGAAAACATGGGAATTATTTCATGACATTATTTACAACCCTATTTTCAAATACCGTTTTAAAAGCTGATCTACCGGTGTGAGATTTCCTTAATTAATTGGCAAGGCAAATATACATTCAAGTGCCGACATGCCTTTTTCTTGAATCTTGTTGTGATTATACATGGATCTATTGTATGGGAGTAAGGGTTTTTTCTATCGTTTTAATGTTCTTTGATTTAGCTTTGTAATGAATGCCAACAATTTACATTGAATAATAAGTGTAATTAAGTCGATTTAAAAAGTCAACTGCGGAATGTTGTTGAAGATGAATATATAGACAAATACCCCGAGTTGTAAATCTCTTTCTGATGTGGTCCGTGTTCCTCATCATTATTGTATTCTGTGTTGTGTGTCATCGTTCTAGGACTTGAGCCCAATATGGCTCATGTTTCTAAGTTTTCCACTCTTAGCTGCACCTTCTCTTTTCTCTAACGTTTTCTGACCGATATTTTCCAGATTGATGACACTTTGAACTTGTACAATTATAAAAACATAGTCGTCAAAGTCGATAGGTGGTTGATTTTAGTAATTTGCACTTCTTCTAAATGAATATATAATAAAAGTGAATCACATCTTTTCACCACCGTCCTGTATAGATATATGAAATGACACAGGCATGATGTCAGTGAATTGTCCATATATAGGCATCTTCGAAGAATAGTATATATCGGATTTTATGAAGTCAACGAATGACATAAAATTAGAAAATACTTTATTACCTTACGATTCATTTAGGTGTTCAGATTTAATGATATTATGTTCTCCTTGGTATTATTTATTCATTAAAATGATTTATCTTATTATCAAATTGGACAATATACGTCAAATACCTTTGATCATGTATGCATACAACTCAAACGATTTGCAAATAATTTAAAAACAAATTAGCTTCCTCGTGTTGAAAAGGTACTTACATATTATCTGGGTATATGTATGAGTTTAGCACTAGGTTCAACTGCAGGTTGTATTTGTAGATTAGCCATGTTTATGTTTTCGTCTCTACAATGTTTGATATGTACAGATGGTTTACCACCTGTTTAGCTAATGTTGCTGTTTTTTGTTGCTTATTACATGCTACAATATAAATGTATCCAGTAAGTTTACAAATATATGTTGAGAATTACACCTAATATAAAACCGTATGAATAAAGACACAGACTAAATGGTCTAGAAATGTTACACAATATCGTTTTGTTTGTTTTTTGTGTTTTTGTTTTTGTTTTTGTTTGTTTATTTGTTTTGTTTTAGTTTTTGTTTTTGTTTGTTTTTATTATTTGTATATTTTTTTGTTTGGGAGGTGAGTGTAGGTTTCCATTTTACCTGTATAAATGATGACACCAGTCGAATTAGAGAGCAACATAGCAATATCTAGTTTGAATATTCACGTGTAATATGTGAAATAAACAGATGTTGGTTACGCATGTTGTACACAACTCGTTTATCATTTCATCAACACTTTTAAGTTTATTGGTATAATGCCTTTTTCAGTAGCAAACAAATCGTTTAAATTATTTCCATATTATCAATGCAATGTAATATTTCCATTATTTGACGACCCATGTATCAACCATGCAATATTGTTTTATTCAATATTGATCAATCGATTATGTTAATGTTATTTAACCCGTAATGTACCCGTGTATATGATGACATAATTATAATTATATCATGCTTAATTTTGATGCTGGTTTGAGTTTCCATGTGCTATTCATGTAATACACCGAGGTCATAGTTCTGTTTGATTACATATATGTGTACAACATTTCACAATCGTATTAATTTATAAAATGTGAAGTATTCTAATACATGTAATACACCAGTGTTACCGATGTCATAGTTCTGTTTTATTACATGTATGTGTACATTACATTTCATTAGCACATTTATATTTATTGATGTAATGCAGTATATGAGTAACATATATATATGTAATTTACTGTAGTAAGATCATTTCAATCATTTTTATTTCACATACACTGTATAATGTTTCCATTGTATAGACCATCAATACATTAACAGTTCAATATTATTGTATTGTAGATTTATTTATGACAGTTTTAATCTATAACTAATTATTTACTTTTATTTCTTTTTCAGTGGAATGTAAGTATTATGTTCATCATATTTACTTTTTATTTAATTATATAAATTTTATAATCACCTGTAAGGTAAGTATTTGTGTATCTAATCTGTCCATTCATTTAACTATATTGATATATTATATTACTTTGCATCTGTTGTTTCACAGTACCTTGCATTATATTACAAACTTATATATATCTTATGTCAATCTTACATCTACAACAACCGACACCACATAATAATGTTTTACATGAAACACCTGAATACACTACTAGGACCATTGCAATTGTCATTAGACGTTAAATATATCAATCGATCAATCAATCGATACAACTTCCGGTAAACTATGTAGCTTTTATTCCGTACATTTATCGGTCAAACTTGTACTGTTCTTTGGTGCATGTAAGGATTTAAGCTTCAAATATAATAATACGAACAATGCTGACTACGGGCAAAGACCATATAAATGCACCTCTTCAATATCTACGTTAAAACTTTGCTGAATTACAATTCTTTACGAGCAGCAAATGTGATTTTATTACAAAATATCAGTAATAACACATTCACATTATTTCCTTGTCACATTGTATTCTTGTCAGTCCATGTAGTGATCCATAGATCAGTAGACAGCTTCCATTTGTATACAATTATATAATGTAATGTGGTACGGTTACTTATACAACTACATATACCTGAATAATGGCAAAACATACCAAACAGTTTACAGATTTATAAAACTAGTAAAAAAAAGTAATATTTGAAAATGCGGATCTCATACATTATCGTACATGTATTTGCATATGAGAAACATGATTAAACATATATTCAAACTACCGAACCATTGATAAAGATATACTCAATACATTGTCCAAAAGTTGCTGATCAACAAATATCAAAAACATATATTTTAAATCTAAATACCCTTTTATATCTAAATTTAATCTCTTCTGGCTTGGTCCTCAGTGTTGTATTCAATCAAGAAACTGACTAAGAGTCGATTAATAGTTATTATTAATTCATTTATTAACGATAATAAGGAAAGTCCAATCAATCAATATCAGACTGTATCGTACCTTTACATATATATCAGAAACACGATTAAAACTAAATTTAAACTACCGAACAACTTAAATAGACTTACACAATTAACTTTCTAAGAAGTAGCTGATCAACAAATATCCATATCAATAGATTTTAGATTTCAATACATGTTTGTATCCTGATTGACAGCCTCTAGGTAATATCACTCGCTAAAATCGACCATTGAATCCGGAACAAATTATCTACTGATTTTGCTCTCAGTGTTGTATTCACTCATGAGAATGAGAAAGAGTAAATCCATTATAAGCATTAATTAATATATTGACGATACTTATGGAAGTCCAAATGAAGCAACCGAGTAACTCTTATGGTACTAGGCTTTCTCAAAAAATAAACCTCACTTAACTGAGGACACATATTAACTTTAATAAAATAAAATATTGGAAGGCGTTGTTTAAACAATAAGGGTAATAACAAAATTACCGAACTCCGAACAATCTTACAAAGGGAAAGTCAAAACGCATAAGTATATAAACAGACAAAATCTGTCAACAACCGGAACACTGTGAAAACCGCAATGACCCTGACTTTGTACAGGCATTTCTAAAGAAATGGTGGGTTGAATCAGATTTTAAAGCGCCAATCCTCCCCCTTTCATTACGGCTCAAAGTTCCCGGCTGTCCCAAGCATGCTTGAATATTAGAGAATAATTCAAATCTTTGCGAGTAAGCACACTAAATAGCTTAACACAAGTTAGCCAAAATATACTAGTGTGTCAATACCTACTATCTACATTGCAATAATACTTATACCATGTCAATAATAGTCATCAACATGAATAATTCGTAATATCTATAAGATATAATTTAATATTAAGTTGTTGGTACCACGATGGTGTTGATTGAAAAGGAAAATTAATGCGATATCAATTGACTCACTAAAGTTAATCTTTTTCAGACATTGATATACACTTAACCTTATACATAGAGGTCACTGAATGGAACCTTAAAATGTGCGTTTATGGGGAGTCCCCATATATTATATAAATCAATAAACTGATTTTAAAATTATATTATAATTGAACCAAAAGAAGCTGCCCGTTTCGGATATAGCGAATTTCTTTTAGCACTCTTCGACCGTGTCCTGAGTACTCAATCTGAAAATGAAAACCGTTATTTCCAATGCGCAGCCTGTGAAATTGATAAGGTACCCGATAACTATTGTACATCCATTGTTTGATATGGGACATCACATTCCAAATAAACTGTGTGTGTTTTCCATTATTTAGATGAAACATATAGGCTGATGACCACTTCTAAAGGCTTTTGAGCACATTTTGAATGATTTGCTCAATAAAATATTTTTTTAAAGAGATACTATATCCATGTCCATTCTTGATTGCCACTTCAATTGGTTCCTATCATCGTTTCCTAGATAGCTGGATGCTGCTAATAAGCAAATTACTGAAAAAAGGTTCCCTGTGGCTTCGTTGAAGTCATCATTGCATTTATCTCACAAATGACCACAGCAATGTTCCGTATGTCGTTCCGGAGCATTTAAATTCTCCCGTTTATTTCCGTGTTGTGATGTCCGCCATTATTTCCATGAAAGTTCGATTCGGGTCATGTTTTATTTATTGCATTTATATTTATTTTCGGATACTGGTGTCCAACGCGATTTGAGGTGGTGCAGGATCTGCCAAACTTTCCAGAGCACCCCTGCTTTTAAGTGGGGTTCATGTTGAATGATTATTAGTTTTCTGTATAATGTTTTATGGATCGTTATTTGCCCTTTTGTGATTTTTCACTTTACCTTTGTGCTGTCCGTCCTTTGATTTAAGGCTTCTGATTACCCCTATGGTATCATCATACTATTCTCACTTAAACATGTGATGTTCCCCGTCGAAGAAAATAAACAACGTTTCAACATAAATAATAATATTCTATAATACAATATAAGGATTGTGGGAGATTGATATTACAATTTAAATAAAATTTAGTGGACACGACAAGTTTCTGGAATAATCATCAAAGGTAACAGATTGGAAGGCCAAATAATTTACAGGAAATCTCAGAACGTTTGTTTTCGAAATCAGTGATGGGAACTGTGCATGATGAGCTTAGTTTGAATAATAATCATATGAACAGAAACAGTATTCTGGCTATTATTCTTCAAAACAAAGTTAGGGAGTTTAATGTCCAAAACATATAAGAAATAATACACGGAAGTCTTGTAACAGATCTTAATATGGGTAACATTATTTGTAAAATATAATGCGAACTAAGGCTTTCATGACTCATTGTTTTAGTGGAATGTAGTATTGGGAAATGTATCTTATAAAAAATTATACTAACATTTATGTTCACTTGACAGTCGCTATTTTCAATATAAACAAATACGAAAATGTACCCCAAGTTGTAATTGAGTTTTTAACCTGTTTCAAAAGTATGCAACTTTAACTAGTATAATGCTAAAACATGTCAGATATATGAAACTAATATGCGTCATTGGCAATAGTGTTCCTTGGAAACATTACAGGCAGACGACATTATATGAAGTTCAAAGTCGAAAGACAGTTTTTGTTAGTATATATCGTATGAATTATGAATATGTAAGGAAGCAAAACTAACATTGTAATGATTGCTTTTTATGACGGTCGTGCATAAATATATGCAATGACAGAGGAATGAAGTCCACATTTTCTCTAGCACTACGCATGTTCGACGGAAACTATGCATATTTACACATATTTTCTCTAGCACTACGCATGCTCGACGGAAGCTATGCCTATTTATATTCTGTATAAATACAAGGAATACACCAAGCAGCTTTGATCAAGTAGACTTAAAACCGAAACATGAAAACAAAATATATAGCTCACCGGCACAGCTCCAATACGTATCTCCTTAGGTTTAGACGTTAAGATCAGCTAAAACCCTTAATATATTTATTTATCAAGATCTAAAATTAAATGAGTTTTTTTCAATGGTCAGGATTGCATACAAATAACCGAACAATCAAATCGCATGTAGGAATTAGGCCCGGTGCTGACATGTAAACAGTTTCGGAGACTTTTTCGACGACTGAAAATTCTCTGAAGGATTGCTTCAAAGGTGGAGATAGGTAAAGATGATGACGAAAAGGAATCGGAATATCAAAAATATATTTATCATCCTTCAACGGGGTACCAATATTATGGCAAATCAGGTCAAGACACCAATATAAAACTATTTTGAAAAATTGCTGTATGAAAATTTGACATTTGAGATTCCTCCCTTGTGGTTTTTAAGAGTAGTCGAGGGATGCAAAAAATCATAAAAAGTCCCTGTGATTAGAATGTCCACAGGAGACTACTTGAATCTGGACTCCGGGCTAGGGATCCGGTGGTTGGACCAATCCTTAAATAATGGCATGTGACCACGAGAGTAGTCTGGGCTCGCACACGCCGTTGTTGGAGGCTTCACACCTGGCAACACATCCTTTTTAGTAATGGATCCCTATTTTCACTTCGCTTTAGCAATGAACGTGTGTACTGAAGGTGTGGAGAAAGTTTTACGGACCAGTGTGTGAACGCGTCTGACCGTTGTGGAGGCGAAAGTGGTATGGGCTGGAATTTGTCATGATGTTCGCACTCAGCTCAAAATTGTTCAAGGAACATTGAATGCCGTAGCATACAGATACGATATTCTTGATCTTATTGTTCTGCCCTTTCTGCAACAGCATCTGCATATGAAATATATATCTCTCAGGTGATACGATATTCCAGAGCTTGCGGTTCCTATCAGGATTTCGTTGATAGAGGAATACTGCCAACCAATACGCTATTAAACCAAGGTTCATATTGGTGAAGTTGAAGTGAACACTTCGAAAATTTCCGGTCGCCAACATGAGCTAACATGTCTTACTGATAACATTACTTACACCATGTTGTATATCATATCACTATGTCAAATATAATGATAAATGTACACACATGTCTAACTGATAACACTACTTCAACCATGTTGTATGTCAGATCACTATGTCAGATTTAATGATACATGTACACATATATTTTACTGATTCCAATATTTTATTAATTCAACTCAGGCACCAAGTACAACATGAGCAAACAAATATACATAAATAAATACAAACATACATAGATATATGCAATAAACACATTATGAACTAAATTGAAAATAGAAAAAAACACAGGGGACAGAGATGACATTCATGAAAACAATCTGTTTAAACCCTTTTGAAAACGTGATAAATTTGTCAATAACTCGATATGACAAAGAGACAACATACCAGCAATTGTTTGTGCGTTACTGTTTCTCAAATAATAGTTCGGTATATATCTAATTGTAAGATTCACAATTTCAGGATGGGAACATATAAATAAATAGTGAAATTCGTCACCAATTAAATTTTCTTAACATTTTGTACACTTTCTGTGATCTTTACTAATATTGTACCAACGATCAGTTTCAATTGGTAATTTCATGTTACTAACTCTGAATTTAGTTATACATTTTCGGTATTGTTGGTCAATGCGTAAAAGGTAGGGTTATAATCAAGAATCTTTTTTTCTTAAATGGAATAAAATTTACCTCTTGAAGAGTTTGCAATTTGACATCTTCAATTTTGAACAAATTGATCTACTAAGATCTGTTTTATATTAACTTTAATCGAGTTTACATTGACAGGCATCTGATTACTAAAAATAAATCTTAGCCCAATGCTGTCAAAAATATTTTCAACATGTCTTACAAGTACAATTTGTGGTTTCCTTCATTATATAAATTAAACAATAGTCTGTATATTTTTGATGATAACTTTTCAGTAGAAATTAATCTACTCCAAAAACAAAGCGTTCTAATTGTAATGCTTATGTCAAACGGATATCTTCCTAATTCACCGTACACTAAAACAATTGGAGTGGTAGCCCTAACATTTAGGATTCTTTTCAAAAATTGAAGGTGTACTTTCTCAATGTTGTCATTTTTTCCAATGCCCGATATTTCACATCCAAATAGTAAAATCGGTGCTACCAATCAATCGAAAATCTTTAATTGAAGGTCAATTGGTAGTCGAAGGTTTCAAATGTTGTAATAGACATCATATAACGCCTTTTGGGATTCTTCAACTAATTTCTTTTTTGCAAAGTTAACACTACATGTATAATGAAATAAAACACCTAAATATAAATAAGCATCTGTGTAATCTAACTCAATTCCGGCTAATTTAAGCTTTACCTCAGGTCTGTATTTACCCTTCGAACACATGACAACTTTAGTTTTACTTGTATATCCAAATTTTACAGTAGTTACTAAACTCATCTAACATTGATTGCATTCCATCTAACGATTCAGGACATAATGGGGTATCGTCTGTATATAAAATTAGGAATATTTTCATATACATATCTAGTTGTGCATAGAACAGTGAATCTGCCATATCTAACGACGATACACCAGCAATTTCCAAATACGATTCTGAATCAATTAGAAAATTAATAGTACTATATAAGTACTAATTTATTTATAATGATAACATAGAGGTTATCCTATTATGTGAAATCATTATTAATCGCGGAGTTCTTATTTTCGTGGATTTCGTGGATTTCGTGGTTCATGTAAAACTTAAAAATCAAGATCCAACGAAATACAATGTTCACATTGACTGTCGCCTATAGTGCTTGAACATAATGGCGTATGAATTTGGAACCCTTCTGTCATTTACGACTTCTGAACACATCTTACGTATCTTCAATCTTTTCTGACATACATATTTTAGATTATATTTAGGGTGATAGGGAATATATGCCTACCATTCCTACGTAATCAGTGATAATTGTTGTAGACCTAACTGTTTATTGTTACGTAGAAACACCATACTAAATATCGTCCTCCGTAAATATCATTTCTTTCCAATGATTTTTTCAAGGACAATGAAAAGAATTTAATCTGGTCCTTTAATTTCAATTTCCGCTATATAGATCATGTCATATCACTAAATAAGATTGATGATTTTGTCAATTGCATCTATGCCATTGAGCTTGAGATAAAGAATTCCACAGATACATCGAAGTCTACTTCATACCATGACCTACACCTTGACATTGGCAGTGAGAGCCCTTTAAGAACGGTATTCTACGACAACAGAGATAATTTCAATTTGTCCATTGTAAACTTTTTATTTATATATTTGTATATGTTACAACATTACAACAACACCTCTATGTGGAATACATATCTCTCAGTTGGTCCAATATTCCTGAACCCGTGGTTCCCATTATGACCTACTTGATAGAGAGTTACTACTGGTGATGAAGCACTACTTAATCAATTGTTTCTAGTGGCGAAGATGAAGTCATCTCTTGGAAAGTTATACGGTCACAAACATGACCTGGTTAACCGTTACGGAATAGCTGTGTTACAAATGACCACGAATATGCTATGTTTGTTGTCCATGACTATCACCGGGTTGGTAGCAACAGTAACACGATTGATGCCATATATGGAACAGGAACTGCTTACCCTTGCGAAGTACCTGAGTTCACTCTCAGCTTTAAGTAGGTGCCTCTTGTTTGCTCTTTTGTTTTCTGTGTAATGTCATTGTATGTTCTTCTCCTCATGTTTATTGCAATGTGTTTTCTTCTTCGATTTATGGAATTAAAGATATCCCTTTGGTATCTGCAAAATTTCATACGTTGATATTCCTTCTTGTAATATGTGTTGAATAGTTTGTGAAGTATCCCCCCTTTTTCATGCATTTCTCTGACCTCATATTATTGCTTTGACAGTTGATTATTTTTATGAATCTGCAGTATATTCTTTGGTATTACCAGTATTGTGTACCAGTATTGTAGTACCAGTATCGCGGCCGGCTGCTTCATATTATCCTATTATTTTGTTCTTGTGTATATGTACTTTAGTTTTTATAATTTTATACATAAAAACGTCATTTGAATATTGTTAGATTAATGGGAATAGAACCCATGCTGGACTTTTGGATAACTTCTGTCTAATCTATATAATTAATATATATATATGACTCTTGACAATGTATGTTCAGAACTGACGAGTACATCCACTTTTAAAGTATATTCTCGGAACAAAATTAACAAGTAACGAGTCGACCTCAAATAATTATAAATAAGACAGAACATAGGTGATAATATAGAAGATTTGAAATAACGAAATATAAGCGTGAATCGATGGGACGTATGCCAATACAAGTTTTTCGTTTTAATTGTGGTATTTGTTATCTATTTTGGCTTTGTAGCTATAGAAAATGTAAAAAAATATAAAATAAAAACGCTTTTGCATATGGAAATGTATTAGGTAAAATAATACACTCTTACGGATCTCGTTTATTGTATTTTTTTAGTCTACACTTATATTATATTCTCCATTACGTAATATACGGAATATTGATTTATAATATGTTCTTAATCTACGTCATTGTCGAATAACTGTCTGAGATGTATGAAGTATGAAAACGAACGTAATTAAATAAACGTTAGAGAAACCCGAAGGAAAACAAATATTATCCTCAATAGAGTACACAAATGTGTCAGTCATTATTCTACTATGAATAGTATGAATATACACATTAACAGATAACATGAACGTCTGGACAATCGGAGATGACACAACGCTGCTCTCTCAAATTCCTTATACCACCTTTTATGCAAAATCTGACGCATCCCCACTCCCATACTCCCGCAGAGGTTTTATTCTCAACTAACGTCGGATGAGTCCCAAAAGATATTGCCCCTATTCTACGCAAAAGAAATCAATCTGCATATAACGAACCTGCCTATCACATGCAAGGTATCGAACACATAGTACCTAGCAGCATGGTAGACCTTTTTTGCAACAATAACATGCTTACCATCGCAAAAAACGTATTCCACAAAAAAGCAACATTAGTCCTAATTCACAATTACCATCAATGAGCTTGACTTAAAATGAGTAAACATTTTCAGAGTCGACACTATCCTCCTATAATTTCCCTAGACATTCGCCGAGGTATCACACCGTCGCACCTATTGCATAATCTATAATACTACAACATCAATCCCACAGCAATAACAATGGTTTAGTTCCTTCATTCGGAACAGAAAAACGAGCGTTAGACTCTGATGTGCTGTTTGCGCGCTAGTCCGAGGACCCCCTGATGTATCTCAATTGCAAAATACCTTTTCTGACCTATATCAAAGACACACCAAGAACAGCAACTTCATCCGAGACAAATGTGTTTGCCTGCTATTTCGATCCATCATAACCAGGCTGAGAGCAACATGCCCCACAAAGATCTAGCATCACCTGATTTCGACCGTTAGATAAGGAGATTTAAACATATGTGAGAATGAAATGTAAATGTGGAAGTAACGTAAAAATAAAATTATAATATCACGTATGCATTGGCTTGGAGAACAATGCCGTATTCTCAGACATGGATAGCATTTCATGTATTTTACAGGACCATGGCGCATTTAAGCATTAACAATGTTCGTCTTGTTCCTTTACATATTCATTTTCGCGGGAAACATACTAAATATAATAATCTAACGACTACGAAACGCCGGTGACAATGTCAGGTTGTTAATGACTTACCTTATGCTTGTTAGCATTTCATTTGCGTGTTAAAAGCAAAATTCAACGCATTTTAATTCTTGAATTAGACAGCGCTACATGATTTGTGTGCGATCATCGCCACATCATTATGCATACATTAGAATCATTGTACAAAGTGTACTACCGTGTGGTACTGTCAGACACATTAGAATGTGTTGGGATTTTAATATGGATTGGTAGGATATACGACAATTGTATCCCTCCCTACTGTTCCAAACAAGTATGGCTGCTAAGAATTATTTCTGAGATAGATAAAGCAAATTGAAATGTCTATTTACTACAATTAAGATTTGACTCAATTATTGTGAAAGTCATCCTTACCCAATAGGTTGTACTTTATGCAATTTATTGATAAAATAAGAACGCCTAAATACCTTTTGCATGATGTTTTAGAATAAACATATGATCACCCATTATCTCAACATTTCCAATTTTACAACGTAGAATGTGCATTTGAAAACCTATGCCGTAAATAGGTTTTCAGCTATAGAAGAAAACAAACACTAAGGTTTGTCTGGAGGGTAATTTCCAGACCGATTAAAGTAACGCAAATTCTGCAATCCCGATATCGAGATTGATTCCTCATGGACATAACTCATTCTCAAATACACGTCCAACACGACAGCTCACACAAGTTGGTCTATTAGAAAACTTGGACCTTACATGTAAAGTAATAAAGACTGAGAGATTGTACAGTTGTATTTACGTTTACATTGTAGATTTCGATTCATTTTTACATTCTTGATTGGAATATACATAGTGCATGTTATTCTTTGATGTTTTAAAAAAGGTCAGACACATTTTTGTGAAATGAATAGTGTTCTCAGAGATTTCGATAAAAACGATTTCACACATAAAATAGTATTCGCCAAACACTGACTGTGTACAAAGACAAAGTCATGCTTTGTCAACAAATTTCAATGAAATTATCAAAACTGTCATCTAAAACAGCCGTGATCTTTTTCATTTATTAAAAACGAAACGTTTGTTTCTTAGTTTTATAACTCCCACGGCCAATTCAAACGCTCAACAATTACTCAATTTACGTTAAACAGCAATCACTCACTTATTCGATCTATTGTATCGAGGGCATACTTGTTAAAACCTTACTTCTTTGATCATGATCAGCGGACTGTCTTTTGATATCCTGTTGATTTGCTATAATACACACTACGCGACAGTCCAATGGACAGGACGTAAACATGTATTATGTGATTCAAATGTCTTTGATGTGAAAGAACCATTGCAGCTTGGATATAGTCGGGTTTTTTTCTGGATCTTCAATTAAATTATCATGTGGTATTCAATTAAATATGATATGAAAATGTAGATACATAAGTTTTATCTAAATCAAAAGATTGGCAAGCCAATATATGCAGATGTATTTCAAAGCAAGATATCCAAAGATCCAAATGAGGATAGACAAAATTAGATAAGTTTACTTATACCTGAGAGAGACTATCCTTAGTTGGAATAATAATTACAAATATGTTAATTTAAGGTACGGTACACTGCATATTTTTCTGTATGATAACGCCATTACTTCGATGTAAGGCGATTGATTACCAAAACGAAAGAACTAATCCATAAAAGTCAGAGTTTGTAGCAGATTGTTAGCACCGATATCAATATGTTCGTTATATTTTAGACGAAAATAGTGTTGCTTATGATAAAAAATCATTCATGATATGGCCTCCTTGTATTATTATCTGAGGGGAAGGTTGTATGAGAACTGCTTCTTATTACGAAATCCATTGACCTTAACGTTGACAGTAGGATTTTTAACTATAGACAAATACCCGTGCTGTAAATTTGGCGGAGTCCGTGTTGCTCATCTGATAAGTCATTTGTGTTGCGCATCCTCGTTCTTTTTATTGTGCTAAATGTTACCTGTTTATCTGCGTTGTTAATTTTTGGTTGCCCATTCCGTTTTTTCTAACATTTATTTACTCATAGTGTCCAGATTGGTTGCATTTTTGTGTTAGCAACTTAAAATAGTAGACTACTAACAAATTGTAAAATAAATTAGTACTCAAAATGTGTCAAAGTCAATGTCGGTAGATGCCATTTTGTCTGGTAAATGAATATATAAAGAGGTAAATTTAACGTATTGTTTTAATACTTTCATGTAAAAAACATATAAAACGAGTAAGAATGATATCGATGATTTTTCCGACAATGCGCATGTGCAAAGTACAGTACATTATATCAGGAATGATATATAGTCAATGACAGACATCGAATTGGAATGCTTTTATTATCTTCCGGTCCATCTTGGCATACACTTGTAATGATAATAATGTCTTCTTTGTATTGTGTGTTCATGAAAACTATTTATCTCATTGTTAAACAGGAAAAAAGCACCAAATAGATTTGATCAAGTATACATACAACAGACAAATAGTTACAAATGAAAATAAAAAAAAACACTAACTCATGTTGAAAAACTTAAATGAAAAAAATTATATATATGGTTTTATGTGTAAGTCTAGCTGCAAGGTTGGCACTAGGTTTATCCTGTACATTTCAATGAAATAAAATTTGTTGTAATTTCTTGCTTTTACGTTAATTCTGTTACTATGTTAAACACAACTCCGATAGATATCAAATACACTGTTATTTACAAAAGAATAAAACACGTCTGTTACAATTTTAAAAGCTTACGGAGATGATTTTTTTCAATTAATCGCTGGAATATGCATACATACACACACAACTGGTGTTAATCGTAGCATACACATATCGTACTACACCTTAATGACTTGTCGATAATAGAAATCCCCCGGATTACATAGGAGACTTCCACTTATGTCATACTGATTATCTATCAGTATATAATGTAGATAATAGAAATCCCTAGGATTACCTAGAAGCCGTCCACCTATGTCATACTCTTCTCTATCAGTATATAATATAGATAACGTTCATATATCACATTGTTGTATTCTATCAATGATGAACCACAGCTATTAGAGGTGTCCATTCATTCCATAAGTTATAATATTTGTTAATAGTTTGGGTAAGCATTGAATATATTTAATGGAACTATTCAATCAACACAAGCAATTAACAAATACATGAAATAACACCATCTATATCAAATTTAGAACGTACGACGCATTTCTGGAATAACCTTCATCGGAGTTCGGTAATTTTGTTATTACCCTTATTCATCCGGAACGCTCAAAATCGAAAGATTAGAAAGCGAAATAAATTAAACTCTTTGGAGCAATACAACCAAAGAGTCTAAGCAGGATAGCCAAAATCAGCCAAGGTCACTTATGCCTGAAGGAGGTGAACCTTAGTATAAAACAGGTTTTTAAGCATCAAAGGGACAACCAGAAGCTATACAACTATGCGATCAGACATTATTTGTTTATGCAAATATTGTGTTTTAACATATACAGGCTGTATCTGATGTATATTGTTAATCTTATTCCATATGACCATTTCCCTGGCATTGCATTTCTCTCGCTTCTAGCAACCAAGCGAGGTATTAGATAACTCTGTAACCTATAGTATATCTCTGAATTATCATGGTCCATGAAACCTATTGTCTTGATATTATTTCAGCAAGGCGTTTAATTTAATCTTTAAAACATTAAGCAATTATTATTCAAACTAGTAAACCTGGAATGTGTATTAGAGAGCGATTTAATCAATATTTCGGTGATAACATATGTGAACTAAGAGTAGGTGATGTGGCACTCTAATTTGATATATCACATTTAAAACCAAACAAATGACTCCAGCAAAATAATTACGAAAATATGAACTCTTCCGGTACACATGATATTTGTATGGCCAAATTTAAGTTTTCTGCGTAATGTTTTATAGATTAGCGGCTTCTGATTACCTATTTGGTATCTGCAAACTTGTCACATATATATTGTGTACAAGATGGTAACTAAGAATGTTAAATGCTAAGAAACCTGAACAGTGAATTAAGTCTCGTGTTTAAAAAATGTAAAGTGTAAAAACGGTGGTGTACAAAGAAGGTTATGCAACTGTAAGTGTATGATGCATCACGCCATCAAAACGGAAGCTTTGGTCTAGAAAAATAGGTTAACCACAACAAGTTTTATCGAAGTGTCGGTACCAACCAATGCAAGTGAATGGTCATGTATATATGTGTAAGGGATGTATATTTTGGTCTGTTTCTTCGATTTACGATTAGATTGTGGTGCTGTTTTAATTGAATGTTCTTTTTTTTTCTTTCCATTTTCACTAGTATACGTTTCAATTAAACATTTCACCTATTTGACTACTGATAAATTTCTTTCAATTAATGTCAAACAATAACACATCTAGCAGTCATATAAATAGAAATGTGTTCCAGTCTCTTGCCTTTGCTTGTACCTGATTAGCTTAATCATATTTTGTTCAACATTTTCGAAAACATGTGAACCCCGTGTACCTCGAATAGGCTCACATGTTTGCTAATCGTAAAATGCAGAATAAGTGAGGCTTCATACTTGCCTTGTGTTGTGACCCGTGCTGATGGAGGTCGGGTTCCTGTTGACTGTTGCCCTTACTTCATCTAGACGGAAATCAAATGAACTATGTTCGATCAATCAGCTGATTCCTATTCAAAAATACACTAAATCTGAAAAATCATCAAATAAATTAAGGTTCATCTTCCTCATGCATTGATATACAGTCAAGCATAACTATAAAAGTCACTGAAGGGAATCTGGGAATGTGGGATTCGTGTTACTCTATCTTTAGCTTTATGTGTATCCTTTGTAGATCATTGCCTGTCCTCTTGCCCTCTTTGTGTTGTCTGTCCTTCTTCGATGATTTTCGAATTAGGATTACCCTTTGGTATTTTCAACCTCTTCTTACTATTAATATTCAAGAGGAATTTACAGGTACATTTACAGATATTGCTTTATATCGATGTCCTAGACAGAAACGCGATATAAAACATATATCTCACTTTGAAATGTTTTTTACGTGAATGAAAATAAACAACGTTACAATAAGAAAATATTATACTACAATACTATCTAAGGATTGTATGAGTTTGATATTACAAGTTAAATACTTTCATGTAGCATGTACTTCTTGAGATAAATTGAAATGAAATATACAGGCGCTATATAATACGTTCAGGAGTTGTAGGAATTCCACTCTAAAGAAACGGATATCATATAGATGTACTGATTTAAATTGATATATATATATATATTATCGTCTTATTATTAGATGTTCAATAAATATATCAAATTTAGTGTGCACGACGCGTTTCTGGAATAAGCATCATCAGGTACGCTCAATATCAAAAGATTGGAAAAACAAATAATTTACCGATCATCTCAGTGATTAAGAATATGTCAAGGAAACTATAATTCAGGTTTTGCTTTTGCGAAAAGTATGTTTATCAATTATTATAATATGACGTCCTTCTTTCGCTTTGCAAACAAACGAACGATTAATCAGATGGCAAAATCGCATTAACACATGCGCGGCACATACTCAAGCCAGGTGATACAATCACGAAATAAAATTATTTACACCATTGTTAACTTTTTAATCATCTATATCCACAGAAAATAATCAACATAGCCAAAATTAGTAATATGCGAGGTACAATTAAAACATGCAAGCACACTATTGTTGTTACGGATGCTCCATTAATACGATTGACTTTCCCGTTCTAAAAGTACATGTGACTGACTCTCCCGTCGTAAAAGTATATGTTGATGAGTTATCGTCTGCTCGAATTTCGCAGCATACATTGTGTGCGACATTGTCCGCGGACGTAAATATAAATTACCGTCTTCTAAGTATACTACCTTAGTTGCACTGTAAGACACATCGAAATCGAAATTTTTCATGGAAGCCAGAATGTGTGTTGAGTGTGAACATAGATTGACAGGATATTAGTAAATGTTATCCCTCGCTACAGCTCGGGATTAAATACTAATATCCCATGTTAAAACTCAAAGCACATTATGGTTTCCATGATTTGTTTCTTAAATAAATAATAATTGATAATAAGATCAATTTCAACATGATATACCACATAATTAAAGGTATTCGAAAACAAGTTTAAATCAATGTTAAGCTTTATATAGCAATGCATTTCTTGGGATTGATGGCTGAAGTAGAAGGAATAAGGATGTGCTGCTGTAGGTTGTTAGCTTATGAAGTACATTATTACAGATTATTTCTGTCCTCGTTAGACTGTTGTATGTTTTAATATGTTTGCATAAATAATCAGTGATAATTGTTGTAGGCCTTCCTGTGAACTGCCACATTGAATTATCGTACTAAGTATCATCCTCCGGCAATATAATATGCTTACAATCAGATTGTTATGATGTCCATCATGTCCATTATTCACATCAGTTTGAGTTCAAAAATGAACTTCTCGACATAAATTATAATAATCTAACCCGATCCTATAATTTCACGTTCCACTAATCAATTCTAAGTTTGATGATTTTGTTGGTAGCATCTATCCAATTGCGTTTTAAGTAAAGGCTGCCACATATATAGTTAGATATCACACTATGTAAAGAGTGTCCTCTATGAGCTGTGTCTTCGCGAGTAAAGTGTATTGTGACTTCTTTTTTATTAAAACTCTTGACGACAGGACATGCAGTGTAAATAGATTATTGCTTGATTGGGTAATATATTTTTAATTTTTACTCATCACAACTTATTATATAATAAATTTAGCATACATACATTCCATTTTCTCTAGATAAAGCTATTGCATTTCATAACAATAGGTGTATGTTGTTTGTGTGTTCATCAATATGGACCACATGTTTGGCAATTAATTGCATTCAATGAAAGAGTAATAACACAAATCTTTAAAAGGGTTTTAGCATAAAACCAAACATGTTGAACTAAGTTACAAGGCAAATTTATGTGCAATAGTTTAAGTTGAAAGTTGTGTAATTTTTTATCTTTAGTTATACATAAGACATTGAATAAATGCCATGCCAATCTTCTACAGAAGTTTCTGAATCGTTTTCTCATTTTTATGGCACATACTAGGCTCTTTTAGAATTCTCTTAATAAATAATTTGTAAAATTGCATATTAGGTCATGGATCATAGTTTCAAACATAATAATATGCTTCCAATTAGTTGGAATTGCACTAATAATGCCATTCATGTATTTAGTTGATATACTGTTAGGATAATATCTTTTTGCTGTTGCTTTTGTCTGTTTTTATTGATATACTTTTAGGACAAGATTTGCTTCCCTCTTGCCTTTGTCTGTTTTGGTTCATCTATTTTATATCAATTGTCTTTTGCTCTTGTCTGTATATACTAAATTAACATTAGTTTAATTTGAATAAAAGAGTTGAATATCATTTATTATATTATGTGCCTACACACATACAACTTATGTAAAGCATAGCATACACAGATCGTGTTACATCTTACTATATTGTAGATAATAGAAATCCCTAGGAATACCTAGAAGCCATCCACTTATAACGTATTCTCTATTCTCCAATAAAGCTAACAAAGTTTAATAAACTTTCTGTGTCAGATACTCAATTTATCTGATAACCCCTTTGGTGTTTTCTTATCTAAATAAATATGTCGACAATCTCATCATACCAGATTGTCCAAAACTTCCTGTTTAACAACGATTAATAATATATAGAATAAGATAGAATTATTTTAGCCGTTCATCCCACCATGTACGACCGATCATTCTACCATGTACGATAGCACGCCGGGTTTTATTTAAAAAAAGTGTTATGTAATAAACTTATATATGTGTATCTTATCCCTCTTCATTCATTTAAATCATTATAATAAAACATTAAAAGAAAATTCATATATCACATACCAACGACCAAGGCACGCTCAGGACAAACCATATATTGTTACACTGGGAACTTGCGTTCTCACGGCACATAATATTTAGTCAGACTGCCACTGGGACGCAGTGTGAAGACCATACTGACTTTGAATATGCTGAATTTTCTTTAAAAAACGTATATACAAAGCCAATTTGTATAAAATACTCTTATAGATAAATTATATTAATAGCACACATCACGAATTCAATCTTAAACACAAATTTAATATGAAAATGTTGACTTGTCGCACGAACAGGTGGCTAGAGAATGACTCAAACACACCTTAACAAATATCACGATCTAAATATAACTAATGCTCATTAGTTGAAAACGATCACGTAGTTTTTACATTGAAAACAACAATCCACTATTTTCCCGCTATTACTATTTGGTATCTTCAAACTCTTCTAACGACGAACAAATACCACCGATATGCTCTACTTTAATATATAAGTTAACACTGTGTTGAATTTTAATTCTTTATTACCTGTGAAGGTGAATGTATCTGCAAACACCAGTTATAACATATTCACACTATTTCCTTGTCACATTGTATTTGTGTCAGTCCATATTGAGATATACAAGTTTGCAGACAGTTTCCATTCGTATTCAACTATTAAAGGTAAATTCAAATTATCGAAATACTTAAATAGATTTACACTATGCACTTTTCAAAAAAGAATCTGATAAACAAATATCAAAATAAATATATTTTAGATTTTAGTACCGTTTTGCATGCGGACCGACACTCTACTGACTTGGATCGTCATGGTCGTGATTGTATCGTAGTTGGAATTACAACTACCTATGCTATCGGTGCCCATCACCACTAACGTGTTCGAATCCCGCTAAGGTGAAGTGCACTCGATACATCATTATGGGGTAACCTTTGTCCGTGACTTGCGGCATGTCAGTAGTTTTTCCCCGGGTTCTCCGGTTTCCTCCACCAGTAAAACTGAAGGCAACGATATAGCTGAAATATTGTTGAAACTGGGCTTAAACACCATAACCCTAATCCTAACTCTCTATTGACTTGTTCTTCGGTGGCCTATTCACTCAACAAAATGGCAAAGAGATGATTGATTTTCTTAATTGATATATTAACGATAACCATAAATACGGTACTAGGCTATCTAACAAACAGATCTCACTTAACTGAGGACACCAGCTAAATTTATTTAGAAAGATATTGGAAGACGTGGTTTGAATAATCTTCACCAGGCACGCTTGAATATTATAGAAAATTATATATCTTTGAGAGTAAGCAAACTAAGTAGCCTAAATATACAATATTAGTGAATTGACGGTAAATATATAATTTATGTGGCGAGACTTAGTAGCGGGGAAATGACGAGCTTTTAGCGAGTCTTTCCATTCGTTTTGTGCCGAGCCACATAAATTATATATATATATATATATATATTTTTTTTTCTTTTTTAATGTTCATATTTTTATTGAAATCTGTACATTTGTTAGTTGAATACATAAAGTACCGGTACCTTATCCCGGCCTCGTTAACATTAGTAAAGCACATAACATATAAAGATGTTAGTATTTGTTAGGAATTTACATACAGAATGGCATACTGTTTCTATTAGAATAACATGACAGAAAATACCAAATAATGTGATTCCACAAAAAGATGAGTTTTTCAATCATAACAAGCCAAATTAACAAATATACAGATAATCAAAAAAATAGGGTTTTAAGTAGTTATAGAAGTAAAAGAAAAAAAAGGAAAAAAGTTAATTTATTCAGTTTTTTAAGGCATACAAATAATTTTTAAAGAGAAAGAAAAAGTTTTTTAATTTGCTTTGATGAATAGGTAATTTTAGCATTCATAAAAACAAAAGGCTATTTCTTTTCTATCGTGTTATATACAGAATGAATATTTGCATAAATCTTTATATCGAATTAAACAGTAAAGCGAAAGCATTCCATATCTGGTTGAAAAAATCATTTTTTTTATTTTTAATAGCAATAGATTTCTCAATGTTATATAGTGACTGTATTTTCCTCTGCATTGTGACCAATGATAATTTTTTCTGAAAATATTTACAGTTTAAAATATACTGCTTTATTCTTAATAAAATGAGGTTGATAGCATCTCCTCGAGATGATTTTGAAGTATCACCAAAAAGAAAAAAATGTATAATAAATGGAATACTAACACCATTTGACAATAACCAAGAATCAATTTCATCAATGAAAGTTTGTACAATCTCACAGTTCCAAAATAAATGTTCTATAGTTTCCTCATCTTCCTGACAAAAAGTACAAAAGGCATTGTCGTTTACTTTAATTTTATACATAAATTTATTTGTTCCTAGGATACGTTGGTTAATTCTGTACTAAAACCATTGTAGTTTGGTATTTTGTGTGACTATAAAAGGTAGTTTGAATATTTCTCTCCATTTCGTTTCATCTAAACCTAAGGCTAATTATATATTTACCGTCAATACACCAATATTGTATTTATCTTGCAAGAAAATTTGCCAAAAAAAATGTTGTTCAATTTAATAATAGAAAACAGATAACGGAAACCCCATTGGTACCTCAATAGTAGTTCCAGTAAAGGGCGTGGCTTAATAGCGTTAATAGGTTAATGTAGAAAGTGCTATTATGACAGGGGTGTGGCTTAATAGCTTTATTAGGCCAATGTGAAAAGTGTTATTATGACACTGTCACAATAACGCAGCAGTTTATTTCAACCCTTTTATTATGACAAAAATACCCAATTGTAGGATAAAACAAGTTAGCTAAACGTCCATCAAATCACCTATGTCTAAGGAAGATGAACTTAGTTTTAACAATCAATACCTACTAGCTGTACATTACAATACTACTTACACCATGTTAGTAATTGTCATCAACATGAAGAAGTCGCAATATATAATTTAATTTTAAATTGTTGGTACCACGATGGTGTTGATTGAACAGGAAAGTTAATGAGATATCATCATGCAAATTAAGGTTCATTTTCCTCAGGCATTAATATACATTTAAGCTTATATATAAATGTCGCTGAAAGGAAACTAAAAATGTGACCCCTAAGAGGAATGTCCTCTTTAGGCAGTGATTTGCGATATATATATATATATATATATATATATATATATATATGTACCTTATGGTATGTAAGAATGTGCTAAAGTGGATGGATTCGGCTGACATTGTTGAGATATTGTAGATTTTTTTTAAATATTGGTTTCAGTTGTTTATATTTTACGTCCTAACTTTTGTGAGAAAAGTAACACTGAAAATATCAATGATACAACAATTGTCCCAGCAATAATATAGTGAATGCCACCTATAATGTCAGTTACAGGTCGCTGTTAGAGGCCGATGTTACAGGTCGTGGTTACACGCCGATGTTACAGACCGCTGTGCTAATAGCGAGTTTTATAGTAATTTGACCCATTTTTGTGACAAGGTTAATATCTTTAACATAGTCGTAATCAATGGAAACATTATTCAAACTCTTTCTCAAACCAGTTCATATGACAGAAAGAAAAGATCACAATTCGTACTTGATATATTTTGCGCTAAATGACCAGTTCGCTCTCGTATAAAATGTTCATCACACGTCATCTGCTGAGGATCTATCTCTGTATATATTCATCTGAGAAATCACGCACAATGTGTTTTGTAGCTTAAAATGCCAAAATTCAACGTAAGACTTGATACAATGTTAATGTGGAAAGTGTGTTTGTCGATTGACGTTTGAATGCCTGCAAATATTTGTTTGTATAACTATTGCATACCTTTGTTAAATAACCAGTCTGCCTTTACTGACGAAAGCTGTGTTGATCAAATTGGGGAACGAAATCAAATCCAATGATATGTGTGCCATCGTTACCTGATATTGTTTGACCTCGAGGGAATTTATGATTTTCATAAATTCGCACGCGATTGACATTAACAGGATGTATGTTTTAAAATTGTATTTACTAAATTTTCTTTTTAATGGATTTAAGATAATAATACTATTATTTTTTTAGATTACTCTATTATATTTTATGATATTAATTAACAAGAATAAAACGTAAGCACATATATTTATTTATTTTTTAAATTTGATATTGAATGAAAGGCACACTCGATTGGCGATATATAAATCAACAAATCCATTTTAAAGTTGTAGTTGGATTATATGTCATATCATTTGTTTTTGCAACGATACTATTATTGTACCAGTTTGATATATTACTATTGAAACAAAAGAAGCTGCCTGTGTTAGACATAGCACATTTCATTTTGCGCATCTCGGCCTTCACCCGAGTACTCCGGCTGAAAAGGAACCCTGCTATGTCCAATTTGTTTCAAAAGTGATGTATGATTAACTAACAGCTATTCACAGCCGGTGAAGTATATTAATAGGATATCTGATGACTATTACACCACCATAGTTTGATATGGGACATCACATTCCAAATAAGCATCTGTGTTATTCCCTTATTTAGATGAAGCATATAGGCTTACTACTACATCTAAAAGCTTTGGATCACAAGATCAATGATTTGTTCGATAAAATACTTTTCTGTAAGAAAAGCAGTAGCCCTGTCCATTCGTACTGAGCCCATGGTTCCCTGATGCTAAGTGGAAATCATGACTTTGAAAGTTGTACGATGGCCAGTACATCTTTGTTAACTGCTACGGGTCGTCTGTTTCACAAATGACCACATATATTTTCTGTTTTTCTTTCCGGAGCACTTGAGTTCGTCCGTTGTTTTTTATTCTTGTCTTAGTGGGGTTCGTGTTATTCATGTTGTCAAACTATATCACGTCATTAGTTCCGTGTTGTGATGTTAGGTACCTTTACCGTGTTAAAAGGACGTTCGATTCGGCTCGATTCCAAATTCTGTGGTATGGGGTTCATTTTGTTATTTATTTTATTGGTGGTGTGTTACATATACTGGTGTCCAAAACCATTTGATGTTGTCCGAGTTTCTGTTCTTTCATCTCCATGTTTGCACTGATGTTGGTTTGTGTCACTTCAGACTTGGAATTCGTGCCTTCAGCGTGGTTTAAACGCTTTCATTTATATACAGAAACAACTACTTGTTGCGTTGGCGTATACAAATAAATTGTAGGTCTATATGTTATAGACATTTACATATATCTACTGATTCCTCGTCTACTTTAACAAGTACAACTAATTAATAGTACTATATAAGTACTAATCTATGCATAATGATCTCACCAAGGTTGTCCTAATCTGTGAAATCATTATTAATCGTGGGTTTTTTATTTTCGTGGATTCCATGGAATTCGTGGTTCACATTAAGCATAAAAAAAAAAAAAATCCAACGACATATTTTTTCCCCTATTGACTATAGCCTATAATGCTTGAAACCACGAATTCAAGAAGCCAAGGATCACTGCATTTTGTAGAAATCACGAATATTGGTGCTAGCGAAGGATATAGAATTGCAAACTGTTGGTGTGTATGTTATGGAAGTTTTAAGCTATGAAACAAATAAATAATGGCGTATGAATTTCGAACCCGTTATACATCCGTAGTTTTCTGTGTAGTGTTTTGTATATCACTGTTTGGCCCTTTTCCGTTTATCCTTTATCCGTTTTAGTTTTTGTTCTTCTGCCATTTACGGCTTCTGATCACCTCTTATATATCGTCAAACCTTTCTTACGTACATATTACAGATCATCTTTGGGAGGATATGAAACCTATACCTATCATGCCTACGTAATCATGCCTACGTGACAAGTGTTGTATACCTAACTGCTACGTAGAAACACCGAACTAAATATTATCCTCCACCAATATAATTTCTTTCCAATGAGCTTGTTATTCTGTCTGTCCTGTCCTTTGTTCATTCTAGGAAGACTTCACACAGGAGATTCTCAAGGAAAATGAAAAGAATTCTAATCCGGTCCTTTAATTTCAAGTTCCGCTATATAGACGATGTCCTATCACTAAATAAGGTTGATGATTTTGTCGATTGCATCTATGCCATTGTGCTTGAGATACAGGATACACAGATATAGCGAGGTATATTTTATACATTGACCCACACCTTGACATTGACTGTGACGACCCGTTAAGAACGGAATTTTACGACAACAGAGATGATTTCAATAGTTTCATTGTGAGCTCTCTATTTATACATTTGAATATGTGACAACATTACAACAACACCTCCATGTGCAGTATCTCTCTCAGTTCATCCGATATTCATGAGTCTGTGTTTCCTATTATGATTTACTTTATATAGGGTTATTACTGGCGAAGAAGCAGCTACTGGATCAATTGTTTCTAATGGTTAAGATGAAGTCATCTTTTGGAGAGTGTTACGATCAGCACCATGACTTGGTTACGGAATAGCTGTGCTACAAATGACTACGAATATGTTATGTTTGTTGTTCATGACTTATCACTGGGTGGGTTTGTAGCAAGAGTAACACGACAGGTGCCATATATGGAACATGAACTGCTTACCCTTGTGAAGCACATGTGTTCACGTCTGGGTTTAGGTAGGGTTCCAGTTGCTCGCTCTTTGGTTTTCTGTGTAATGTTATTGTTTGTTCTTTTTCGTTTGGTTATTGCATCGTCTTTACTTCTTCAATTTACGGAATCTAGTTACCCCCTGGTATCTTCACACTTTTCCTACGTTGATATTCTTTCTTGTAATAGATGTTAAAGCGTTCTTGAATTTTCCACCCTTTTTAAAGTATTTCTCTGAGCTCACATTATTGTTCGGACAGTTGATTATTCTTTTGTTCTTGTGTATATGAACATTAGGTTGTATCATTGTATGATTAGCAACGTGCTTACATATTGTTCAACGTTCGGCAATAGAACCCATGCTGTACTTTTGGAAAACTTCTGTCAAACAGCCTGGCTACCGTGATTATACTACTAATCTATATAATCAATACATATATGACTCTTGACAATGTATGTTTAGAACTGACGAATACATGAACAACCAACAAGTAACTAACCGACTGCAAGTAATTACAAATAAAACAGACCATAGGTGATAATTAGGAGAACATAAAATAACGAAATATAATCGAGAATCGATGGGGGGTTTTAATTGTGGTATTTGTTATCCAATTTGGCTTTGTAGCTATCAAACATGGAAAGAATATAAAATAAAAACGCTTTTGCATATGAAAATGTATTAAGTAAGAGAATACATTCGTATGCATCACGTTCATTATTTTTTTTTAATCTACAGTTATGGTGTATGCTCCATTACGTAATAAACGGAATATTGATTTATATATGTTCTTAATTTAACTCATTCTCGAATAAGTGTTTGAGACGACAAATCACAGAAAAATCGAACATTACATGCAAAGTATGAAAATGCTGGCATTATTCTACTATGAATGTGATTAATATTAACATCAACAGAGTACACAAAGGAGTAGGTCATTATTTTGCTATCAATGGTGTTAATATCAACAGATAACATGAACTTCTCGAGAACCTGAGATGACACAACGCTACTGGTTCGGATTCCTTTTACTACCTTGTATGCAAAATCTGACGCAGACCAACTCGCACATTCCCACAGAGCTATCAGCCTCACTTAACATCGATAGTTCCTCTAATCAGGAAAGACAAAAGTCACTAATCTGCGAAATACGAGCTTGTCTATCACATGCAAGGTATCGCACTCATAGTACCTAGCAGCATAGTAGGCCTATTTTGCAACAACACAGTTCTTACCATCACACAACACGTATTTCACCAAAGAAAGTTACACTAGTCCTAACTCACCATTACCATCAATGAGATGACTTTAAAATGAGCAAAAGTCTTAGAAGTCGACACCATCCCCCTATAATATCCGTAGACATTCGCCGAGGTATCACACCGTCGCACATATTGTATTACCTAGAATACTTCAACCTCAATCCCACAACAAACAAATTCGCTCCTTCATTGAGAACAGAAAATACGAGCGTTACACTCAAGGTTAATGTTTGAACGCTAGTCCCAGGTCTTCTTGATGTATCTCAATTACAAGACACATTTTCTGACCTATTTCAAAGACATACCAGAAACAGCAACATCATCGAAGACAAATTGCTTGTAGGTGATAGCCTGCTGTTTCGGTCCATCATAACTAGGTTGACAGCAACTTGTCCCACAAAGATCTAGTATCACTAGAAGATTGAGAAGACCAATAGCAAATGAGCTATTTTATTTTAGAAAGATTGCTATATCACTTGACACACGCGCTCGATTTCTGGTGGCTTGATTCCCAATTCAATTATAAGGCGTCAATATCGGTTATTTCTCACAATACCATTTCACACGTGAACATAGTCATTTGATTTTAATTGGCTATCCTGTCTATTCCCTCTGGTTTTGTTGCTCTCAAAGATTTATGGATTATTATTTTTTATTTTTATTTTGCGTACTCTATAAAGGTTAATCCAGAAACGTGTCGCGCGCTCTGAATTAGATATCTATATATTTATTGGAAGCATACGACAATATTGTATGTCGTAGACATAATTCTTTCATATAATTTTACAATTAGCTATTTTCTTTTTACATTTAGCAAAATCTGCTCCAGAGAGAAATTTGTTTATCATACCCCCTTCGATTATTTTTTTTCAATGAATTTACACGTGTCAGATTTGAAATGGTTAATTTGGTTAATAATGACTCAATATGGATGGAAATAATTTTTGGGATCAGATCTCCGCATTCAGAATAGCTTGTATACACAATATCTTTATAGTGGTAGTAAACTCCAGTGCAAGTTTCAAACAATTTATTAAAGCGTATCGCCAAAAATGAGTTCCTTAAGAAAACAGACGAAGATGACATTCCACCCTCGGTTTTTTGGTGGTGTCCGGGTTGCTAATTGGTATTGTTTTTTATGTAATGTCATTTTATGTGTCGGAGTTCCGTTTTTTGATGTCAGCTACGATTTCCGTCTTAAATGTTCGGTTCAGCTTTACCTCTAGTTGCTTGTAGAAGAGCTCACGTCTGATGTGTGTTGTGTTTGTTTTTGGATAGTGGTGTCCAACACATGTTGTGTTGTGTTTTTGCTTTGCTTGTCTTCGGCTTGTGTACCCTATGATGCCAGTTGCTATGGAATGTCCATTTTTGATTACCTCGTCGGTATTTTGTAACTTTTGTATACACTTAGACACACGATGAAGTAAAAGAACAGCTTTTGTATTGCTATTCTGCATTATTTTGTTTCATAGGCAATCACGTTTTTCTCGCTTTTCTATTAATATTGTGTATTTAAAATGTGGCAATCTATGGCGTTATCTATTCAAAGTCAGTCGTACATTTCTAATGTACAGAAATATTGTGTATTTTGCATTTGATTTTCTTTTGTTTTATATATGTATGTAATAACTTATCTAGTTTTCGTATATAATATTCGGCATTATCTCCCATTTATACTGACCACATATTAAGTCAAACATTTTGAAAACGAATCTGATATTCCAATTTCTCTCGTTTATATACACAACTGTTTCCATTTATCTTACTATGTTCGTTGGTGAGTTATAACTACTTTTTTGTTTAAATATATTGTGCTTGTCATTTGAAACATTTCATTGCAATCAACCTGTATTATCTCCCTTTACATAGCTCCTGTATGGTAGTCCATGTTTAACTGTAGACATTGCTTAAAAATCGTGTTTTATTTGTTTTATATTTCTCATTTCATTAAAGGTTTGCAGATAAATAATGATGTTGCAATTATTTGTATGTCAAATGTTCAAACATTAGATTGACTACAATATATGCATTGCCAGAAATATACACCCCCCAAAAAAAATATCCCCCCGTATTCATGATTAATGATCTACAACTGTTACATATACTAATGATGTTCAATATTGGTCAGTTCATATTTTTTTGGCGTAAATTTTCCATTTTACCTGCCTATATCCTCATGATACCTATACAACAACACATTTGATATGGTCTGAGTTTCCATGTGTTATACATGTAATACACCGATGTCACAGTTATGCTTGATTACATGTATGTGTACACAACTCGTTTAATATTTCACTAGCACATTTAGATTTATTGATGTAATACCGTATATGAGTAACATATCTATGTTATTTACTGTGGTATTATTATTATAATCGTTTTTATTTCATCTACGCTGTATAATGTTTCCATTGTATAGACCATCAAAGCAGTAAAAGTTTAATATTATTGTTTTACATGTTTATTTATGAAAGTTTTAATCCATACCTAATTATTGACTCTTATTTCTTTTTCCGTTTTCCGTAAGTATTATGTTAATGATAGCTCTTTTTTATTTAATTATATAAACTTTATAATCACCTGTAAGGTAAGTATTATGTTCATTATAGTACTTTTTTAAATTAAATATAATAATCACCTATAATGTAAGTACTTGTGTATCTAATATGTTTACATCTTAAGTTCTACGGTACCTGTGTAGATTATCTTACATATCATGACTTACACAGTCTCTAACATCTACATTACTGACATACAACATCCAGTGTATTATATAATAAATTGTCGTTCTCATCAGGCGATTTTCTTCAAATGAGGCACCTTTGGGGTTATTTAAATTTATTTCCGATTATTTGCCTTATTTTGAAAAATATATATATATATATATATAAAAAATATCATATCAAAAAAGGTTTGAATTAATTTATAAGGATTGATCAAAATTATTTGTTCGGGTCATTCGAAATAACCGCGGATTACACGGTGTGCACACCCTGATTGATGTTATTTGTTCATGAACCGAACAATAATTGCAATCAATCTTTATTTGTACTATATATCATTTTGACATTGACATTATTATGAAATATATTCTTTATCGCAAATTAATAATAATTGCACTATTTATATATCATGTCAATCCGGAACACTGACTACTGGCTGGATGATACCATCGATGACTAAGATTCCACAAGTAGATGTATCAACCTCTAGTCATTAGCAATATATGTATATTTTAATTCGTGTGCATGACGAATTTCTTGTGGATACACTGAAAGCCCGAAAAATTTAAAGCTAATTAATTCAAGCATCGCTTTGAGCAAGATCTTGTTGGTTAAAAAAAAATACAAAATTGTTATCAAAACTACATGTTATCTTCTTTAATCAGATTCACTTGATATAGTAGACACTATGCTTTTCCTAACTGAAAAAAGTAAAGTTTATATTCTTCACTCATAGATATAACTAAGGGAATTGATATCTGTGGTATGTAGATTTTGTTTTTCATTTTATTATAGTAGAGACGATATCATTGTCTTAAACTATATAATATTTTTTTTTTGAATTTTTCCATCTCGGCTGTTTTTTGTCGTGAAACACTGATAACATTAACTATAGAAATACACAGCTAGTGCCGTAACTTAATATGGGTTATATGATAGTTAATAAACAAACATAGTTTGTTTAATGGTCTATTGTATTCCAAATGAAAACCTTTGTTATTGCAATAATGCAATTATAATATAAGTTTATGATAAGCTTGTTCTATTATTTAAACAAAAGACTAGTGCAATAATTTGACTTAATATATGCAACGAAAACTTCCAGTTAATAGTGTTTTTTTGTCACTGACTATTGTAAACACCTGTCTTAAGGAAGTGCGATATACATATTAAAGGAGATGTGGGTACATTTGTTACGTCCAAGTATATAAATGAGCAACGCTACAACATATAATAACATAGGATTACAATAACGACACAAGATTACCGGAATTTGACGTTGGAATTTAAATACTTACAGAATGCATTGACGTATTGAGGTAAATTCACATGGAAATATAAAGGCGTCAGAGTAAACGTTCAGTGGTTGTAGGAAATTAACTCTAGCTAAACATCACAAGTAACAAATATGATGTATTAAGCATAATTTCGACATAAAGAGAAATGTGGAACAATTTGCTTATCTAAGATGGCGACATGGCGATATGGCGATATCTGCATTATCTGAACAAATATACATTTACCAATTACATGCATGATATAGCTTCCAGAACTGTAAATGATCCAATAAATCAAGCCAAATTAAATAACAAATAATGAAAACAATGAAATATTCCTAGGTGGCAAACCACTACTGCTCTTAAAAGTTCATGTAAACATGTCTGAAATGCACTAACATAATTGAATACACCACAATTTAACAATAGAAAGTGGTCGTAGCTTTCCTGGAGTCGATGTGGATTTCTGAACTATGCGTAAAGTAATATTAAAACCTTCTAGTTCTAGCTTGTGCATTCAAGGTTTCCACATTGACTACAAAATAATTATGTGTATATCCTCTTACTTCTAAGAAAATGTATATAGTTAAATAGAACTAAGAAACGGGTATCTTCACTAACAATCAAAATTGGCGTCACATTTTGAAACCCCCCTCCCCCCAAAAAAAACCAGAAATTGTGTATACAGTGTATGTGATATTTTACTAGAACATACCTCACCCTTTCATAAAATGTTTGTATGACATAACTCGCATTTCTATGTTTAACAGAATGCCTACCTATTCACATCTTTGTACGACGTGCTACGCCATATATCATCATTCATCCGAAAAATCAATGTCATGAACAATCGTAATATTTGAACTATGAAATCGTCAAAAAGAGTACTTTGATACGTTTAAATTTATAAGTTGTCGAGAACTGTGCTCATATAAAAATATAATTCTTGTGACTGGTACTTTGGTTACTGATGATTCGTATTTGACGTTGAGTGGTTTCTATTCTAGCCTATTACACTGGAAATACGGGTTCTTACATCGTCATAACTTCAACACTTTAGATGAAATATAAGTTAAAAAAATATATGAAAGCTCCGACTCACTATATACGATATCTAAAACACATTATCTCAAATACTCCGAAATCTGAACTCGCGATTACTGCTAGGAGTTCCTTTGTTTACATGCGTCATGGAAACTGAATTTGCATGATGCCAGATTTTGACCTGAGATAATAACCGACACTAGTTTGATTGCAGAGTATGAAGTGGTGGACTGTAACTTTATGTCAGTATTACAATCATATCATAGACTAGGATTTCCCTTATTTCTTATCCCCTATCAGAAGACAGATATTCTCTCATTCTTGAAAAAGTCATTCCTTCCATTTCTACTCACCGTTCCTGTATTTAATGAAATGTGTATTGCTGCTAGCACATAAGTTGAGTATTCTGAGAAAGAAAGAGAGTACAAGTAATGGCCTAATGCAATATGATGCTTAATGTACATTCGTAGTATTTACCCCTCCCACATAATCACTATCGCTAAGCCATGCAAAATGTGGAAACTATACTTCTGCTTGTACTATGTATACTATGTACATTTTGTGACGTGAATAAAGCTATCAATTTAGATCAATTATCACTTACAAAACACGAAAACAAAAAAATAAAATCCACCGGACGATACTAATACAATAATATTTACCTCCCTTTAATCGACGTTATTGTATCCAAAAACTTCAAGTATAATAGTCAAACAACATTGTTTGCAAATCATGCATTTGGAATGTAATGGTATTCAAATAATGTTTGTTTGGTTTTGTTTGCTTGCATTTGGAATATTCCTTCAATATTACAGTTCTTCGTATAGTACGTTTGACCTTTAAAAATGTTCAGAAAATAAAATAAAAAATCCAGTTTTTAAATCAACAATTTCTTTTTCTAGATGTATATTATTATATGATATATACAAACTCTGACAATCAATTTTAAAAAGTTTGGTTCATTATTGAAAAAGTTACCCATACGCTCTAAATGTTAATTATATTCTCTGAAGTGTACAGTACCGTCTGGAATGGTTATGCATAGCAATAGAAACTTTAAACACAATGTTATATGTTAGAGGTAATAATGAATGCACACATTTGTTTAACTGATAACTCTATTTACGCCATGTTATATGTCAGATTAGTATTTCAGATATAATGATGAATGTGCACATACACACATATGTTGCTGATAACACTACTTACCACATGGTGTAAGTCAGACTAATGTTGTTATCAATATCATACTATAACATAGCATGTCAGTATAATTTACAAATGACGTCATATGCCATGTTGTATGTCAGATCAATATGTCTGATTTAATGATGAATATACACACATATGTTACTGATAACACTACCAACACAATGTTGTATGTCAGAACACTTTGTCAAATTTCATGATGAATGTACACATATGTGTTACTGATAACACTACTTACCACATGGTGTATGTCAGACTAATGTTGTTATGAATATTATACTATAGCATAGCATGTCAGTATCATTCACAAATGACGTTATATACCATGTTGTATGTCAGATCAATATGTCTGATTTAATGATGAATATATAAACATGTGCTACCGATAACACTACTTACACCATGTTGTATTTCAGATCAATATGTCAGATTTATTGATGAATGTACACACATGTGATACTGATAACACTACTTACACCATGGTGTTTGTCGGATCAATATATCAGATTTAATGATAAATGTACACACATATGTTACTGATTACACTACTTACACCATTTTCTATGTCAGATCACTATGTCTGATTTAATGATGAATATACACACACATGAGTTGCTGATAACACTACTTAAACCCTGGTGTATGTCGGATCAATATGTCAGATGTAATTATAAATGTACAAATATGTGCTACTGATAACACTTATTACACCATGTTGTTACTTAGATCAGTATGTCTGATTTAATGATGAACATACACACATGTGTTACTTATAACACAATCTACACCATCTAACTAGCATCATGGTGTGGTGTATGTCAGATCACTATGTCTGTTTAATGATGAATGTACACACATGTGTTACTGATAACACTACTTTCACCATGTTGTGTGTCAGATCAATATGTCATATTTAATGATGAATTTACACACAAATGTTACTGATAGCAATGCTTAAACCATGTTGTATGTTAGATCACTATGTCTGATTTGATGATGAATGTACAAACATATGTCACTGATAACTCTACTTACACCATGTTATATGCCATATCACGATGTCTGACTTAATGATGAATATATACACATATGTTACTGTTAACACTATTTACACCATGTTGTATGTCATATCACTATGTCTGAATTAATGATGAATATACACACATGTGTTACTGATAACACTACGTATACCATGTTGCATGGCAGATCTGTATGTCAGAATTAATGATGAATGTACTCACATGTGTTACTGTTAACACTACTTCAACCATGTTGTACGTCAGATCACTATGTCAGATTTAATGATGCATGTACACATATGTTTTACTGATAACACTACATACGCCATGTTGTATGCCAGATCACTGTGTCTGATTTAATGATGAATGTACGCACATGTGTTACTTTTTTTTATTTTATTTATATTTCACCTCTGCACAATTTACCTCAGGGTGCAACGAAGCTTCAAAGGTTTTCAAATATTTAAAATGCACAATATAATTAAATAAATAAGTGCTGGTAGCAAGGATACAATACCATAAGCAAATAAATCATATGTTATCTCCCATATTCAATTTATAAACATACATATATGTTATTCTTATTACACAGTAAACAATGAAAGGAACTATGAATACAACTAAGTTCATAATGTATCCAATAATAACAGTAATTTCATAATATCATATAAGTTTCGAACTTCTGAATTTTTAATCATCATTTGGATGTTATTTCTGAGTTCATTTTTGTTTTAAATTTGTGATAAATATTGGTTCCCTGTAAAAGCTTATGTAATTTCTTGTTTTCCAAATTACCTATTTTAATATACAAATGATCAAATTCACTAAAAGTAGGTCTACAGTTATTTCTCCCTCATACACAACAAGGATTACATTTTCCTCAACAAGTACTATATTATTTTCAAAAATGATATTAACAATGTGTTTTAATTCATCTAAGACATGTTTAGTTTGATGACACCTGTAAAACAAATTCATAAGGGACTTTATTTCATTTTTGCAAAAATGACATTGACAATTTGATTTTTCCATTTTTAATCATCTATATTCTGAATAGAATATGTTATGGAAACATTTCCATTGGAACTGGATAATGCTTTGTTTGCATTTAATCTTTTTCAGTATATACCAATTGATATCCAGTTAAATTTCTTTTCATAAAATATATCCCATTTTAATTGACATTTTGGAGTGATTGCTTTATCTATTACTTTCTGGATATTCTGCAGCTTCAGTTCTTTTGGAACAATGATTTTATTATTTTGATTTCTAATATTCAAATTACTATCTATTAATAAACCTTATGATTTGTTCATCTTTTCGTTTTCATCTGATATTAATTTCTTTTCAAAAAATTTCTGGTTTTTATTTTTTTTTATTTTTGCGCAATCTGATATCCAGTTTCTTTCATCATCCAATCTATTAATTATAGTCTGATTTTCAACAGAGGTTTTATTATTTTTGTTCCATATATCGTTTATATTAAATATAGTATTTCTCAAAAACGATTGGAAAACAGTGGATTTCTATTAAATTTGATATCAGAGTTACCAAATATGTTTTTATCTAAAATATCATTTAGAACATGACCCAAAAAATAATGTTCCATGCTTGAATGGCGTCTCGATAGTAGTTTGGAATGGATGCGATATATACACCTTTAATATTGGAGCATCTACAAAGAACGCAAAACAACCAGTATTTACCTAGAGCATTCCATGAGTCCATCTCACTATTAATTATTGTGTAGATAAATTTATTCTGTTTACTTTTGACAAAAGTTTCTATGTTAATCATTTCCACCCCTTGTCATTATTATTTAAGCAGCATACGTTTCTTTCTATTTGTTTGGTTTATTGTCTCAAAATGGAATTTCCATATCAAATCATTCACCCCTTTTTTATATATCTCTGGTACCACCTCATTTCACTATGTTACATGTCAGATTACTTTGTCTGATTTAATGTTGCATGTACACATATGTTTACTGATAACACTGTTTACACCATGATGTATTACATATCACTATGTCAGATGTAATGATTGACACACACACACACACACACACACATATCTTACTGATAACACTACTTCAACCATGTTGCATGTCACATCACTATGACAGATTTAATGATGTATGCACACACATTTTTTACTGATGACACTACCTACACCATGTTGTATGTCAGATCACTATGTCAGATGTAATGATGAATGTACACACATGTTTTACTGATAACACTACCTACACCATGTTGTATGTCAGATCACTATGTCAGATGCAATGATGAATATACACACATCTTTTACTGATAACACTACTTACACCATGGCATGTTGTATGTGAGATCATTATGTCAGATGCAATGATGAATGTACACACATGTGTTACTGATACTATTTTTTCCCTGTAAATACGTTTATTATATTTTATATAATTTCTTGTTTTCCAAGCTCCCCATTTTAATATACAAATTATTACATTCACTAAAAGTAGGTCTGCAGTTACTACTCCCTCATACACAACAAGGATTACATTTTCCTCAACTAGTACTATATTATTTTCAAAAATGATATTAAACATGTGTTTTAATTCATCTAAGACATGCTTAAATTTATGATACCTGTAAAACAAATGCATAAGGGACTCTATTTCATTTTTACAAAAATGTCATTTACAATTTGATTTTCCTATTTCTTGTAATCTATATTCTGGATAAAAAATGTTATGCAAACATTTCCATTGGAACTGGATAATGTTTGTGTGCATTTAATCTTGTTCAGTATATACCAATTGATATCCAGTTAAATATCTTTTCATAAGATATCTCCCATTTTAATTGACATTTTGGAGTGGTTGCTTTATTTATTACTTTCTGGATATTCTTTAGTTTCAGTTCCTTTGGGACAATCATTTTATTATTTTGATTTCTAATATTCAAATTACTATCTATTTTTAAGCCTAATGATTTGTTCATCTTTTCGTGTTCATCTGATCTTAATTTCTTTACAAAATGTTCTGGTTTTTATTTTTTTGTTATTAATGCGCAATCTGATATCCAGTTCCTTTCATCATCCAGTCTATCAAATATAGTCTGATTTTCAACAAAGGTTTTATTGTTTTTGTCCGATATATCGTTTATTTTTAATATATTTGGAGAAAAGTGGATTCCTATTACATTTGATATCAGAGTTACCAAATATGTTTTTATCTAAAATGTCATTTTTAGACTCTGTAGAACATGACCCAACAAAAAATGTTCCATGCTTGTATTGCATCTCGATAGTATTTTTGGAATGAATCCGATATCTAAACCTTTAATATCGGGGCATCTACAAAGAAAAAAAACCAACTCCAAATTTGATATCGTATTTCTGTAACCAGTGTTTGCCTATTATCGCATTCCATGAATCCATCTCATTGTTAATTATTCTGCATATAAATTGTATATGTTTACTTTTGACAATATTGTCTATGTTAATCATTCCCACCCCCCTCCTTCATTAATGTTTAAGCAACATACGTTTCTTTCTATTTGATTTGGGTTATTGTCCAAAATGAATTTCCAAATCAAATCATTCACCTCTTTTTTTAATTTCTCTGGTACCCCTATTTTTACCATGTTAGATGTCAGATCAATATGTCTAATTTAATGATGAATGTACACACATGTTACTGATAACACCACTTACACGATGTTGTATGTCAGATCACTATGTCTGATTTAATGACGAATGAACACACAAGTGTTACTGTTAACACTATTTACACCATTGTGTATTTAAGATCACTATGTCAGATGTAATGATGAACACACACACACATGATTTACTGATAACACTACTTACATCATGGTGTATGTTAGATCACTATGTCAGATGTAATGATGAATGTACACAAATGTCTAACTGATAACAATACTTCAACCATGTTGTATGTCAGATCACTATGTCAGTCTTAATGATGAAAGTACACACATGTGCTACTGATGACAGTCCTTTCACCATGGTATATGTCAGATCACTGTCAGATGTAATGATGAATATCCACACAGGTGTTGCTGATAATATTCCTTACACCATGGTGTATGTCAGATCACTATCTCAGATGTAATGATGAATGTAAACACATGTCTTACTGATAGCACTACCTACACCATGTTGTATATCAGATAACTATGTCAGATGTAATCATGAATGTACACACGTGTTTAACTGATAACACTACTTACACCATTGTGTATGTCAGGTCACTATGTCAGATGTAATGATGAATGTACGCACATGTTTGACTGATACCACTACCTACGCCATGTTGTATGTCAGATCACTATGTCAAATGTAATGAGGAATGTACACACATGTTTTACTGATAACACTACTTACACCGTGGTATGGTGTATGTGGGATTACTATGTTAGATGGAATGCTGAATGTACACACATGTGTTACTGATAAAACTGCTTACACCATGTTATATTTCAGATCGATATGTCTGAATTAATGATGAATATACACACATGTGTTACTGATAACACTACCTACACAATGTTGTATGTCAGATCATTTCAATTCAAACTGTAATTCACACTAGTATTAACCAATCCTTAATATTGAAATATATCTCTTTCAGTTATTTGACATTGTAAACACATTCACTTTGCTATGACGATATGCGAATAACTAATGCATAGTATAATCTCCATGAAACCATCTCCTGAATGTATAAATGAAAAAAAGGAGAAATTTGTTGTAATTAGGAAAGAGGTGGACGTGGGTTGTTTTAAAGTTTCCTCCGTGGGTATCAACTGGCCAGTGAGGAATACGAACGATTTTCTAGGCCTCTTGCGTGTAACTTTGCACGGGCAATTCCTGCATAGATGTATTCATATTAGGCATATATGAAAAGGTATTTCTGTAAAATTTAGGTCTGGATTGAACAACATTCACACGGGTACAATTAGGCGTTCTATAAAATATTGACATGTAATTTAGGTTTACTTTCATACAATAAATGAATTTTAATATTTACAGTATTAAAATAAATCATTGTATATGAAATATAGGAAAACCAATGAATATCAAATTTGTTGTTTTTATTGTGTTATTCATAATAATGTCATATTTTTGCGGAAGGCTATATACAAGTGTGTGTATGGTAATCAACTGCAACCATTATTAAATGGAGTAAATTGTGCTCAACTTTAAATATCATTGAATATGTGTAAATCAAATGCAATATTAACTGCATAAACTCTACAATACATGTATGAAAAACAACATCTAAATTCGTTTTGGCTGCTTTTTTGTCATGGCAATTTAATAGTAAGTGTATAGACACTCACAGCGTGTTGACGAATATATTAATTGAAAAAATAATGAAACAGTAGACATACAGTCTATTTCATTTCCACCACAGTGACAAATGACAGCTTTTGGAAGTCCAAAACAGTTAATCATACTTTAATCCATATCATAATAATATAATAACAAAAATCCTTTCATAAAAAAAGACAGATGAACACCATCATGTGCATAAAGAGCATTGTGACAATCATCCAAATCAATCATCATGATGAATGTAATACCCATTATGTTGTAACAAATAGGACATTATGCCTCTATTTAAACGCTTAGGAATATCTTGTATTGCCCTGTGATTGGTGGAACAATGCCATTCCTTTCCAGGTAAAATATTTGAGAAAACGATATTGCTACCTGGACACATTTTGTTAATCGTGTACAATGAACATATTAATTGAAAAAATAAGGAAACAGTAGACATACAGCCTATTTCATTTCCACCACAGTGACAAATGACAGCTTTTGGAAGTCCAAAACAGTTAATCATACTTTGAACTACAGGTACGATAGATGACCATCGCATACTGGGCTTTCCAACCCACATCACATTTAATCCATATCTTTTTAATCCCATATTTCCAGCAGTAGGCCTGTTTTTAGTGTGCTCCTTTGCATGACTGATTTTTAATCCATATATTTGGAGAGCCTAAAATGTTTTTGATATTTAAAAACCTTACCTAATGTATTGTTGAAAGGTGGTAGATTTCCATCTACACATTTGCTTTATTTGATCAGCAGTTTTACCCAGCATGAGAGCAGTAGCTGCTGCTACAATTATGAAAGAATGTGTATTGTATTGACACGGATTATATCAAGCACAACGTAATGCGGATTTTAAAATGGAACAGGCTTGAAAGCGAGTTACACCTCTGTGGTTTAAATGAATAAATAATAGTCTCTTAATTTTTAGAGCGCATCTTCAAATATAATTCTATGTTCTGAAAAGGGCAAATGTTTTTTTTCAATATTTTTTTAATTTGCCAATCTTTTTTTTGCCACACTGATCAGTTTTTGATGAATTTATTGCTACATTAATTATGTTTTGCAAATAATCTATGCAAATTGCATCAATTTCTAAAGTATGATCTGATATTCCAGATTAAACTACTTCTCCTATTCTCAACAAAGCCAAAGAATGCTAATGAAAAAATACTAGCGAACATTATATCCTCAATGTACGAACTACAAATAGTTGGTAATGCCTCTATAATTTGTTTTACTAAGGAAATCGTTATTTGTTTCCTAACATCATTTCCTTTATTTGTTTTTGATACAACAGTTAAGAATTGTTGAACAGCAAATGATTGAGTATAATCAACATGTTCATGCATTTTATTACTAAAATTAAGATCAGATTGTGGAGCAGAATAATTAGCAATTTGCATATGATGTATAAAATTAATTATATGAGTAATAGGAGGAGGCCATATTTGGTCAAGTTTAATTTTTGTGTAAAATCTTCAAGTGTATTTTTAGCATTTTGGTCCACTTTCCAAATATTGTTTTTAATGGACTTATAAATTAAACTGTAGAACTCTGTCTTAAAAGGCTCCAAAATTCCCAAGGCATCGTCATTGGCTTCAGCTCTGCAGGCGGCGCTAGCTCTCTGAACTTCTGAAATTGTCCATCAGCTATGGCATTATTAACGGAGGATATATGTACAGCTTTAAAATGAAGATGACCAATAAAAATGTAATCTAAGTAGAACCATGACCTTGCTGATGTTGATGTTTTTGAATTCAAAACAGAAACTACAGCCATATTGTCAATGTAATCAATAATTTTCTTTTCATAAAATAACTTGTGCCAGAGAAATATTGATAATGCGATTGGAATAATTTCTAAAAATGTAATATCTCTATCTAAAGATAAGTACTTTCCCATTCAGCAGGCCAGTGCAAGTAAGCCTATTTATTTTTACAATAGGCACCACACCCCAACGCTATCAGCATAAAGTTCTAAATCACAATTTGAAATCCAATTATCGAAAATAAAGGAATTGCCATTAAATTGTTACACAAAGTATTTCAACATTTACAAATCTCCATACATTTCTTTTGTGACCTTATTTAATTGAAGTGTTTTCTTAGCTTTAGCAGTAGCTAAATATAGACGCCTTCTGAATGCACGGCCTGCTGGCAATGTACGAGCGCAACAAGCTAAACTATGACATAATGATTGCAATTGTTTCAAAGTTATCATAAGAAAAAAAAATGCATCTTCATTTAACTTTTTATGTAATTCTTTAATTGTTTCTTCCGGTATTTTACCAGACATGGATTCAGTGTGTCTAGTCAATCCAAAGTATTCCATACTTTTCAGAGGACCTTCCGTATTTTTCAGCAGCAATTGGAACTCCTAATCTTTTACAAATAGTTTGAATTTGAACATACTATTTGAACACTCAATATCTGACATTTCAGCAAGAAAGAAAGCATAAAATATAATTATATCAATTTGTTAATCCATGTACTTCCTGAACAACCATTGCAAAAATGTAGAAAAATGTTGAAACGTGGAACATGATATCGAACACCCCATGGGCATACATTTGTCATTATAATACATGTATCCTATTATACAACCAAGTAAATCAAAGTCTCCGGGATAGCAGGGCACAGGTCGAAATGCTGACTTAATATCAATGTTTCCTATTTTAGCATGTTCACCTAATGTTTGAATAATAGAAATGATATTATTACATTTAGAATACTGTACAGTTGTTAGTGTTTCATCAAGGAAATCAGTAACGCAATACCCAGGTGGATACTACACGTGTGTTATTAGGCTCCAATCAGAGGTCTTTTTAGGTATTAATCCAATGCGGGAACTTCTAAGATTTGAAATTGGACGGAAACTAAAAGATCCTGCTATTTTGCCAAGAGTAATTTCATGTTCAACCCTTTCATATGCCGCCACATGACACTATAAAACACATTTGTTTTGTATTTAATGGTAATCTTGGAACTGGGTAATTCATGTTAAAACCAGATGTAAATCCATATATTAGTAATTTTGCAATATCTTTTATTGGATATTTTTCTAAAGCAATATATAATTCATTTAAATTAATAGGACTGTATCTCAATTGCCATATCGCATATCTATTCAAACCTCGACCTGGATTATTCAATAATGGAGAGCGAACATATAGTAAATATGTATTAAAAGGTGAGGCTGTGCATGAAGTCTAAATTTGTAGCACATTGATGATAAATGCATACTCCCGCACTTCATGCAATAATGTTTAAGCAAACAATTGGTTTTGAAACATCCTTTTTTTAAATTAAAATCATAACATGGCTTTTGAGAAGAAACTGGAAACTGAGCTGCTGTCGAGCTTCCATTATCTAGCGCCCCTCTTGCGATAAATTGTAACCATTAATTGCCATCAATTTGAGACATTGTTCTGGTTTGATTGTATACAATTCGAAGTCGAAATTGTTGGTCGTATTGATAAACTCTGCTAAATTCTATTGAATAAATCTGTTTAACTTTGAGGGGCTTATTTGTGAGATACATTAGTAATTTACCGTCTGCAAGTGATAAGAAATTATGTTTTACACTTTGGCAATTGAAATGGTGTCGTAAAAGTAATGACAAAACAGTATATTCTAAATTCCAAAATTTGTCTTTAGTGGTCATTGATATAAATATATCAGTTTCATTGTCTGTATTAGTCTCGTTGTTTACGGTACGATCCTCATCATGTATAACTGCTTGAACGCCCGACGATTTTATCTGCATAGGTGGAGGCTACGCATGTGGTTCTATTTTCTGCAATGTTGCATGTTCATCAACTCCTCGTCATATACGCCTATCAACCGGTCTATTTACAGGTTCCTCTTTTTCAACTACTCTACCTCTTAGCACACGCCCTTGGATTGGGGTCGGGTCATATCTGTTCTAACACCTCTACATCGAGGCGTCTTTTATCAGAGCAGCAATCTATTGGGTTATAAAGTTTACTTCTTGGTAATCAACTGAGCTTTTAAAATTTCTCGCTTGGTAATCAACTTGCAAGTGAGGGATGCGACCGATTTTCTTGGCCTTTTAAGTGAAAAGTTGCACGGGCAATTCGTGCATAAATGTAATCTAGTAGGCCTATATGAAAAGGCTTTCTGCAAAATTTAGGTTTGGATTGACCAACATTCACAGAGTATTATAAAATATTGGCATGTAATTGATGTTTATTTTCATACAATAAATTAATTTTAATATTTACAGTATTAAAATAAATTAATAACATTATTCTTATATATTTTTGTATTATATTGTGCTACATGTTGTTCATGTTGTCAAATTATATGTCTTCCCGTATTTAGTTGTGATGTTGTGATGTCAGCTACGATATCCGTGCAAAAAAACCCGATACGTCTCGACTTTCATTTCCTTTGTAAGGGGTTCATGGTTTACTTATTTATTTACGCATACTGAGGTTCAACACAATTGTATCTGGAGCAGTACCTGCTACCCCTACCAGTTCATTCTCGATTTTTAGTTGGGTTCTTGTTGCTCCATCATTAGTTTTCTGTGTATTGTTTTGTGAATCGTTGTTTGTTCTCTTGTCCTTTTTCGCCTGACCCTAGTGTCATCTGTCCTTCGATTTACGACTTTTGGTATCTCCAACCTGTTCTCACATTAACATGTTTAAAGGGCGTTATGTTCTCCGTCCAAGAAAATAAACAACGTTTCAACATAAACTATTATGCTACACTATTATCTACGGAAGGTGTGAGTCTGATAATACCTACATCATGCATGAAAATATCGAAGTCAATTTATTGTGCAAAGGCGAAAGATTGGAAAATCTCTGAAATTATGGTAAATGTGTCACACAAATCTGAAAAAAGAGTCGCAACAATTCCATCGTAAAATACGGTACCAGGCATATTTGTTTGCGAACCAGTAGAAAATATGCCAAGAAAGGTGAAATTTGGAAATAAAGTGGTCATGGACCAGTAGAACTAGAAAATGTTGTTTAACTCTTTTGAGTTAGTAGACGTTATGATGCTGTAGGTTGTTAGTTGACGAAGTACATTATTACAGTTTATTCCGGTACTTGTTTGACTCTTGTTTGTTTTATGGATTTCCTATTGTCTGAGGTTCTGTCTTTTATCTCCATGTTTGCGTTGATGATGGTTTGTTCCATTTCAGACTTGAACTTCGTGCATTCAGCGTGGCCATAATTCTTTACATTTATACAATAAAACAAAAACAATTACCGGTCGCGTTGGTGTATACATGCAAATTGTAGGTCTGTATGCAATAGGCAATTAAATGTGTCTACTGATTTCCCGTATACTATAACAAGTACAACTTATTGATAGTACTATGTATGTACCAATTTTTGTATAATGACACTATTAAGGTTATCCTATATCTAATATTGAAAACTATTGTTGTGTATGCCATCAATGTTTTAAGCTATAAAACAAATACATAATGGCGTATGAATTTCGAACTAATTATCAATCCTTAGTTTTCTTGGTAGTGTATTGTAGATCATTGTTTGTCCTTTTGTCGTTTTATCTTTAAGCCATTTTATTGTCTGCCCTCTCCCATTTATGGCATCTGAGTACCTCTTTGGTAACTTCTATTTATTACACTCCTGTTGATATCGGTAAGCATATCTTACTTTTCGCATTGATCCTTTGTCATATATGTATCCATGAAAACAGAATTATTGACCAGGAAGCTCAGGACTCGTTGGATACCCTAATATCTAATTGTGTTATTCCATGTACTAATGTTAAGCCTTTTGTTATGAAATCATATTCAATACGCTGTCAAGACAGTTGGGACCACCAAATGCATGGCAAATTGCACGAATTTTGCATTTAGCTACATAAACAAGTAAACTACTCACTATTTCGTAAAATAAATCTGTAACCAGCTTGTATCAATGTCACCAACTACGTCATCGGATGACGACAAATTACAAAAGTCAAAGTCGATAGATGGTTGTCTTAAGTATTTTTTCCTGAAAAAAGTTACATGTCAAGAAACAATTCTAGAATGTGTATGTTTGTATTCACCATAGTCATAAATTGAGCATAAAGAAGGGCATGAGCTAATTATTTCTTAAATCAGATGAAACTGATTTTTCATCGCTATCAATTTTTACAACGTTTCTGTAGAGTTATGCATTCTTGTAAATAATAGCGCGAGGTAATTGGAACAGCGCCCAAGAATAACCTCTGTCTATGTACGCTTGAATGCATGAAATTACCGTAAATGCCCTGTTAGAATCGAAATAATTATAGGATGCCGGGATCTATGCTTATTTTAACATGGGTAGGCATTATATTTGTCATTATTTTACACCAAGCTATGGGTAGGCATTATATTTGTCAAGATTATACACCTCGCTTTCGCTCGGTGTAAAATAATGACAAATATAATGCCTACCCATGTTAAAATAAGCATAGAACCCGGCATCCGAGAAATATTTCTTAAATAAGACACGTCTGTTACAATTTTAAAAGCTCACGGAGATGATTTTTTTTAATTGATTGCTGGAATTTTCATCATATTGATTACCTATTAATTTCGCGACCATTTCATCTTGATGTAATAAGCAATGATTTTACTTATTTGTAGTTGTCATTCCTTGTTCTACACAAACCGCTAATAGGGTAGAATATCAGTATTATGTAGGTTACCTACAACTGACGACAGTTATCAAATCAATTTCCAAAAGTTAGTCAACTTGCGGCCGAAAACATGGGAATTATTTCATGACATTATTTACAACCCTATTTTCAAATACCGTTTTAAAAGCTGATCTACCGGTGTGAGATTTCCTTAATTAATTGGCAAGGCAAATATACATTCAAGTGCCGACATGCCTTTTTCTTGAATCTTGTTGTGATTATACATGGATCTATTGTATGGGAGTAAGGGTTTTTTCTATCGTTTTAATGTTCTTTGATTTAGCTTTGTAATGAATGCCAACAATTTACATTGAATAATAAGTGTAATTAAGTCGATTTAAAAAGTCAACTGCGGAATGTTGTTGAAGATGAATATATAGACAAATACCCCGAGTTGTAAATCTCTTTCTGATGTGGTCCGTGTTCCTCATCATTATTGTATTCTGTGTTGTGTGTCATCGTTCTAGGACTTGAGCCCAATATGGCTCATGTTTCTAAGTTTTCCACTCTTAGCTGCACCTTCTCTTTTCTCTAACGTTTTCTGACCGATATTTTCCAGATTGATGACACTTTGAACTTGTACAATTATAAAAACATAGTCGTCAAAGTCGAAAGGTGGTTGATTTTAGTAATTTGCACTTCTTCTAAATGAATATATAATAAAAGTGAATCACATCTTTTCACCACCGTCCTGTATAGATATATGAAATGACACAGGCATGATGTCAGTGAATTGTCCATATATAGGCATCTTCGAAGAATAGTATATATCGGATTTTATGAAGTCAACGAATGACATAAAATTAGAAAATACTTTATTACCTTACGATTCATTTAGGTGTTCAGATTTAATGATATTATGTTCTCCTTGGTATTATTTATTCATTAAAATGATTTATCTTATTATCAAATTGGACAATATACGTCAAATACCTTTGATCATGTATGCATACAACTCAAACGATTTGCAAATAATTTAAAACAAATTAGCTTCCTCGTGTTGAAAAAGTACTTACATATTATCTGGGTATATGTATGAGTTTAGCACTAGGTTCAACTGCAGGTTGTATTTGTAGATTAGCCATGTTTATGTTTTCGTCTCTACAATGTTTGATATGTACAGATGGTTTACCACCTGTTTAGCTAATGTTGGTGTTTTTTGTTGCTTATTACATGCTACAATATAAATGTATCCAGTAAGTTTACAAATATATGTTGAGAATTACACCTAATATAAAACAGTATGAATAAAGACACAGATTAAATGGTCTAGAAATGTTACACAATATCGTTTTGTTTGTTTTTTGTGTTTTTGTTTTTGTTTTTGTTTGTTTATTTGCTTTGTTTTAGTTTTTGTTTTTGTTTGTTTTTATTATTTGTATATTTATTTGTTTGGGAGGTGAGTGTAGGTTTCCATTTTACCTGTATAAATGATGACACCAGTCGAATTAGAGAGCAACATAGCAATATCTAGTTTGAATATTCACGTGTAATATGTGAAATAAACAGATGTTGGTTACGCATGTTTGTACACAACTCGTTTATCATTTCATCAACACTTTTAAGTTTATTGGTATAATGCCTTTTTCAGTGGCAAACAAATCGTTTAAATTATTTCCATATTATCAATGCAATGTAATATTTCCGTTATTTGACGACCCATGTATCAACCATGCAATATTGTTTTATTCAATATTGATCAATCGATTATGTTAATTTTATTTAACCCGTAATGTACCCGTGTATATGATGACATAATTATAATTCTATCATACTTAATTTTGATGCTGGTTTGCGTTTCCATGTGCTATTCTTGTAATACACCGAGGTCATAGTTCTGTTTAATTACATATATGTGTACAACATTTCACAATCGTATTAATTTATAAAATGTGAGGTATTCTAATACATGTAATACACCAGTGTTACCGATGTCATAGTTCTGTTTTATTACATGTATGTGTACATTAAATTTCATTAGCACATTTATATGTATTGATGTAATGCAGTATATGAGTAACATATATATATGTAATTTACTGTAGTAAGATCATTTCAATCATTTTTATTTCACATACACTGTATAATGTTTCCATTGTATAGACCATCAATACATTAACAGTTCAATATTATTGTATTCTAGGTTTATTTATTACAGTTTTAAACTATAACTAATTATTTACTTTTATTTCTTTTTCAGTGGAGCGTAAGTATTATGTTCATCATAGTTACTTTTTATTTAATTATATAAATTTTATAATCACCTGTAAGGTAAGTATTTGTGTATCTAATCTGTACATTCATTTAATTATATTGATATATTATATTACTTTACATCTGTTGTTTCACAGTACCTTGCATTATATTACAGACTTATATATTTCTTATGTCAATCTTACATCTACAACAACCGACACCACATAATAATGTTTTACATGAAACACCTGAATACACTACTAGGACCATTGCAATTGTCATTAGACGTTAAGTATATCAATCGATCAATCAATCGATACAACTTCCGGTAAACTATGTAGCTTTTATTCCGTACATTTATCGGTCAAACTTGTACTGTTCTTTGGTGTATGTAAGGATTTAAGCTTCAAATATAATAATACGAACAATGCTGACTACGGGCAAAGACCATATAAATGAACCTCTTCAATATCTACGTTAAAACTTTGCTGAATTACAATTCTTTACGAGCAGCAAATGTGATTTTATTACAAAATATCAGTAATAACACATTCACATTATTTCCTTGTCACATTGTATTCTTGTCAGTCCATGTAGTGATCCATAGATCAGTAGACAGCTTCCATTTGTATACAATTATATAATGTAATGTGGTACGGTTACTTATACAACTACATATACCTGAATAATGGCAAAACATACCAAACAGTTTACAGATTTATAAAACTAGTAAAAAAAAGTAATATTTGAAAATGCGGATCTCATACATTATCGTACATGTATTTGCATATGAGAAACATGATTAAACATATATTCAAACTACCGAACCATTGATAAAGATATACTCAATACATTGTCCAAAAGTTGCTGATCAACAAATATCAAAAACATATATTTTAAATCTAAATACCCTTTTATATCTAAATTTAATCTCTTCTGGCTTGGTCCTCAGTGTTGTATTCAATCAAGAAACTGACTAAGAGTCGATTAATAGTTATTATTAATTCATTTATTAACGATAATAAGGAAAGTCCAATCAATCAATATCAGACTGTATCGTACCTTTACATATATATCAGAAACACGATTAAAACTAAATTTAAACTACCGAACAACTTAAATAGACTTACACAATTAACTTTCTAATAAGTAGCTGATCAACAAATATCCATATCAATAGATTTTAGATTTCAATACATGTTTGTATCCTGATTGACAGCCTCTAGGTAATATCACTCGCTAAAATCGACCATTGAATCCGGAACAAATTATCTACTGATTTTGTTCTCAGTGTTGTATTCACTCATGAGAATGAGAAAGAGTAAATCCATTATAAGCATTAATTAATATATTGACGATACTTATGGAAGTCCAAATGAAGCAACCGAGTAACTCTTATGGTACTAGGCTTTCTCAAAAAATAAACCTCACTTAACTGAGGACACATATTAACTTTAATAAAATAAAATATTGGAAGGCGTTGTTTAAACAATAAGGGTAATAACAAAATTACCGAACTCCGAACAATCTTACAAAGGGAAAGTCAAAACGCATAAGTATATAAACAGACAAAATCTGTCAACAACCGGAATACTGTGAAAACCGCAATGACCCTGACTTTGTACAGGCATTTCTAAAGAAATGGTGGGTTGAATCAGATTTTAAAGCGCCAATCCTCCCCCTTTCATTACGGCTCAAAGTTCCCGGCTGTCCCAAGCATGCTTGAATATTAGAGAATAATTCAAATCTTTGCGAGTAAGCACACTAAATAGCTTAATACAAGTTAGCCAAAATATACTAGTGTGTCAATACCTACTATCTACATTGCAATAATACTTATACCATGTCAATAATAGTCATCAACATGAATAATTCGTAATATCTATAAGATATAATTTAATATTAAGTTGTTGGTACCACGATGGTGTTGATTGAAAAGGAAAATTAATGCGATATCAATTGACTCACTAAAGTTAATCTTTTTCAGACATTGATATACACTTAACCTTATACATAGAGGTCACTGAATGGAACCTTAAAATGTGCGTTTATGGGGAGTCCCCATATATTATATAAGTCAATAAACTGATTTTAAAATTATATTATAATTGAACCAAAAGAAGCTGCCCGTTTCGGATATAGCGAATTTCTTTTAGCACTCTTCGACCGTGTCCTGAGTACTCAATCTGAAAATGAAAACCGTTATTTCCAATGCGCAGCCTGTGAAATTGATAAGGTACCCGATAACTATTGTACATCCATTGTTTGATATGGGACATCACATTCCAAATAAACTGTGTGTGTTTTCCATTATTTAGATGAAACATATAGGCTGATGACCACTTCTAAAGGCTTTTGAGCACATTTTGAATGATTTGCTCAATACAATATTTTTTTAAAGAGATACTATATCCATGTCCATTCTTGATTGCCACTTCATTTGGTTCCTATCATCGTTTCCTAGATAGCTGGATGCTGCTAATAAGCAAATTATTGAAACAAAGGTTCCCTGTGGCTTCGTTGAAGTCATCATTGCATTTATCTCACAAATGACCACAGCAATGTTCCGTATGTCGTTCCGGAACATTTAAATTCTCCCGTTTATTTCCGTGTTGTGATGTCCGCCATTATTTCCCTGAAAAATCGAAGTTCGATTAGGGTCATGTTTTATTTATTGCATTTATATTTATTTTCGGATACTGGTGTCCAACGCGATTTGATGTGGTGCAGGATCTGCCAAACTTTCCAGAGCACCCCTGCTTTTAAGTGGGGTTCATGTTGAATGATTATTAGTTTTCTGTATAATGTTTTATGGATCGTTATTTGTCCTTTTGTGATTTTTCACTTTACCTTTGTGCTGTCCGTCCTTTGATTTACGGCTTCTGATTACCCCTATGGTATCATCAAACTATTCTCATTTAAACATGTGATGTTCTCCGTCGAAAAAAATAAACAACGTTTCAACATAAATAATAATATTCTATAATACAATATAAGGATTGTGGGAGATTGATATTACAATTTAAATAAAATTTAGTGGACACGACGAGTTTCTGGAATAATCATCAAAGGTAACAGATTGGAAGGCCAAATAATTTACAGGAAATCTCAGAACATTTGTTTTCGAAATCAGCGATGGGAACTGTGCATGATGAGCTTAGTTTGAATAATAATCATATGAACAGAAACAGTATTCTGGCTATTGTTCTTCAAAGCAAAGTTAGGGAGTTTAATGTCCAAAACATATAAGAAATAATACATGGAAGTCTTGTAGCAGATCTTAATATGGGTAACATTATTTGTAAAATATAATGCGAACTAAGGCTTTCATGACTCATTGTTTTAGTGGAATGTAGTATTGGGAAATGTATCTTATAAAGAATTATACTAACATTTATGTTCACTTGACAGTCGCTATTTTCAATATAAACAAATACGAAAATGTACCCCAAGTTGTAATTGAGTTTTTAACCTGTTTCAAAAGTATGCAACTTTAACTAGTATAATGCTAAAACATGTCAGATATATGAAACTAATATGCGTCATTGGCAATAGTGTTCCTTGGACACATTACAGGCAGACGACAATATATGAAGTTCAAAGTCGAAAGACAGTTTTTGTTAGTATATATCGTATGAATTATGAATATGTAAGGAAGCAAAACTAACATTGTAATGATTGCTTTTTATGACGGTCGTGCATAAATATATGCAATGACAGAGGAATGAAGTCCACAATTTCTCTAGCACTACGCATGTTCGACGGAAACTATGCATATTTACACACATTTTCTCTAGCACTACGCATGCTCGACGGAAGCTATGCCTATTTATATTCTGTATAAATACAAGGAATACACCAAGCAGCTTTGATCAAGTAGACTTAAAACCGAAACATGAAAACAAATATATAGCTCACCGGCACAGCTTCAATACGTATCTCCTTAGGTTTAGACGTAAAGATCAGCTAAAGCCCTTAATATATTTATTTATCAAGATCTAAGAATAAATGAGTTTTTTTCAATGGTCAGGATTGCATACAAATAACCGAACAATCAAATCGCATGTAGGAATTAGGCCCGGTGCTGGCATGTAAACAGTTTCGGAGACTTTTTCGACGACTGAAAATTCTCTGACGGATTGCTTCAAAGGTGCAGATAGGTAAAGATGATGACAAAATGGAATCGGAATATCAAAAATATATTTATCATCCTTCAACGGGGTACCAATATTATGGCAAATCAGGTCAAGACACTAATATAAAGATATTTTGAAAAAGTGCTGTATGAAAATTTGACATTTGAGATTCCACCCTTGTGGTTTTTAAGAGTAGTCGAGGGATACAAAAAATCATAAAAAGTCCCTGTGATTAGAATGTCCACAGGAGACTACTTGAATCTGGACTCCGGGCTAGGGATCCGGTGGTTGGACCAATCCTTAAATAATGGCATGTGACCGCGAGAGTAGTCTGGGCTCGCACACGCGTTGTTGGAGGCTTCACACCTGGCAACACATCCTTTTTAGTGATGGATCCCTATTTTCATTTCGCTTTAGCAATGAACGTGTGTACTGAAGGTGTGGAGAAAGTTTTACGGACCAGTGTGTTAACGCGTCTGACCGTTGTGGAGGCGAAAGTTGTATGGGCTGGAATTTGTCATGATGTACGCACTCAGCTCAAAATTATTCAAGGAACATTGAATGCCGTAGCATACAGATAAGATATTCTTGATCTTATTGTTCTGCCCTTTCTGCGACAGCATCTGCATATGAAATATATATCTCTCAGGTGATACGATATTCCAGAGCTTACGGTTCCTATCAGGATTTCGTTGATAGAGGAATACTGCCAACCAATACGCTATTAAACCAAGGTTCATATTGGTGAAGTTGAAGGGATCACTTCGAAAATTTCCGGTCGCCAACATGAGCTAACATGTCTTACTGATAACATTACTTACACCATGTTGTATATCATATCACTATGTCAAATATAATGATAAATGTACACACATGTCTAACTGATAACACTACTTCAACCATGTTGTATGTCAGATCACTATGCCAGATTTAATGATACATGTACACACATATTTTACTGATTCCAATATTTTATTAATTCAACTCAGGCACCAAGTACAACATGAGCAAACAAATATACATAAATAAATACAAACATACATAGATATATGCAATAAACACATTTTGAACTAAATTGAAAATAGAAAAAAACACAGGGGACAGAGAAGACATTCATGAAAACAATCTGTTTAAACCCTTTTGAAAACGTGATAAATTTGTCAATAACTCGATATGACAAAGAGATAACATACCAGCAATGGTTTGTGCGTTACTGTTTCTCAAATAATAGTTCGGTATATATCTAACTGTAAGATTCACAATTTCAGGATGGGAACATATAAATAAATAGTGAAATTCGTCACCAATTAAATTTTCTTAACATTTTGTACACTTTCTGTGATCTTTACAAATATTGTACCAACGATCAGTTTCAATTGGTAATTTCATGTTACTAACCCTGAATTTAGTTATACATTTTCGGTATTGTTGGTCAATACGTAAAAGGTAGGGTTATAATCAAGAATCTTTTTTTTTAAATGGAATAAAATTTACCTCTTGAAGAGTTTGCAATTTGGCTTCTTCAATTTTGAACAAATTGATCTACTAAGTTCTGTTTTATATTAACTTTAATCGAGTTTACATTGACAGGCATCTGATTACTAAAAATAAATCTTAGCCCAATGTTGTCAAAAATATTTTCAACATGTCTTACAAGTAAGATTTGTGGTTTCCTTCATTATATAAATTAAACAATAGTCTGTATATTTTTGATGATAACTTTTCAGTAGAAATTAATCTACTCCAAAAACAAAGCGTTCTAATTGTAATGCTTATGTCAAACGGATATCTTTCTAATTCATCGTACACTAAAACAATTGGAGTGGTAGCCCTAACATTTAGGATTCCTTTCAAAAATTGAAGGTGTACTTTCTCAATGTTGTCATTTTTTCCAATGCCCGATATTTCACATCCAAATAGTAAAATCGGTGCTACCAATCAATCGAAAATCTTAAATTGAAGGTCAAGGTAGTCGAAGGTTTCAAATGTTGTAATAGACAGCATATAACGCCTTTTGGGATTCTTCAACTAATTTCTTTTTTGCATATTTAACACTACCTGTATAATGAAATAAAACACCTAAATATAAATAAGCATCTGTGTAATCTAACTCAATTCCGGCTAATTTAAGCTTTACCTCAGGTCTGTATTTACCCTTCGAACACATGACAACTTTAGTTTTACTTGTATATCCAAATTTTACAGTAGTTACTAAACTCATCTAACATTGATTGCATTCCATCTAACGATTCAGGACATAATAGGGTATCGTCTGTATATAAAATTAGGAATATTTTCATATAAATATCTAGTTGTTCATAGAACAGTGAATCTGCCATATCTAACGACGATACACCAGCAATTTCCAAATACGATTCTTAATCAATTAGAAAATTAATAGTACTATATAAGTACTAATTTATTTATAATGATAACATAGAGGTTATCCTATTATGTGAAATCATTATTAATCGCGGAGTTCTTATTTTCGTGGATTTCGTGGATTTCGTGGTTCATGTAAAACTTAAAAATCAAGATCCAACGAAATACAATTTTCACATTGACTGTCGCCTATAGTGCTTGAACATAATGGCGTATGAATTTGGAACCCTTCTGTCATTTACGACTTCTGAACACATCTTACGTATCATCAATCTTTTCTGACATACATATTTTAGATTATATTTAGGGTGATAGGGAATATATGCCTACCATTCCTACGTAATCAGTGATAATTGTTGTAGACCTAACTGTTTATTGTTACGTAGAAACACCATACTAAATATCGTCCTCCGTAAATATCATTTCTTTCCAATGATTTTTTCAAGGACAATGAAAAGAATTTAATCTGGTCCTTTAATTTCAATTTCCGCTATATAGATCATGTCATATCACTAAATAAGATTGATGATTTTGTCAATTGCATCTATGCCATTGAGCTTGAGATAAAGCATTCCACAGATACATCGAAGTCTACTTCATACCATGACCTACACCTTGACATTGGCAGTGAGAGCCCTTTAAGAACGGTATTCTACGACAAAAGAGATCATTTCAATTTGTCCATTGTAAACTTTTTATTTATATATTTGTATATGTTACAATATTACAACAACACCTCTATGTGGAATACATATCTCTCAGTTGATCCAATATTCCTTAACATGTGGTTCCCATTATGACCTACTTGATAGAGAGTTACTACTGGTGATGAAGCACTACTGAATCAATTGTTTCTAGTGGCGAAGATGAAGTCATCTCTTGGAAAGTTATACGGTCACAAACATGACCTGGTTGACCGTTACGGAATAGTTGTGTTACAAATGACCACGAATATGCTATGTTTGTTGTCCATGACTATCACCGGGTTGGTAGCAACAGTAACACGATTGATGCCATATATGGAACAGGAACTGCTTACCCTTGCGAAGTACCTGAGTTCACTCTCAGCTTTAAGTAGGTGCCTCTTGTTTGCTCTTTTGTTTTCTGTGTAATGTCATTGTATGTTCCTCTCCTCTTGTTCATTGCAATGTGTTTTCTTCTTCGATTTATGGAATTAAAGATATCCCTTTGGTATCTGCAAAATTTCCCACGTTGATTTTCCTTGTTGTAATATGTGTTGAATAGTTTGTGAAGTATCCCCCCTTTTTCATGCATTTCTCTGACCTCATATTATTGCTTTGACAGTTGATTATTTTTATGAATCTGCAGTATATTCTTTGGTATTACCAGTATTGTGTACCAGTATTGTAGTACCAGTATCGCGGCCGGCTGCTTCATATTATCCTATTCTTTTGTTCTTGTGTATATGTACTTTAGTTTTTATAATTTTATACATAAAAACGTCATTTGAATATTGTTAGATTAATGGGAATAGAACCCATGCTGGACTTTTGGATAACTTCTGTCTAATCTATATAATTAATATATATATATATGACTCTTGACAATGTATGTTCAGAACTGACGAGTACATCCACTTTTAAAGTATATTCTCGGAACAAAATTAACAAGTAACGAGTCGACCTCAAATAATTATAAATAAGACAGAACATAGGTGATAATATAGAAGATTTGAAATAACGAAATATAAGCGTGAATCGATGGGACGTATGCCAATACAAGTTTTTCGTTTTAATTGTGGTATTTGTTATCTATTTTGGCTTTGTAGCTATAGAAAATGTAAAAAAATATAAAATGAAAACGCTTTTGCATATGGAAATGTATTAGGTAAAATAATACACTCTTACGGATCTCGTTTATTGTATTTTTTTAGTCTACACTTATATTATATTCTCCATTACGTAATATACGGAATATTGATTTATAATATGTTCTTAATCTACGTCATTGTCGAATAACTGTCTGAGATGTATGAAGTATGAAAACGGACGTAATTAAATAAACGTTAGAGAAACCCGAAGGAAAAAAAATATTATCCTCAATAGAGTACACAAATGTGTCAGTCATTATTCTACTATGAATAGTATGAATATACACATTAACAGATAACATGAACGTCTGGACAATCGGAGATGACACAACGCTGCTCTCTCAAATTCCTTATACCACCTTTTATGCAAAATCTGACGCATCCCCACTCCCATACTCCCGCAGAGGTTTCATTCTCAACTAACGTCGAATGAGTCCCAAAAGATATTGCCCCTATTCTAGACAAAATAAATCAATCTGCATATAACGAACCTGCATATCACATGCAAGGTATCGAACACATAGTACCTAGCAGTATGGTAGACCTTTTTTGCAACAATAACATGCTTACCATCGCAAAAAACGTATTCCACAAAAAAGCAACATTAGTCCTAATTCACAATTACCATCAATGAGCTTGACTTAAAATGAGTAAACATTTTCAGAGTCGACACTATCCTCCTATAATTTCCCTAGACATTCGCCGAGGTATCACACCGTCGCACCTATTGCATAATCTATAATACTACAACATAAATCCCACAGCAATAACAATGGTTTAGTTCCTTCATTCGGAACAGAAAAACGAGCGTTAGACTCTGATGTGCTGTTTGCGCGCTAGTCCGAGGACCCCCTGATGTATCTCAAATGCAAAATACTTTTTCTGACCTATATCAAAGACACACCAAGAACAGCAACTTCATCCGAGACAAATGTGTTTGCCTGCTATTTCGATCCATCATAACCAGGCTGAGAGCAACATGCCCCACACAGATCTAGCATCACCTGATTTCGACCGTTAGATAAGGAGATTTAAACATATGTGAGAATGAAATGTAAATGTGGAAGTAACGTAAAAATAAAATTATAATATCACGTATGCATTGGCTTGGAGAACAATGCCGTATTGTCAGACATGGATAGCATGTTTAAGTCATTTCATGTATTTTACAGGACCATGGCGCATACAAGCATTAACAATGTTCGTCTTGTTCCTTTGCATATTCATTTTCGCGGGAAACATACTAAATATAATAATCTAACGACTACGAAACGCCGGTGACAATGTCAGGTTGTTAATGATTTACCTTATGCTTGTTAGCATTTCATTTGCGTGTTAAAAGCATAATTCAACGCATTTTAATTCTTGAATTAGACAGCGCTACATGATTTGTGTGCGATCTTCGCCACATCATTATGCATACATTAGAATCATTGTACAAAGTGTACTACCGTGTGGTACTGTCAGACACATTAGAATGTGTTGGGATTTTAATATGGATTGGCAGGATATACGACAATTGTATCCCTCGCTACTGCTCCAAACATGTATGGTTGCTAAGAATTATTTCTGAGATAGATAAAGGAAATTGATATGTCTATTTACTACAATTAAGATTTGACTCAATTATTGTGAAAGTCATCCTTACCCAATAGGTTGTACTTTATGCAATTTATTGATAAAATAAGAACGCCTAAATACCTTTTGCATGATGTTTTAGAATAAACATATGATCACCCATTATCTCAACATTTCCAATTTTACAACGTAGAATGTGCATTTGAAAACCTATGCCGTAAATAGGTTTTCAGCTATAGAAGAAAATAAACTCTAAGGTTTGTCTGGAGGGTAATTTCCAGACCGATTAAAGTAACGCAAATTCTGCAATCTCGCTATCGAGATTGATTCCTCATGGACATAACTCATTCTCAAATACACGTCCAACACGACAGCTCACACAAGTTGGTCTATTAGAAAACGTGGACCTTACATGTAAAGTAATAAAGACTGAGAGGTTGTACAGTTGTATTTACGTTTACATTGTAGATTTCGATTCATTTTTACATTCTTGATTGGAATATACATAGTGCATGTTATTCTTTGATGTTTTAAAAAAGGTCAGACACATTTTTGTGAAATGAATAGTGTTCTCAGAGATTTCGATAAAAACGATTTCACACATAAAATAGTATTCGCCAAACACTGACTGTGTACAAAGACAAAGTCATGCTTTGTCAACAAATTTCAATGAAATTATCAAAACTGTCATCTAAAACAGCCGTGATCCTTTTCATTTATTAAAAACGAAACGTTTGTTTCTTAGTTTTATAACTTCCACGGCCAATTCAAACGCTCAACAATTACTCAATTAACGTTAAACAGCAATCACTCACTTATTCGATCTATTGTGTCGAGGGCATACTTGTTAAAACCTTACTTCTTTGATCATGATCAGCGGACTGTCTTTTGATATCCTGTTGTTTTGCTATAATACACACTACGCGTCAGTCCAATGGACAAGACGTAAACATGTATTATGTGATTCTAATGTCTTTGATGTGAAAGAACCATTGCAGCTTGGATATAGTCGGGTTTTTTTCTGGATCTTCAATTAAATTATCATGTGGTATTCAATTAAATATGATATGAAAATGTAGATACATAAGTTTTATCTAAATCAAAAGATTGGCAAGCCAATATATGCAGATGTATTTCAAAGCAAGATATCCAAAGATCCAAATGAGGATAGACAAAATTAGATAAGTTTACTTATACCTGAGAGAGACTATCCTTAGTTGGAATAATAATTACATATATGTTAATTTAAGGTACGGTACACTGCATATTTTTCTGTATGATAACGCCATTACTTCGATGTAAGGCGATTGATTACCAAAACGAAAGAACTAATCCATAAAAGTCAGAGTTTGTAGCAGATTGTTAGCACCGATATCAATATGTTCGTTGTATTTTAGACGAAAATAGTGTTGCTCATGATAAAAAATCATTCATGATATGGCCTCCTTGTATTATTATCTGAGGGGAAGGTTGTATGAGAACTGCTTCTTATTACGAAATCCATTAACCTTAACGTTGACAGTAGGATTTTTAACTATAGACAAATACCCGTGCTGTAAATTTGGCGGAGTCCGTGTTGCTCATCTGATAAGTCATTTGTGTTGCGCATCCTCGTTCTTTTTATTGTGCTAAATGTTACCTGTTTATCTGCGTTGTTAATTTTTGGTTGCCCATGCCGTTTTTTTAACATTTATTTACTCATAGTGTCCAGATTGGTTGCATTTTTGTGTTAGCAACTTAAAATAGTAGACTACTAACAAATTGTAAAATAAATTAGTACTCAAAATGTGTCAAAGTCAATGTCGGTAGATGCATTTTTGTCTGGTAAATGAATATATAAAGAGGTAAAATTAACGTATTATTTTAATACTTTCATGTAAAAAAACATATAAAACGAGTAAGAATGATATCGATGATTTTTCCGACAATGCGCATGTGCAAAGTACAGTACATTATATCAGGAATGATACATAGTCAATGACAGACATCGAATTGGAATGCTTTTATTATCTTCCGGTCCATCTTGGCATACACTTGTAATGATAATAATGTCTTCTTTGTATTGTGTGTTCATGAAAACTATTTATCTCATTGTCAAACAGGAAAAAAGCACCAAATAGATTTGATCAAGTATACATACAACAGACAAATAGTTACAAATGAAAATAAAAAAAACACTAACTCATGTTGAAAAACTTAAATAAAAAAAAATATATATATGGTTTTATGTGTAAGTCTAGCTGCAAGGTTGACACTAGGTTTATCCTGTACATTTCAATGAAATAAAATTTGTTGCAATTTCTTGCTTTTACGTTAATTCTGTTACTATGTTAAACACAACTCCGATAGATATCAAATACACTGTTATTTACAAAAGAATAAAACACGTCTGTTACAATTTTAAAAGCTTACGGAGATGATTTTTTTCAATTAATCGCTGTAATATGCATACATACACACACAACTGGTGTAAACCGTAGCATACACATATCGTACTACACCTTGATGACTTGTCGATAATAGAAATCCCCAGGATTACATAGGAGACTTCCACTTATGTCATACTGATTATCTATCAGTATATAATGTAGATAATAGAAATCCCTAGGATTACCTAGAAGCCGTCCACCTATGTCATACTCTTCTCTATCAGTATATAATATAGATAACGTTCATATATCACATTGTTGTATTCTATCAATGATGAACCACAGCTATTAGAGGTGTCCATTCATTCCATAAGTTATAATATTTGTTAATAGTTTGGGTAAGCATTGCATATATTTAATGGAACTATTCAATCAACACAAGCAATTAACAGATACACGAAATAACACCATCTATATCAAATTTAGAACGTACGACGCGTTTCTGGAATAACCTTCATCGGAGTTCGGTAATTTTGTTATTACCCTTATTCATCCGGAACGCTCAAAATCGAAAGATTAGAAAGCGAAATAAATTAAACTCTTTGGAGCAATACAACCAAAGAGTCTAAGCAGGATAGCCAAAATCAGCCAAGGTCACCTATGCCTGAAGGAGGTGAACCTTAGTATAAAACAGGTTTTTAAGCATCAAAGGGACAACCAGAAGCTATACAACTATGCGATCAGACATTATTTGTTTATGCAAACATTGTGTTTTAACATATACAGGCTGTATCTGATGTATATTGTTAATCTTATTCCATATGACCATTTCCCTAGCATTATATTTCTCTCGCTTCTAGCAACCAAGCGAGGTATTAGATAAATCTGTAACCTATAGTATATCTCTGAATTATGATGGTCAATGAAACCTATTGTCTTGATATTATTTCAGCAAGGCGTTTAATTTAATCTTTAAAACATTAAGCAATTATTATTCAAACTAATAAACCTGGAATGTGTATTAGAGAGCGATTTAATCAATATTTCGGTGATAACATATGTGAACTAAGAGTAGGTGATGTGGCACTCTAATTTGATATATCACATGAAAACCAAACAAATGACTCCAGCAAAATAATTACGAAAATATGAACTCTTCCGGTACACATGATATTTGTATGGCCAAATTTAAGTTTTCTGCGTAATGTTTTATAGATTAGCGGCTTCTGATTACCTATTTGGTATCTGCAAACTTGTCACATATATATTGTGTACAAGATGGTAACTAAGAATGTTAAATGCTAAGAAACCTGAACAGTGAATTAAGTCTCGTGTTTAAAAAATGTAAAGTGTAAAAACGGTGGTGTACAAAGAAGGTTATGCAACTGTAAGTGTATGATGCATCACGCCATCAAAACGGAAGCCTTGGTCTAGAAAAATAGGTTAACCACAACAAGTTTTATCGAAGTGCCGGTACCAACCAATGCAAGTGAATGGTCATGTATATATGTGTAAGGGATGTATATTTTGGTCTGTTTCTTCGATTTACGATTAGATTGTGGTGCTGTTTTAATTGAATGTTCTTTTTTTTTCTTTCCATGTTCACTAGTATACGTTTCAATTAAACATTTCACCTATTTGACTACTGATAAATTTCTTTCAATTAATGTCAAACAATAACACATCTAGCAGTCATATAAATAGAAATGTGTTCCAGTCTCTTGCCTTTGCTTGTACCTGATTAGCTTAATCATATTTTGTTCAACATTTTCGAAAACATGTGAACCCCGTGTACCTCGAATAGGCTCACATGTTTGCTAATCGTAAAATGCAGACTAAGTGAGGCTTCATACTTGCCTTGTGTTGTGACCCGTGCTGATGGAGGTCGGGTTCCTGTTGACTGTTGCCCTTACTTCATCTAGACGGGAAATCAAATGAACTATGTTCGATCAATCAGCTGATTCCTATTCAAAAATACACTAAATCTGAAAAATCATCAAATAAATTAAGGTTCATCTTCCTCATGCATTGATATATAGTCAAGCATAACTATAAAAGTCACTGAAGGGAATCTGGGATTGTGGGATTCGTGTTACATTATCTTTAGCTTTATGTGTATCCTTTGTAGATCATTGCCTGTCCTCTTGTCCTCTTTGTGTTGTTTGTCCTTCTTCGATGATTTTCGAATTAGGATTACCCTTTGGTATTTTCAAACTCTTCTTACTCTTCATATTCAAGAGGAATTTACAGCTACATTTACAGATATTGCTTTTTATATACATGTCCTAGACAGAAACGCGATATAAAACATATATCTCACTTTGAAATGTTTATAGAGAGATGTTTTCTACGTCAATGAAAATAAACAACGTTACAATAAGAAAATATTATACTACAATACTATCTAAGGATTGTATGAGTTTGATATTACAAGTTAAATACTTTCATGTAGCATGTACTTCTTGAGATAAATTGAAATGAAATATACAGGCGCTATATAATACGTTCAGGAGTTGTAGGAATTCCACTCTAAAGAAACGGATATCATATAGATGTACTGATTTAAATTGATATATATATATATTATCGTCTTATTATTAGATGTTCAATAAATATATCAAATTTAGTGTGCACGACGCGTTTCTGGAATAAGCATCATCAGGTACGCTCAATATCAAAAGATTGGAAAAACAAATAATTTACCGATCATCTCAGTGATTAAGAATATGTCAAGGAAACTATAATTCAGGTTTTGCTTTTGCGAAAAGTATGTTTATCAATTATTATAATATGACGTCCTTCTTTCGCTTTGCAAACAAACGAACGATTAATCAGATGGCAAAATCGCATTAACACATGCGCGGCACATATTCAAGCCAGGTGATACAATCACGAAATAAAATTATTTACATGATTGTTAACTTTTTAATCATCTATATCCACAGAAAATAATCAACAGAGCCAAATTAGTAATACAATTAAAACATGCAAGCACACTATTATTGTTACGGATGCTCCATTAATACGATTGACTTTCCCGTCCTAAAAGTACATGTGACTGACTCTCCCGTCGTAAAAGTATATGTTGATGAGTTATCGTCTGCTCGAATTTCGCAGCATACATTGTGTGCGACATTGTCCGCGGACGTAAATATAAATTACCGTCTTCTAAGTATACTACCTTAGTTGCACTGTTAGACACATCGAAATCGAAATTTTTCATGGAAGCCAGAATGTGTGTTGAGTGTGAACATAGATTGACAGGATATTAGTAAATGTTATCACTCGCTACAGCTCGGGATTAAATACTAATATCCCATGTTAAAACTCAAAACACATTATGGTTTCCATGATTTGTTTCTCAAATAAATAATAATTGATAATAAGATCAATTTCAACATGATATACCACATAATTAAAGGTATTCGAAAACAAGTTTAAATCAATGTTAAGCTTTATATAGCAATGCATTTCTTGGGATTGCTGGCTGAAGTAGAAGGAATAAGGATGTGCTGCTGTAGGTTGTTAGCTTATGAAGTACATTATTACAGATTATTTCTGTCCTCGTTAGACTGTTGTATGTTTTAATATGTTTGCATGAATAATCAGTGATAATTGTTTTAGGCCTTCCTGTGAACTGTCACATTGAATTATCGTACTAACTATCATCCTCCGGCAATATAATATGCTTACAATCAGATTGTTATGATGTCCATCATGTCCATTATTCACATCAGTTTGAGTTCAAAAATGAACTTCTCGACATAAATTATAATAATCTAACCCGATCCTATAATTTCACGTTCCACTAATCAATTCTAAGTTTGATGATTTTGTTGGTAGCATCTATCCAATTGCGTTTTAAGTAAAGGCTGCCACATATATAGTTAGATATCACACTATGTAAAGAGTGTCCTTTATGAGCTGTGTCCTCGCGTGTAAAGTGTATTGCGACTTCTTTTTTATTAACACTCTTGACGACAGGACATGCAGTGTAAAAAGATTATTGCTTGATTGGGTAATATATTTTTAATTTTTACTCATCACAACTTATTATATAATAAATTTAGCATACATACATTCCATTTTCTCTAGATAAAGCTATTGCATTTCATAACAATAGGTGTATGTTGTTTGTGTGTTCATCAATATGGACCACATGTTTGGGAATTAATTGCATTCAATGAAAGAGTAATAACACAAATCTTTAAAAGGGTTTTAGCATAAAACCAAACATGTTGAACTAAGTTACAAGGCAAAATTATGTGCAATAGTTTAAGTTGAAAGTTGTGTAATTTTTTATCTTTAGTTATACATAAGACATTGAAAAAACATCACAATTCGTACTTAATATATTTTGCGCTAAATGACCAGTTCGCTCTCGTATAAAATGTTCATCACACGTCATCTGCTGAGAATCTATCGCTGAATATATTCATCTGAGAAGTCACGCACAATGTGTTTTGTAGCTTCAAATGCCAAAATTCAACGTAAGACTTGATACGATGTTAATGTGGAAAGTGTGTTTGTCGATTGGCGTTTGAATGCCTGCACATACTTGTTTGTATAAATATTGCATACCTTTGTTAAATAACCAGTCTGCCTTTACCGACGAAAGCTGTGTTGATCAACTTGGGGGGCGAAATCAAATCCAATGATATGTGTACCACAGATACCTGATATTGTTGGACCTCGAGGGAATATATGATTTTCATAAATTCGCACGCAATTGACAATAATAGGATGTATGTTTTAAATATTTATTTATTAAATTGTCTTTTTAATGGAGTTTAGATAATAATACCATTATTTTTTTAGATTATATTTTATGATATTAATTAACAAGAATAAAACTTAAGCACATACATGTATTTATTTTTTATATTTGATATTGAATGAAAGGCACACTCGATTGGCGATTTATAAATCAATAAATCCATTTTAAAGTTGTAGTTGGATTACATCTCATACCATTTGTTTTTGCAACGATACTATTATTGTACCAGTTTGATATATTACTATTGAAACAAAAGAAGTTGCTTATGTTAGACATAGTGCATTTCATTTTGCGCATCTCGGCCTTCACCCGAGTACTCAGGCTGAAAAGGAAACCTGCTATGTCCAATACGGGCGCTTCTTTTGTTTCAAAAGTGCTGTATGATTTACTAACAGCTATTCACAGCGGGTGAAGTATATTAATAGGATATCTGATAACTATTACACCACCATAGCTTGATATGGGACATCATATTCCAAATAAGCATCTGTGTTATTCCCTTATTTAGCTGAAACATATAGGCTTACTACCACATCTAAAAGCTTTGGATCACTAGTTTAATGATTTGTTCGATACAATACTGTTCTGGAAGAAAAGCAGTAGTCCTGTCCATTCGTACTGAGCCCATGGTTCCCTGATGTTAAGTGGAAATCATGAAAGTTGTGCGATGGCCAGTACATCTTTGTTAACTGCTACGGGTCGTCTGTTTCACAAATGACCACATATATTCTCTGTTTGTCTTTCCGGAGCACTTGAGTTCGTCCGTTGTTTTTTTTCTTGTCTTAGTGCGGTTCGTGTTGCTCATGTTGTCAAATTATATCACGTCATTAGTTCCGTGTTGTGATGTTAGGTACCTTTTCGTGTAAAAAGGACGTTCGATTCGACTCGACTCCAAATTCTATGGTAGGGGGTTCATTTTGATATTTATTTTATTGGTGGTGTGTTACATATACTGGTGTCCAAAACCATTTGATGTTGTCCGAGTTTCTGTTCTTTTATCTCCATGTTTGCACTGATGTTGGTTTGTGTCACTTCAGATTTGGAATGCGTGCCTTCAGCATGGTCTAAGCGCTTCCATTTATATACAGAAACAACTACTTGTTGCGTTAGCGTATACAAATAAATTGTAGGTCTATATGTAATAGACATTTACATATATCTACTGATTCCTCGTCTACTTTAACAAGTACAACTAATTAATAGTACTATATAAGTACTAATCTATGTATAATGATCTCATCAAGGTTATCCTAATCTGTGAAATCATTATTAATCGTGGGGTTCTTATTTTCGTGGATTCGATGGAATTCGTAGTTCACATTAAGAATAAAAAATAAAATCCAACGACATATTTTTTTCCCTATTGACTATAGCCTATAATGCTTGAAACCACGAATTCAAGAAGCCAAGGATCACTGCATTTTGTAGAAATCACGAATAGTGGTGCTAACGAACAAAAGTATTTTCACAGGGTATAGAATTGTAAAGTGTTGGTGTGTATGTTATGGAAGTTTTAAGCTATGAAACAAATAAATAATGGTGTATGAATTTCGAACCCGTTATACATCCGTAGTTTTCTGTGTAGTGTTTTGTATATCACTGTTTGGCCCTTTTCCGTTTATCCTTTAGCCGTATTAGTTTTTGTTCTTCTGCCATTTACGGCTTCTGATCACCTCTTATATATCGTCAAATCTTTCTTACGTACATATTACAGATCATCTTTGGGAGGATATGGAACCTATGCCTATCATGCCTACGTAATCATGCCTACGTGATAAGTGTTGTATACCTAACTGCTACGTAGAAACACCGAACTAAATATTATCCTCCACCAATATAATTTCTTTCCAATGAGCTTGTTATCCTGTCTATCCTGTCCTGTGTTCATTCTAGGAAGACTTCACACAGGAGATCCTCAAGGAAAATGAAAAGAATTCTAATCCGATCCTTTAATTTCAAGTTCCGCTATATAGATGATGTCCTATCACTAAATAAGGTTGATGATTTTGTCGATTGCATCTATGTCATTGAGCTTGAGATAAAGGATACACAGATATAGCGAGGTATACTTCATACATTGACCTACACCTTGACATTGACTGTGACGACCCGTTAACAACGGAATTTTACGACAAAAGAGATGATTTCAATAGTTTCATTGTGAGCTCTCTATTTATATATTTGAATATGTGACAACATTACAACAACACCGCCATGTGGAATATATCTCTCAGTTGATCCGATATTCATGAGTCTGTGTTTCCTATTATGATTTACTTGATATCGTGTTATTACTGGCAAAGAAGCACCTACTGAATCAATTATTTCTAATTGTTAAGATGACTTGCTTACGGAATAGCTGTGCTACAAATGACTGCAAATATGTTATGTTTGTTGTTCATGACTTATCACTGGGTGTGTAGCAAGAGTAACACGACAGGTGCCACATATGGAACATGAACTGCTTACCCTTGTGAAGCACCTGTGTTCACGTCTGGGTTTATGTAGGGTTCCTGTTGCTCGCTCTTTGGTTTTCTGTGTAATGTTATTGTTTGTTCTTTTTCGTTTGGTCATTCCATCGTCTTTGCTTCTTCGATTTACAGAATCTAGTTACCCCCCTGGTTTCTTCACACTTGTCCTACCTTGATATTCGTTCTTGTAATAGATGTTTAAGAGTTCTTGAATTTTCCACCCTTTTTAAAGTATTTCTCTGACCTCACATTATTATTCGGACAGTTGCTTATTATTTTGTTCTTGTGTAAATGAACATTAGGTTTTATCATTGTATGTTTAACAACGTGCTTAAATATTGTTGAACGTTCGGGGAAATAACCAATGTTGTAGTTTTTGATCACTTCTGTCTAACAACCTGGCTACCGTGATTATACTACTAATCTATATAATTAATACATACATGACTCTTGACAATGTATGTTCAGAACTGACGAATACATGAACTTTGAAAGTATAGTCTCGCAATACAACCAACAAGTAACTAACCGACGGCAAGTAATTACAAATAATACAGACCATAGGTGATAATTTGGAGATCTTAAAATCACGAAATATAATTGAGAATCGATGGGGCATATGCTAATACATTTTTTTTTTCGTTTTAATTGTGGTATTTGTTATCCAATTTGGCTTTGTAGCTATCAAACATGGAAAGAATATAAAATAAAAACGCTTTTGCATATGGAAATGTATTACGTAAGAGAATACATTTTTATGCATAACGTTGATTGTTTTGTATTAATCTACAGTTATAGTGTATGCTCCATTACGTAATAAACGGAATATTGATTTATATATGTTCTTAATTTAACTCATTCTCGAATAAGTGTTTGAGACGACAAATCACAGAAAGATCGAACCTTACATGTAAAGTATGAAAACGCTGGCATTATTTTACTATGAATAGGATTAATATTAACATCAATATGGTACACAAAAGAGTCAGTCATTATTTTACTATGCATGGTATTAATATCTACAGATAACATGAACTTCTGGAGAACCTGCGATGACACAATGCTACTGGCCCATATTCCTTATACCACCTTGTATGCAAAATCTGACGCAGACCAACTCGCACAGAGCTATCAGACTCACCTAACATCGATAGTTACCCTATTCAGGAAAGACAAACATCACTAATCTTCGAAATGCAAGCTTGTCTATTACATGCACGGTATAGCACTCATATTACCTAGCAACATAGTAGGCCTATTTTGCAACAATACAGTTCTTACCATCACACAACACGTATTTCACCATAACAAGGTACACTAGTCCTAACTCACCATTACCATCAATGAGATGACTTTAAAATGAGCAAAAGTCTTCGAAGTCGACACCATCCTCCTTTAATTTCCCTAAGCATTTGCCGAGGTATCACACCGTCGCACATATTGTATTATCTAGAATACTTCAACCTCAATCCCACAACAAACGAATTCGAGAATAGAAAATCGAGTGTTACAATCAAAGATAATGTTTGAACGCTAGTCCCAGGTCTTCTTGGTGTATCTCAATTACAAGACACATATTCTGACCTATATCAAAGACATACCAGAAACAGCAACATCATCCAAGACAAAATTGCTTGTAGGTGATAGCCTGCTGTTCCGGTCCATCATAACTAGGCTGACAGCCACTTGTCCCACAAAGATCTAGTATCACTAGAAGATTGAGAAAACCAATAGCTAATGAGCTATTGTATTTTAGAAAGATTGTTATATCACTTGACACACGCGCTCGATTTCTGGTGGCTTCATTCCCAATTCAATTCTAAGGGGTCAATATCGGTTATTTCTCACAATACCATTTGACACGTGAACATAATCATTTAATTTTAATTGGCTATCCTGTCTATTCACTCTGGTTTTGTTGTTCTCAAAGACTTATTTTGGCGTACTCTATAAAGGTTATTCCAGAAACGTTTCGCGCGTTCTGAATTATATATCTATATATTTATTGGAAGCATACGACAATATTGTATGTCGTAGACATAATTCTTTCATATAATTATACAATTAGGTATTTTCTTTATACAGTTAGCAAAATCTGCTCCAGAGAGACATTTGTTTATGATAACCCCTTCGGTTATTTTTTTCAATGACTTTACACGTGTCAGATTTGAAATGGTTAATTTGGCTAATAACGTTTCCATATCAATATGAATGGAAATAACTTTTTAGATCAGATCTCCGCATTCAGAATTGTATGTATGCACAATATCTTTATAGTGACAATAAACTCTAGTGCAAGTTTTAAACAATGTATTAAGCGTATCGGCAAAAATGCGTTCCATAAAAAAATAGACGAAGATGACATTCCACCCTCGGTTTTTTGGTGGTGTCCGGGTTGCTAATTAGTATTTGTTGGGGTTTTTTTGTAATGTCATTTTGTAAGTCGAAGTTCCGTATTGTGATGTCCGTTACGATTTCTGTCTTAGATGTTCGTTTCAGCTTTACCTCTACTTGCTTGTAGAAGAGCTCACGTCTTATGCTTGTTGTGTTTTGTTGTGGATAGTGGTGTCCAACACATGTTGTGTTTTGTTTTTGTTTTGTTTGTCTTCGGCTTGTGTACCCTATGCTGTCAGTTTCTCTGGATTGTCCATTTTTGATTACCCCGTCGGTATTTGTAACGTTTGTGGTAAAACACAATAAAGGGCAATGCTGTGTTGCAGCAGAGCTGAAAATTCAAGTACTGTTATTCTTGAAAGCAACATGTTTTCTATGATCTATAATGTCTGAAGTTGATATGATGTTAAGATTACGCAGAAATACTTGCTAGTTCTCTAATTAATTAACATTTATTCACAAGATTATAAGTACACCCTTAAATATAGTTACGGACACTACATGGTTTTTGTAGTGTCCGTAACCATATTTTCTGTTCTGCAGTTTTTATTTTGTCTACAATTGTTCATGTTTTGACTGATTATAGCTACTCTGTGTATTTTACATCTTCAAACATGAAAATATAAATATTTTGACAATGTTTTCTAGAAGATTGCTTTACTGGTTACGGACCCTACAGATTATGATAGGGACATTTTTTGGACTTTGAAATACAAATAAACAAAATTTTAATCTAATATCCTACTGAAATGGATTTTTTATTAACTTGTTTTATTTGATGAGTGGGAAACATATTATTTTTGTATGAAATTAGGTGTTTTATTATGCTTAAGCTTCACCTAACGAATGGGAGAAATCCGTGTCTAAAACTATATAACGAAACATACCTTTTGGAAAAAGCCTGATAATTTCTCCAATTGATATCCAATTTTCATGAATTTGGTATCAAGTTAATCCTGATTATATTGTACTAAAAATTTATTTTAAAATAGTTTTGTTGTTTTCCTATTTTTAAAAGTAAATTTTGGTGTAAAAATAAACAAATGTCAAGTGCAACAGCATAACGCCTTATTTGTGCAAATTTTTCGGTACCCTTTTGCCTGTTACTCAAAAGCTATGAGAGATATCTTCTTGACATTTTGTATGCAACATCTGTGTTTCACCATCCAAAACATGATATTAAAGTGATACCTTTAAATTCAATGGAAGTATGTTAATATTGCACATAGCACACTTCTTTTGTGTATGAGCCCTATATTGTGCCGTTTGTATACACTTAGACACAAAATCAAGTAAAGGAACAGCTTTTGTATGGTTATTCTGCATATTGTGTTATTTTGTTTCATAAGCAATCACGTTTGTCTCGCTTTTCTATTAATACTGTGTATTTAAAATGTGTCAATCTATGGCGTTGTCTATTCAAAGTCGGACGTAAATTTCTAATGTACAGAAAGAATGTGTATTTTGCATTTGTTTTTCTTTTGTTTTATATATGTATGTAATAACTTATCTAGTTTTCTTACATAATATTCGGCACTATCTCCCATTTATACTGACTGAATATTAAACCAAACGTTTTGAAAACGAATCTGATGTTCCAATTTCTCTCCTTTATATACATAATTGTTTCCATTTATCTTACAATGTTCGTTCGTTAGTCATAACTACTTTTTTGTTTAAATATATTGTGCTTGTCATTTGAGACCATTTTTGTAATCAACCTTTATTATATAACATCTACACTACTGTCATACAACATCCAGTATATTATATATTGTACTAATTATCATTTTGAGATTGACATTAAAATGAACTATATTCTATTCCGCAAATTAATAATAATTGCACTATTTATTAATAATAAATTGTAATAATTTATATATCATGTCAATCCGGAACACTGACTACCGGCTGTATGATACCATCAATGACTAAAATTCCACAAGTAGATGTATCAACATCTAGTCATTATTAATATATGTATATTGTAATTCGTGTGCCCGATGAGTTTATTGTGGATACACTGAAAGTCAAAAAAATGTAAAGCTAATTAATTCAAAAATCGCTTTGAGCAAGATCCTTTTGGTTAAAAAGAAATACAAAACTGTTATCAAAACTACATTTTATCTTCTTTAGTCAGATTTAGTTGATAAAGTATACATTATGCTTTTTCTATACTGGAAAAAGTAAAGTTTATATTCTTCACTCATAGATATAGCTAAGGGAATTGATATCTGTGGTATAGTGTGCATGTTTTGTTTTTCATTTTATTATACTAGAGACGATATCATTGTCTTAAACTTTATAACATTTGTTTTTTTTATTTTTCCATCTCGGCTGTTTTGTGTCGTGAAATACTGATAACATTAACTATCGAAATACACAGCTAGTGCCGTAAATTAATATGGGTTATATTGATAGTTAATAAAAAAAACATAGTTTTGCTATGGTCTATTGTATTCCAAATGAAAACCTTTGTTATTGCAATAATCCAATTATAATATAAGTTTATGACCAGCTATTATTTAAACAAAAGACTAGTACAATAATTTGACTTACTATTTGTAACGATAACTGCCCGTTAATAGTGTTGTTTGATATTTTTGTCGCTTATTATTGTAAACACTTGTCTTAAGGAAGTGCAATATACATATTAAAGGGGATGTGGGTACATTTGTTACGTCCAAGTATATAAACGAGCAACGTTACAACATATAATAACATAGGATTACAATAACGACCCATGGTTACCGTAATTTGACATTGTAATTTAAATATTTACAGTATGCATTGACTTGTCGAGGTAAATGCACATGGAAATAAAAAAGGTGTCACAGTAAACGTTCAGTGGTTGTAGGAAATTAACTCTTGCTAAACAACACAAGTAACAAATATCATGTATTAAGCATAATTTCGACATAAGGAGAAATGTGGAACCATTTGCTTATCTAAGATGGCGACATGGCGATATCAGCATTATCTGAACAAATATATTTACCAAGCACATGCATGCTATAGTTTCCGGAACTGTAAATGATCCAATAAATCAAGCCAAATTAAATAACAAATAATGTAAACAGTGAAATATTCAAAGGTGGCAAACCCCTACTGCCCTTACAAGTCCATGTAAACATGTCTGAAATGCACTACAATAATTGAATTTACCACAATTTAACAATGGAACGTGGCCGTAGCTTTCCTGGAGTCGATGTGGATTTCTGAACTATGCATAAAGTAATATTAAAACCTTCTATTTCTAGCTTGTTCATTCTAGGTTTCCACATTGACTACACAATAATTATGTGTATATCCTTTTACTTCTAAGAAAATGCATACAATTAAATAGAACTAAGAAAGGGATATCTTCACTAACTATCAAAATCGGCGTCACATTTTGAAGAAAAAAAATAAACAGAAATGTTTATACAATGTGTGTGATATTTTACTAAAACATACCTCACCCTTTCTTAAAATGTTTGTATGGCATAACTCGCATGTTTATGTTATACAGAATTCCTACCTATTCACATCTTTGTACGACGTGCTACCCCATATATCATCATTCATCCGAAAAATCAATGTCATCGACAATCGTAATATTTGATCTATGAAATCCTCAAAATGAGTACATTGATGCGTTTATATTCTAAGTTTTCGAGGACTGTACTCATATAAACATATAATTCTTGTGACTGATACTTTAGTTACAGATGATTCGTATTTGACGTTGAGTGGTTTCTATACTAGCCTATTTCACTGGGAAAAACGGGTGCTTACATCGTCATAGCTTCAACACTTTAATACGATATATTAAGCACATTCTCTCAAATACTCCGAAATCTGAACTCGCGATTACTGCTATGAGTACTTTTGTTTACATGCGTCATGGAAACTGATATTGCATGATACCAGATTTTGACCGACATTAGATTGATTGCAGAGTATGAACTGGTGGACTTTAACTTTACTTCAGTATTAAACTAGGATTTCCCTTCTTTCTTATCCCCAATCAGAAGACAGGTATTCTCTCATTCTTGGAAAAGGTCATTCCTTCCATTTCTACTCACCGTTCCTGTATTTAATGAAATGTGTATTGCTGCTAACAAAAACGTTGAGTATTCTGAGAAAGAAAGGGAATAAAACTAATGGCCTAATGCAATATGATGCTTAATGTACATGCGTAGTATTTACCTCTCCCACATTATCACTATCATTAAGTCATGGAAAATGTGGAAACAATAATTCTGCTTGTACTATATATACTCCAGAAATTGTGTGACGTGAATAAAGCAATTATCGCTTACAAAACACGAAAACAAAAAATGAAAAATCCAACGCACGATACTAATACAATAATAATTATCTCCCTTTAATCGACGTTATTGTATCCAACAACTACAAGTATAATACCAAAACAACATTGTTTGCAATTCATGTATTTGGAATGTAATGGTATTCAAATAATGCTTGTTTGTTTTTTCTTGCTTACATTTGGAATATTCCTTCAATATTACAGTTGTTCGAATAGTACGTTTGACATTTATAAATGCTCCGGAAAAAAAATCCAGTTTTTAAATGAACAATTTATTTTTCTAGATGTACATTATACACACTCTGACAATCAATTTATAAAAGGTTTGTTCATTATTGGAAAAAGTTATCCATTAGGTCTCTGTGTTAATCATATTCTCTGAAGTGTACAGCACTGTCTGGAATTGTTCTGTATAGTAATAGAAACTTTAAAACACAATGTTATATGTCAGAGGTAATGATGAATTCAGACATGTGTTTAACTGATAACACTATTTACACCATGTTATATGTCAGATCAGTATGTCAGAGTTAATGATGAATGTAAAAATTTGTGTTACTGATAATACTACTTAATCAATGTTGTATGTCAGATAACTATGTCAGATCTTATGATGAATACACACACATATGCTACTGATAACACTACTTACACCAGGTTGTATGTCAGTTCGCCATGTATGATTCAATGATGAATGTACATACATGTGTTACTAATAACAATACTTACACCATGCTGTATGTCAGATCAATATGTCAGATTTAACGATGAATGCACACACATGTATTACTGATAACACTTCTTGCACTATGTTTTATGTCAGATCAGTATGTCTGATTTAATGATGAATATACACACATGTGCTACTGATAACACTACCTACAACATTTAACAGACACCATAGTGTGGTGTATGTCAGATCACTATGTCAGATTTAATGATGAATGTACACACATATGCTACTGAAGACACTACGTACCACATGGTGTATGTCAGACTAATGTTGTTATAAATATCATAATCTAGCATAACATGTCAGTATCATTTACAACTGACGTCCGATGCCATGTTGTATGTCAAATCAATGTCTGATTTAATGATGAATGTACACACATGTTTTACTGATAACACTTCTTACACCATGTTGTATGTCAGATCAGTATGTCTGATTTAAAGATGAGTATACAGACATGTATTACTGATAACATTACCTACACCATATTGTGTGTCAAAACACTTTGTCAAATGTAATGAAGAATGTACACATATGTGTCACTGATTACACTACTAATACCATGTTGTATGTCAGATCACTATGTCAGACTTAATGATGAATGTATGCACATATGTTACTGATAACACTACTTACCACATGGTGTATGTCAGACTAATTTTGTTATAAATATCATATCTTAACATAACATGTCAGTACCATTTAAAAATTACCTCATATGTCATGTTGTATGTCAGATCAATATGTCTGATTTAATGATGAATGTACAAACATGTGTTACTGATAACACTTCTTACACCATGTTGTATGTCAGATCAGTATGTCTGAATAAATTATGAATATATAAACATGTGTTACTTATAACACTACTTACACCATGTTGTAGGTCAGATTTAATGATGAATGTACACACATGTGTTACTGATAACACTTGTTACACCATGGTGTATGTCGGATCAATATATCAGATTTAATTATAAATGTACACACATATGTTACTGATTACAATACTTACACCATGTTCTATGTCATATCACTATGTCTGATGTAATGATGAATGTACACACACATGCGTTACTAGTAACATTACGCATACCATGTTGTATGGCAGACCCGTATGTCAGAGTTAATGATGACTGTACACACATGTGTTACTGATGACGCTACTTAAACCATGGTGTATGTCAGATCAATATGTCACATGTAATCATAACTCTACTAACATGTGTTACTGATAACACTTCTTATAACTTGTATGTCAGATCGGTATGTTTGATTTAGTTATGAATATAAGCACATATGTTACTGATAACACTACCTACACCATGCTACTAACACCATGGTGTGGTGTATGTTAGACCACTATGTCAGATTTAATGATGAATGTATACACATGTTTTACTGATAACACTACTTTCACCACGTTGTGTGTCAGATCAATATGATAGATTTAATGATGAATGTACACACGCCATATTTAATGATGAATTACACACCAGTGTTACTGATAACATTACTTACACCATGCTGTATGTCATATCACCATGTCTGATTTAATAATGAATGTAAACACATGTGTTACTGATAAGACTACTTTCACCATGTTGTGTGTCAGATCAATATGCCATATTTAATGATGAATTACACACTAGTGTTACTGATAACAATACTTACACCATGTTGTATGTCAGATCACTATGTCTGATTTGATGATGAATGTACAAACACATGTTACTTATAACACTACTTACACCATGTTGTATGTCATATCACTATGTCTGACTTAATGAAGAATATACACACATGTGTTACTGATAACACTACTTACATCATGTTGTATGTCATATCACTATGTCTGACTTAATGATGAATATACTCACATGTGTTAATGTTAACACTACTTACACCATGTTGTATGTCATACCACTATGTCAGATTTAATGATGCCTGTACACACATGTTCTAATGATATCACTACTTACACCATGTTGTATGTCATACCACTATGTCAGATTTAATGATGCCTGTACACACATGTGTTAATGTTAACACTACTTACACCATGTTGTATGTCATACCACTATGTCAGATTTAATGATGCCTGTACACACATGTTCTACTGATATCACTACTTACATCATGTTGTATGTCATACCACTATGTCAGATTTAATGATGAATATACTCACATGTGTTAATGTTAACACTACTTACATCATGTTGCATGTCATACCACTATGTCAGATTTAATGATGAATATACTCACATGTGTTAATGTTAACACTACTTACATCATGTTGTATGTCATACCACTATGTCAGATTTAATGATGAATATACTCACATGTGTTAATGTTAACACTACTTACATCATGTTGTATGTCATACCACTATGTCAGATTTAATGATGAATATACACACATGTGTTAATGTTAACACTACTTACATCATGTTGTATGTCATATCACTATGTCTGATTTAATGATGAATATACTCACATGTGTTAATGTTAACACTACTTACATCATGTTGTATGTCATACCACTATGTCAGATTTAATGATGAATATACTCACATGTGTTAATGTTAACACTACTTACACCATGTTGTATGTCATACCACTATGTCAGATTTAATGATGAATATACTCACATGTGTTAATGTTAACACTACTTACACCATGTTGTATGTCATATCACTATGTTTGACTTAATGATGAATATGCACACATGTGTTAATGTTAACACTACTTACATCATGTTGTATGTCATACCACTATGTCAGATTTAATGATGAATATACTCACATGTGTTAATGTTAACACTACTTACACCATGTTGTATGTCATATCACTATGTTTGACTTAATGAGGAATATACTCACATGTGTTAATGTTAACACTACTTACACCATGTTGTATGTCATACCACTATGTCAGATTTAATGATGCCTGTACACACATGTTCTAATGATATCACTACTTACACCATGTTGTATGTCAGATCACTGTTTCTGATTTAATGATGAATGTACGCATATGTGTTGCTTATTTAAAAATGTTATTCATATTTCACCTGCGAACACTTTACCTCAGGGTGCATGGAAACCTCAAAGGTTTTTAAATATTTACAATGCACAATATAATTAAATAAGTAAGTGTTGATAATAAGGATACAATACCATCAACAAATAAATCAGATGTTATCTCTCATATTCAATTTATAAACATACATATATGTTATTCTTATTACACAGTAAACATTGAAAGGAACTATAGATACAACTAAATTCATAATGTATCCAATAATAACAGTAAATTCATAATATCATGTAAGTTTCGAAATTCTGAGTCTATAATCATCATTTGAATGTTATTTTTGAAATTTGTGGTAACTATTGGTTCCCTGTAAAGGCATTTATTATATTTTCTGTAATTTCTTGTTTTCCAAATTACCCATTTTAATATACAAATTACCAAATTCACTAAAAGTAGGTCTTCAGCTTTTTCTCCCTAGTACACCTCAAGGATTCAATTTTCCTCAACACTTACTATATTCTTTTCAAAAATTATATTAAAAATGTGCTTTATTTCCTCCAAGACATGTTTAATTTGATGACACCTGTAAAACAAATGCATAAGGAACTATTTACACCATGTAGATAGATATAACAGAATGTCCATTCATAATCCTGTCATTGTATCTTTAGTTATGCATACTGACATTGTATAAATCCCATGCCAACCTTCTACGGAGGTTTCTAACTCGTATTTCTAATTAATTTGTCGAATCCTACGAATAAGTCTTTGTAAAAAATATTCACACGATTTGTTTTCTGCTTTAATATTTAAAACTATTTTATTGACAAGTTTTATAGTTTCACCCATAATAATTTGATTCCAATTATTTGAAAGTGCACTACTAATACCATAGCATTCTACAAAATTAATATTAACATTATACATGTAAGTATCTAGAAATTCATTAAATGTGTACAATTCTTTTATTAGCCGATGATATCAAATCATTAATAGAAAAGATAACTGACAAATTACAAAATACATCATTCTAGAATGTATTTAACTTCCCTTCTGGTACTTCCCACTCCTTTTTAATTAAGTACAATATATGGAAATAAGAAGTAAAGTAAAGTGAAGACACATTCAATGGCTCCAATAATGTATTACTTCAAGACATTTTCAAAGCACAACGGTCTTCTTCTTCATATGTATTACTTATAATTATGAGTTTAATTTGATCATTCTTTCCATTCCAAATAAATGCTTAAGTGCTTTACAATTTGCGCTCCGTACTAACTGAGAGTGGGATAGCAAAGTTTTATTACATTTATTTAAATTTGTGTAAACTTTGATTAACTCAACATTATATTAAGGATGCATTGTTTACGAACCAGACCGTCAAAACTTCCATCACTTGAGACAAATCATCATCAAGCAATGAGTACGGTTCTCACTAGAAACTTTTAGAATATTCCTGGTTGTGAGTTTATTTGTTAAAGCAGCCGCGCCTTCACTGAAAAATAGTATGCAACCAAATTAAAGGTTTGTCCCTTCACATTTTGCTTACGACTGTGTATTTAATCCTTTATGTGAAAATGCTTAGCATAAACAACCCAATACATTTAAACTTTTGAACTTAAATCACACATTGACAACTTTGATATCAATTAAATCAAAAAAGCTACTTTTGATTTAAACTTTGAATTTTGATAGGTTAGCTTCAACAGCTGTTTCATACTGGTGGTTCTAAGGGTGGGGATACGGTAGCTGAATATCCTGGTGGTTCTAATGATGGTGATATATATGGTAGCTTAATATCCTGGTATGTTACTGGTGGTTTTAATGATAGTGATATGATAGCTTAATATGCTGTTTTTACTGGTGGTTCTAATGATGGTGACAGGGTAGCTTAATATTCTAGTTGTTTAATTGGTGGTTGAAAGGATGGTGATAGGATAGCTTAATATGCTGGTTTTCACTGGTGCGTCTAAGGATGATGATAAAGTATATTCTGCAACTGTTTTCGGGCGGCGGGTCTATTGTCTTCGATCACAATCTGCCTGTTCGAGCTTCAGCTATTTCAATACCTCTTACTTTGAAGTTCTTTGTCTCATCTGATCAACGTAAATTCGTGATATGGTAGTATTGCTTTTCTTGCATGTTGCCTAGTGAAAGCAGTCAAGCCCAAAACTCTTTCGAAATGTGCAATTTATTAAACGCCTGTTGATATCGGTAAACATATCTCACTTTTCGCATGGATCCTTTGTCATATATGTATCCATGAAAACACAATTATTGACCAGGAAGCTCCGGGCCCGTTGGATACCCAATATATATTTGTATTATTCCATGTACTAATTTTAAGCCTTTTGTTATGAAATAAAATTTAAAGCGCTGTCAAGGCAGTTCGGACCAAGAAATTCATGACAAATTGCACGGAATGCATTATTTCGTTGGCAAGACTCTTTGTTCTAAAGGACGATATTCCACAGAAAAGGAGAGTGTGACCATTTATCGCATTGGTCTTAGTAGACTTGCACACAGCTGTGTATTAAATAATGATGAAATAACTTCAACTATACTCTGAACCGTATTTTAATAGAAAGTCACTATCGACAGTGACAGAGTGTTGATGTGCACCATACACTCTACAACGTCGGCACTTTTTCTGATTTGTTTGCAAAAGTCGAAGGCGACATCATTTTAAATTTCCATTGATAGAAGAAATCGGCTAAAGTGACCCATGTCTGAGGCGATTTAGTTTGAATAATATGACATCTACTAACCTTCACGTTCACTTGACTGTCCCTATTTGCAATATAAATAAATACAAATCTGTATCCCAAGGTGTAATTGAATGTTTGCCCTGTTCCAAATTTATGCAGTTTAATCTATTAGAATACAAAAAAAGGTGAAATGTATCTGAAACTGATATGCGTCATTGGCAACAACATTACCTGTAGACGACATTTTAAGATTATCAATATAAATATACAATTATGAATATGAATGTTTATATCATGATCCAGCATAAAACATTAAAGTCGATTTTAAGTACATTTTTTTTGACTTATTAATGTGTCAAAGCTAATATCGTGAGGTTTGTTTGTATCACGGTCCAGCATGAAATGATTCAGGAATGATGTCCATAAATTGTTCAGTAATACGCATGTGCGAAGGAAACTATACATATAGCTATTTATATTTTGCATCTTAATACAATCAATACACCAATAGCAACATACGTTTCTTTCTATTTGGTTTGGTTTATTGTCCCAAATGAATTTCCAAATCAAATCATTCACCTCTTTTTTATATTTCTCTGGTGCCACTTCATTTCACCATGTTATATGCCAGATCACTATGTCTGATTTATTGATGAATGTACACACAAGTGGTACTGATGACACTATATATACCATGTGATATATCAGATCACTATGTCAGATTTAATGATGCATGTACACACATGTTTTGCTGATAACACTATTTACACCATGTGGTACATGTGTAGCTGAAGAAAACACATACACCATGGTGTATGTCAGATCACTGTGTCTGCTTTAATGATGAATGTATGACTTTTTTATTATATCTATATTACACATGTGAACAATTTTCCTATGTGTGACAGGAAATCTCATAGGTTTACAAATATGTATAATGAACAATATAATTCATTAAATAAGTGCTGGTAATAAGATTGCAATACCATCAGTAAATCAATCATAGTTTATATCTCATATTCAATTTATAGACAGAGATATATGTTCTTCTTATTACACAGTAAGAAATGAAAGGAACTATAAATACAATTATATTCATAATGTATCCAATAATAACTGTAATTTCATAATATCATATAAGTTTCGAACTTCATGGCTTTTAATCAGTCTTTGTATGTTACTTCTGAGTTGATTTTTGAAATCTGTTTGTAATTACTTTTCCCCTGTGAATATTTTTATTATATTTTATATAATTTCGTGTTTTCCAAACTACCCAATTTAATATACAAATTATCAAATTCACTAATAGTAGGTATGCAGTTATTTCTCTCTCATACACAACAAGGATGACGTTTTCCTCAACAAGTACTATATTCTTTTCAAAAATGATATTAAAAATGTGTTACCCATGAAAGCATATATTACCGTTTATATTTGTGAATGGTTTGAATCACAGTGATTGATTCAATACAGCATTTTAGTCACTAATGTCAGTATCCATTGATTTGAGTTCTGACAAATTGCAAAATACATCATTCCAGAATGTATTTAACTTCCCTTCCGGTACTTCCCACTCCTTTTTAGCTAAGTACAATATATTGAACTAAGAAGCAAAGTAAAGTGAAGACACATTCAGTGGCTCCAATAATTTATTAATTCAAAACATTTTCAAAGCACAACGGTCTCCTTCTTCATATTTATTACTTTTATTTGTGAGCTTAATTTTATCATTCTTTCCATTCCAAATAAATGTTTAAGTGCTTTACAATGTGTACACCGTACTGACTGAGGATGGAATAACAAGGTTTTATTAAATTTATTAAATTTGTGTAAACTTTGATTAACTCAAAATTAGATTAAGGATGCATTGTTTACAGACCAGCCCGTCAAAACTTCCATCACTTGAGACAAATCATCATCATCACCAGAAACGTTCAGAATATTCCCGGTTGTGAGTTCATTTGTTGAAGCAACCGCGCCTTCACTGAAAAATAGTATGCAACCAAATTAAATGTTTTTCCCTTCACATTTTGCTTACGACTGTGTATTTAATCCTTTATGTGAAAATGCTTAGCATAAACAGCCCAATACATTTAAACTTTTGAACTTAAATCACACATTGCAAATTTTGATATCAATTAAATCAAAAAGCTACCTTTGATTTAAACTGTGTATTGTGATAGAGTAGCTTCAACAGCTGTTTTATACTGGTGGTTCTAAGGTTGGGGATATAGTAGCGGAATATCCTGGTGGTTCTAATGATGGTGATATGATAGCTTAATATCCTGGTATTTTACTGGTGATTTTAGGGATAGTGATAGGATAACTCAATATGCTGTTTTTACTGGTGGTTGTAAGGATGGTGATAGGGTAGCTTAATATGCTGGTTGTTTAACTGGTGGTTGTAAGGATGGTGATAGGGTAGCTTAATATGCTGGTTTTTACTGGTGCGTCTACATATGATGATAAACTATATTCCGCAACCGTTTTCGGGCGGCAGATCTATTGTCTTCGATTACCATCTGTCTGTTCGAGCTTCAACTATTTCAATACCTCTTATTGTGAAGTTCGTTGTCTCATCTGATCAAAGTAAATTCGTGATATGGTAGGATTGTTTTTCTTGCATGTTGCCTAGTGAAAGTTGTAAAGCCCAAAACTCTTTCGTAATGTGAAATTTGTTAAACCCCTGTTGATATCGGGAAGCTTATCTTACTTTTCGCATGGATCCTTTGTCATATATGTATCCGTGAAAACACAATTATTGTCCAGGAAGCGCAGGACTCGTTGTATACCCCAAATATCTAATTGTATTATTTTATGTACTAATTTTAAGACTTGTTAGGAAATAAAATTTAAAGTGCTGTCAAGACAGTTGGGACCAACACATTCATGGAAAATTGCACGAAATGCATTACTTGGTTGGCAAGAATCTTTGTTCTTAAGGATGAAATTGCAGGGAAAAGGCGGGTTTGACCGTATATCACAATGGTCTTAGTAGACTTACACATAGCTGTTTATTAAATAATGATGAAATAACTCCAACTATACTCTGAACCGTATTTTAATTGAAAGTTACTATCGACATTGTTGATTTGCGCCAGACATTCTACAACGTCGGTACTTTTTCTGATTTGTTTGCAAAAGTCGAAGGCGACATAATTTAAAATTTTCATTGATAGACGAAATCGGTTAAGGTGACCCATGTCTGAGGTATTTAGTTTGGATAATATGACTTGAAAAAATATTCTACATTATCTTTTTTAAGACAAAGTTAAAGGTGTCTAATTACCAAAACATTTAAGAAATAATACATAGAAACCTGGACTTGTAGCAGATTTAAACATGGATGTCAATATTGGGAAGTGCATCTTATACACAAATTTACTAACCTTCACGTTCACTTGACAGTCCCTATTTGCAATAGAAATAAATACAAATCTGTATCCCAAGTTGTAATTGAATGTTTGGCCTGTTCCAAATTTATGCAGTTTAAACGATTAGAATGCGAAAAAAAAAGTGAAATATATCTGAAAGTGATATGCGTCATCGGCAACAGCATTACCTGTAGACGACATTTTAAGATTATGAATATAAATATAGAATTATGAATATGATTGTTTATATCATGATCCAGCATAAAACATTAAAGTCGATTTTAAGTACATTTTTGGTGACTTATTAATGTGTCGGGGAGCAGAGCTAACATTGTGATGTTTGTTTGTATCACGGTCCAGCATGAAATGATTCAGGAATGTTATCCATAAATTATTCAGTAATACGCATGAGCGAAGGGAACTATATCTAGAGCTATTTATATGTTGTATCTTAATACAATCAATGCACCAATAGCAACACACGTTTCTTTCTATTTGGTTTGGTTTATTGTCCCTATGACTTTCCAAATCAAATCATTCACCTCTTTTTTATATTCCTCTGATGCCCCTTCATTTCACCATGTTCTATGTCAGATCACTATGTCTGATTTAATGATGAATGTACACACAAGTGGTACTGATAACACTAGTTATACCATGTTATATGTCAGATCAAATATGTCAGATTTAATGATGCATATACACACAAGTTTTACTGATAATACTATTTACACAATGGTGTATGTCAGATCACTGTGTCTGCTTTAATGATGAATATATGCACAAGTGTTACTTTTTTTATCATATCTATATTACACATGTGAACAATTTTCCTCTGGGTAACAGGGAACTTCAAAGGTTGACAAATATTTACAATGAACAATATAATTCAATAAATAAGTGCTGGTAGTAAGATTACAATACCATCAGTAAATAAATCATAGTTTATATCTTATATTCAATTTATAGACAGAAATATATGTTCTTCTTGTTATACAGTAAGCAATGAAAGGAACTCTAAATACAACTATATTCATAATGTATCCAATAATAACTGTAATTTCATAATATCATATAAGTTTCGAACTTCAGGGTTTTTAATCAGCATTTGTATGTTACTTCTGAGTTCATTTTTGAAATTTGTTGTAACTAATTTTTCCCTGTAAATACTTTTATTATATTTTATATAATTTCTTGTTTTCCAAACTACCCATATTAACATACAAATGATCAAATTCACTAAAAGTAGGTCTGCAGTTCTTTCTCCCTCATGCACAACAAGGGTTACGTTTTCCTCAACAAGTACTATATTCTTTTCAAAAATGATATTAAAAATGTGTTTTAATTCATCTAAGACGTGTTAAACTTTATGACACATGTAAAACAAATGCATAAGGGTCTCTATTTCATTATTACAAAAATGTCATTTACAATTTGATTTTCCTATTTCATGTAATCTATATTCTGGATAAAAAATGTTATGCAAACATTTCCATTGGAACTGGATAATGCTTTGTATACATTTAATCTTGTTCAGTATATACCAATTGATAGCCAGTTAAATATCTTTTCAAAAGATATCTCCCATTTTAATTGACATTTTGGAGTGATTGCTTTATCTATTACTTTCTGGATATTCTTTAGTTTCAGTTCTTTTGGGACAATCATTTTATTATTTTGATTTCTAATATTCAAATTACTATCTATTTTTAAGACTAATGATTTGTTCATCTTTTCGTTTTCATCTAATCTTAATTTCTTTACAAAATTTTCTGGTTTTTATTTTTTTTTTTATGCGCAATCTGATATCCAGTTCCTTTCTTCATCCAGTCTATTAAATATAGTCTGATTTTCAACAAAGGTTTTATTGTCTTTGTCCGATATATCGTTTATTTTAAATATATTTGGAAAAAAGTGGATTCCTATTAAATTTGATATCAGAGTTACCAAATATGTTTTTATCAAAAATGTCACTTTTAGACTCTGTAGAACATGACCCAACAAAAATGCTCCATGCTGGTATTGCATCTCGATAGTATTTTGGAATGGATGCGATATCTAAACCTTCAATATCGGGGCATCTACAAAGAAAAAAAGCCAACTCCAAATTTGTTATCGTATTTCTGTCACCAGTGTTTGCCTATTATCGCATTCCATGAATCCATCTCATTGTTAATTATTCTGCATATAAATTGTATATGTTTACTTTTGACAATATTGTCTATGTTAATCATTCCCACCCCCTTCCTTCATTAATATTTAAGCAACATACGTTTCTTTATATTTGATTTGGGTTATTGTCCCAAATGAATTTCTAAGTCAAATCATTCACCTCTTTTTTTAATTTCTCTGGTACCCCTAATTTTACCATGATAAATGTCAGATCACTATGTCTGATTTAATGATGACTGTACACACATGTTACTGATAACACCACTTACACCATGTTGTATGTCAGATCACTATGTCTGATTTAATGATGAATGTACACACATGTTACTGATAACACCACTTACACCATGTGGTATGTCATATCACTATGTCTGATTTAATGATGAATGAACACACAAGTGTTACTGTTAACACTATTTACACCATGGTGTATTTAAGATCACTATGTCAGATGTTATGATGAATACACACATATATTTTACTGATAACACTACTTACATCATGGTGTATGTTAGATCACTATGTCAGATGTAATGGTGAATGTACACAAATGTCTAACTGATAACAATACTTCAAACATGTTGTATGTCAGATCACTATGTCAGACTCAATGATGAATGTACACACATGTGTTACTGATGACACTCCATACACCATGGTTTATGTCAGATCATTATGTCAGATGTAATGATGAATATACACACAGGTGTTGCTGATGATATTCCTTACACCATGGTGTATGTCAGATCACTATCTCAGATGTAATGATGAATGTAAGCGCAGATCTTACTGATAGCACTACCTACGCCATGTTGTATATCAGATCACTATGTCAGATGTACTCATGAATGTACACACGTGTTTAACTGATAACACTACTTACACCATTGTGCATGTCAGAACACTATGTCAGATGTAATGATGAATGTACGCACACGTTTTACTGATAACACTACCTACGCCATGTTGTATGTCAGATCACTATGTCAGATGTAATGAGGAATGTACACACATGTTTTACTGATAACACTACTTACACCGTGGTATGGTGTATGTGGGATTACTATGTCAGATGGAATGTTGAATGTACACAGATGTGTTACCGATAAAACTGATTACACCATGTTATATTTCAGATCGATATGTCTGATTTAATGATGAATATACACACATGTGTTACTGATAACACTACCTACACAATGGTGTATGTCAGATCATTTCAATTCAAACTGTAACTCACACTAGTATTAACAAATCCTTAATGTTGAAATATATTTCTTTCAGTTATTTGACATTGTAAACACATTCACATTGCTATGACTATATACGATTAACTAATGCATAGTATAATCTCCATGAAACCATTTCCTGAATGTATAAATGCAAAAAATGAGAAATTTGTTGTAACTAGGGAAGAGGTGGACGAGGGTTGTTTTAAAGTTTCCTCCGTGGGTATCAACTGGCCAGTGAGGAATACGACCGATTTTCTGGGCCTCTTGCGTATAACTTTGCACGGGCAATTCGTGCATAGATGTATTCATATTAGGCATATATGAAAAGTCTTTCTGTAAAATTTAGGTTCGGATTGAACAACATTCACAAGGGTACAATTAGGCGTTCTATAAAATATTGACATGCAATTTAGGTTTACTTTCATGCAATAAATGAATTTTAATATTTACAGTATTAAAATAAATCATTGTATATGAAATATACGAAAACCAATGAATATCAAATTTGTTGTTTTTATTGTTTATTCATAATAATGTAATATTTGTGCGGAAGGTTATATGCAAGTGTATGTATGGTAATCAACTGCATCCATTATTAAATGGAGTAAATTGTGCTCAACTTTCAATATCATTGAATATGTGTAAATCAAATGCAATATTAACTGCATAAACTCTACAATACATGTATGAACAACAACATCTAAATTCGTTTTGGCTGCTTTTTTGTCATGGCAATTTAATAGTAAGTGTATAGACACTCACAGCGTGTTGACGAATAGAACTGAAAGGGAAATCCAGACAGTTAGCATCTAACGGCTGCTGGGTAATCCATAGCAGCAATTATAAATGATGATCAATTCCGTCAAAATTAGCATTATAATGTAATCATCATGCTAATCTGACAAAGACAATTTAACGTATCGACAAAAAACAGTCCAAAACAAAAGTGTCGCATTATGAACAAATATAATAAACATGATTTACTGATGTATTTTAAAAACTTGGATATCGTCTTTTATGGGGAGTTAAAATGAACTGTTCAATATCTCCCGGTAGTGAATTGATAGCAAAAATCCTTTCATAAAACAAGACAGATGAACACCACCATGTGCATAAAGAGCATCGTGACAATCATCCAAATCAGTCATCATGATGAATGTAATATCCATTATGTTGTAACTAATACGACATTATGCCTCTATTTAAACGATTAGGAATATCTTTCATTGCCCTGTGATTGGTGGAATAATGCCATTCCTTTCTAGGTAAAATATTTGAGAAAACGATATTGCTACCAGTACACATTTTGTTAATCGTGTACAATAAACATATTAATTGAAAAAATAGGGAAACAGTAGACATACAGCCTATTTCATTTCCACCACAGTGACAAATGACAGCTTTTGGAAGTCCAAAACAGTTAATCATACTTTGAACTACAGGTACGATAGATGACCATCGCATACTGGGCTTTCCAACCCACATCACATTTATTCCATATCTTTTTAATTCCTTATTTACAGCAGTAGGCCTGTTATTAGTGTGCTCCTCTGCATGACTGATTTTTAATCCATATATTTGGAGAGCCTAAAAATGTTTTTGATATTTAAAAACCTAACCTAATGTATTTTTGAAAGGTGTTAGATTTCCACCTACACATTTGCTTTATTTGATCAGCAGTTTTACCCAGCATGACAGCAGTAGCTGCTGCTACAATTATGAAAGAATGTGTATTGTATTGACACGGATTATATCAACCACAACGTAATGCGGATTTTAAAATGAAAGCGAGTTACACCTCTGTGGTTTAAATGAATAAATAATAGTCTCTTAATTTTAGAGCGCATCTTCAAATATAATTCAATGTTCTGAAATGGGCAAATGTTTTTTTCAATATTTTTTGAATTTGCAAAGTTTTGTTTTGCCACACTGATCAGTTTTTGATGAATTTATTGCTACATTAATTATGCTTTGCAAATAATCTATGCAAATTGCATCAATTTCTAAAGTATGATCTGATATTCCAGATTAAACTACTTCTCCTATTCTCAACAAAGCCAAAGAATACTAATGAAAAAATACTAGCAAACAATATAGCCTCAATGTACGAACTATAAATAGTTGGTAATGCCTCTATAATTTGTTTTACTAGGGAAATTGTTATTTGTTTCCTAACATCATTTCCTTTATTTGTTTTTGATACAATAGCTAAGAATTTTTGAACAGCAAATGATTGAGTATAATCAACATATTCATGCATTTTATTACTAAAATTAAGATCAGATTGTGAAGCAGAATAATTAGCAGTTTGTATATGATGTATACAATTTATTATATGAGTAATAGGAGGAGGCCATATTTGGTCAAGTTTAATTTTTTGTCTAAAATCTTCAAGTGTATTTTTAGCATTTTGGTCCACTTTCCAAATATTGTTTTTAATGGACTTATACATTAAACTGTAGACCTCTGTCTTAAAAGGCTCCAAAATTCCCAAGGAATCGTCATTGGCTTCAGTTCTGCAGGCGGGGCTAGCTCTCTGAACTTCTGAAATTGTCCACGAGACAAAGAATCAGCTATGGCATTATTAACGGAGAATATATGTACAGCTTTAAAATGAAGATGACCAATAAAAAAGAAATCTAAGTAGAACCATGACCTTGCTGATGTTGATGTTTTTGAATTCAAAACAGAAACTACAGCCATATTGTCAATGTAATAAATAATTTTCTTTTTATAAAATAACTTGTGCCAGAGAAATATTGATAATGCGATTGGAATAATTTCTAAAAATGTAATATCTCTATCTAAAGATAAGTACTTTCCCATTCAGCAGGCCAGTGCAAGTAAGCCTATTTATTTTTACAATAGGCGCCATACCCCAACGCTATCAGCATAAAGTTCTAAATCACAATTAGATATCCAATTATCGAAAATAAAGGAATTGCCATTAAATTGTTACACAAAGTATTTCAACATTAACAAATCTTCATGCATTTCTTTTGTGACCTTATTTAATAGAAGTGTTTTCTTAGCTTTAGCAGTAGCTAAATATAGACGCCTGCTGAATGCACGGCCTGCTGGCAATGTACGAGTGCAAAAAGCTAAACTATCACATAATGATTGCAATTGTTTCAAAGTTATCGTAAAAAAAATGCATCTTCATTTAAATTTTTAAGTAATTCTTTAATTGTTTCTTCCGGTATTTTAACAGATATGAATTCAGTATATCTAGTCAATCCAAAGTAGTCCATACTTTTCACAGGACCTACCGCTTTTTTCAGCAGCAATTGGAACTCTTAATCTTTTACAAATAGTTTTGAATTTAAACATACTATTTGAACACTCAATATCTGACATTTCAGCAAGAAAGAAAGCATAAAATATAATTATCTCAATTTGTTAATCCATGTACTTCCTGAACAACCATTGCAAAAATGTAGAAAAATGTTGAAACGTGGAACATGATATCGGACACCCCATGGGCATACATTTGTCATTATAATACATGTATCATATTATACAACCAAGTATATCAAAATCTCCGGGATAGCAGGGCACAGGTCGAAATGCTGACTTAATATCAATTTTTCCTATTTTAGCATGTTCACCTAATGTTTGAATAATAGAAATGATATTATTACATTTAGAATACTGTACAGTTGTTAGTGTTTCATCAAGGACATCAGTAACACAATACCCAGGTGGATAATACAAGTGTGTTAATAGGCTCCAATCAGAGGTCTTTTTAGGTATTAATCCAATGCGGGAACTTCTAAGATTTGAAATTGGACGGAATCTAAACGGTCCTGCTATTCTGCCAAGAGTAATTTCATGTTCACCCTTTCATATGCCGCCACATGATACCTAAAACACATTTAATTTTGTTTGTATCTAATGGTAATCTTGGAACTGGGTAATTCATGTTAAAACCAGATGTAAATCCATATTTGAGTAATTTTGCAATATCTTTTATTGGATATTTTTCTAAAGCAATATATAATTCATTGAAATTAATAGGACTGTATCCCAATTGCCATATAGCATATCTATTCAAACCTCGACCTGGATTATTCAATAATTGAGTGTGAACATATAGTGAATATGTATAAAAAGGTGAGGCTGTGCATGAAGTCTAAATTTGTAGCACATTGCTGATAAATACATACTCCCGCACTTCATGCAAGAATGTTTAAGCAAACAATTGGTTTTGAAACATCCTTTTTTTAAATTAAAATCATAACATGGCTTTTGAGAAGAAACTGGAAACTGAGCTGCTGTCGAGCTTCCATTATCTAGCGCCCCTCTTGCGATAAATTGTAACCATTAATTGCCATCAATTTGAGACATTGTTCTGGTTTGATTGTATGCAATTCGAAGTCGAAATTGTTGGTCGTATTGATAAACCCTGTTAAAATGAGCATCAACTACAGCTCCCCTAATTATAGACATATACGATAGTGAATATCCAGCTAACACATGGTGTTTATCAATCATAACATTAGCATTATTAATAAATGCATCTGTCCAAATTTCAATTTAATTAATCTGTTTAACTTTGAGGGGCTTATTTGTCAGATGCATTAGTCATTTACCGTCTGCAAGTGATAATAAATTATGTTTTACACTTTGGCAATTGAAATGGTGTCGTAAAAGTAATGACAAAACAGTATATTCTAAATTCCAAAATTTGTCTTTAGTGGACTTTGATATAAATATATCAGTTTCATTGTCGCATGTAAGCAACATAGGGTCTGTATTAGTCACGTTGTTTACGATACGATCCTCATCATGTATAACTGCTTGAACGCCCGACGATTTTATCTGCATAGGTGGAGGCTGCGCATGTTGTTCTATTTTCTGCAATGTTGCATGTTCATCAACTCCTCGTCATATACGCCTATCAACTGGTCTATTTACTGGTTCCTCTTTTTCAACCACTCTACCTCTTAGCACACGCCCCTGGATTGGAGGTCGGGTCATATCTGTTCTAACACCTCTACATCGAGGCGAAATTTATCAGAGCAGCAATCTATTGGGTTATAAAGTTTACTTTTTGGTAATCAACTGAGATTTTAAAATTTCCCCTTGGTAATCAACTTGCAAGTGAGGGATGCGACCGATTGTCTTGGCCTTTTAAGTGAAACGTTGCACAGGCAATGCGTGCATAAATGTAATCGAGTAGGCCAATATGAAAAGGCTTTCTGTAAAATTTAGGTTTGGATTGACCAACATTCACAGAGTACTATACAATATTGGCATGTAATTGGTGTTTATTTTCATACAATAAATGAATTTTAATATTTACAGTATTAAAATAAATTAATAACATTATTCTTATATATTTTTGTATTATATTGTGCTACTTGTTGTTCATATTGTCAAATTATATGTCTTCCCGTATTTAGTTGTGATGTTGTGATGTCAGCTACGATATCCGATACGTCTCGACTTTCATTTCCTTTGTAAGGGGTTCATGGTTTATTTATTTATTTACGTATACTGGGGTCCAACACAATTGTATCTGGAGCAGTACCTGCTACCCCTACCAGTGCATTCTCGATTTTTTGTGGGGTTCGTGTTGCTCCATCATTAGTTTTCTGTGTATTGTTTTGTGAATCGTTGTTTGTTCTCTTGTCCTTTTTTCGCCTGACCTTAGTGTCATCTGTCCTTCGATTTACGACTTTTGGTATCTGCGACCTGTTCTCACATTAACATGCTTAAAGGGCGTTATGTTCTCCGTCCAAGAAAATAAACAACGTTTCAACATAAACTATTATGCTACACTATTATCTACGGAAGGTGTGAGTCTGATAATACTTACATCATGCATGAAAATATCGAAGTAAATTTATTGTGCAAAGGCGAAAGATTGGAAAATCTCTGAAATTGAAAATTGTCAAGGAAAATATTAATCAGTTTTATATTTACTCTTTGAAATAAGCACTTACACAATGGCTAATTGGTGAAGGGTGTTGCTGCTTTGGACTTGTATTTGCAATACTAACGAATGCATTTCTTTAGATTAATGGTCGAAGTAGGAGTTTCAGGTTAAAATATCATCTAGATCAAGGTCCGGGACCTTCCGATTGTTGGTTTTAAACTTATAAAGAACGTCGGACCAGCAAAATTGTATTTGTGTTGACATATTAAGTTGATTTTAATACTTCAGTGAGTCGTGTCATTAGGGGACATTTGCTTACCTAAACTTATATTGTCCATTATCAATCTAAGCCACATTCCGTCAAGCGCAGTGTAGATCTTCGTTTGAGATAATAAAAAGCTATATTATGTTTCCAGCGTGTTCTAACCCCGATTACAGATAGCCCTGTTATGCCTGGCGACCTGTTCTAAGATCAGGCAAAAACAAGAATACCAAGTCTGTTTTGTAATTTACTTTATGGATTAGTATAAAAATATACAAGAATTAAGGTTGGGTTATAATAATAGCTGGTCTGGTAATCTCTGCAGAGAAAATACATTAACTAGTTTTTGAAATTATAAAATTACTTTCGCATTGAATGGATCGGATCTATTAATGTTGGCTTAATATATATGCATGCCATGACAACAAAGAAAGACTTATGGTAAATGTGTCACACACATCTGAAAAAAGAGTCGCAACAATTCCATCGTAAAATACGGTACCAGGCATATTTTTTTGCGAACCAGTAGAAAATATGTCAAGAAAGGTGAAATGTGGAAATCAAGTGGTCATGGACCAGTAGAACTAGAAAATGTTGTCTAACTCTTTTATGAGTTAGTATACGGTTATGATGCTGTAGGTTGTTAGTTGACGAAGTACATTATTACAGTTTATCCCGGTACTTGTTTCACTCTTGTTTGTTTTATGGATTTCCTGTTGTCTGAGGTTCTGTCTTTTATCTCTATGTTTGCATTGATGATGGTTTGTTCCATTTCAGACATGAACTTCGTGCATTCAGCGTGGCCATAATTCTTTACATTTATACAATAAAAACAAGAACAATTACCGGTCTGTATGTTATAGACAATTAAATATTTCTACTGATTTCCCGTATACTCTAACACGTACAACTTATTGATAGTACTATGTAAGTACCAAGTTCTGTATAATGATACTATTAAAGTTATCCTATATCTAATATTGAAAACTGTTGGTGTGTATGCCATCAATGTTTTAAGCTATAAAACAAATACATAATGGCGTATGAATTTCGAACTAATTATCAATCCTTAGTTTTCTTGGTAGTGTATTGTAGATCATTGTTTGTCCTTTTGTCGTTTTATCTTTAAGCCATTTTATTGTCTGCCCTCTCCCATTTATGGCATCTAAGTACCTCTTTGGTAACTTCTATTTTTCCTTGAGTACATATTAGAGATCATCTAAGGGAAAGGACACCTAGCATGCCTACGTAATCAGTGATAATTGCAGTTACCGTCAGGTAGAAACACCGTACAAAATAATATCTTTCGTGCTTACAGTTTGTTTCCAATCAGATTGTATCATTCACCTAGAAGTAAAGTAATCCTTTATGTGAAAATGCTTAGCATAAACAACCCAATACAATTACATTTTTTGAACTTAAATCACACATTGAAAATGTTGATATCAATTAAATCATATAAAGCTTATAATTTTGATATGGTAGCTTCAACAGCTGCTTTATACTGGTGGTTCTAAGAGTGGGGATAGGGTAGCTTAATATTATGGTATTTTACTGGTGGTTTTAAGGATAGTGATATTATAGCTTAATATGCTGTTTTTATTGGTGGTTCTAATGAAGGTGATATGGTAGCTTAATATGCTGGTTGCTTAACTGGTGGTTGTAAGGATGATGATAGGGTAGCTTAATATGCTGGTTTTTACTGGTGCATCTAAGGATGATGATAAAGTATATTCGGCAACTTTTTTTGGGCGGCAGTTCTATTGTCTTCGATTACCATCTGCCTGTTCGAGCTTCAACTATTTCAATACCTCTTACTTTGAAGTTCGTTGTCTCATCTGATCAAAGTAAATTCGTGATATGGTAGGATTCTTAGGATGTTTCCTAGTGAAAGTTGTAAAGCCCAAACCTCTTTCGTAATGTGAAATTTATTACACTCCTGTTGATATCGGTAAACATATCTTACTTTTCGCATGGATCCTTTGTCATATATGTATCCATGAAAACACAATTATTGACCAGGAAGCTCAGGACTCGTTGAATACCCCAATATCTAGTTGTATTATTCTGTATAATGTTTTATGGATCGTTATTTGTCATGTTGTGATTTTTCGTTTTTCCTTTGTGCTGTCTATTCTTTGATTTACGGCTTCTGATTACCCCTTTGGTAATTTCAAACAATTATCACTTAAATGTCATGTTCTCCGTCGAAGAAACTAAACAACGTTTCAACATAGAAAATAATATTCTATAATACAATCTAAGGATTTTGGGAGATTGATATTACAATTTAAATATAATTTAGTGGACACGACGAGTTTCTGGAATAATCATCAAAGGTAACAGATTGGAAGGCCAAATAATTTACAGGAAATCTCAGAAATTGAAAAATGTTAAGGGAAATATGAATAGATTTTTGCATTGCGTTTGAAATAGAGACCTACACTATGCTTGTTTAATTGGTGAATGATGGTGAAACAATTTTTATACAATAATCTTATTTATTTGTATGTTATCCCTCTTCATTCATTGACATCATCATAATAAAACATTAAAGGAAAATTCAAAAACCCCGTACCAACGACCAAGGCACGCTCAGGTCAAACCAGATATTGTAACGCTGGGAACTTGCGTTCTCATGGAAAACAACCTTTCGTCAAACCACCACTGGGGCACAGTGTGAGAACCATACCCACTTTGAATATGCTGAATGTTTTAAAAAAAATGTATATACAAAGCCAATTTGTATAAAATACTCTTATTAATAAACCATATGAACAGCACACATCATGAATTAAATTTTAAGCAAAAATTTAACATGAAAATTTTGACTTCTGGCACGAACAGGTGGCTAGATAATGACTCAAATAAACCTTAAGAACTATCACGATCTAAACATAAAAACAAATCTCATTGGTTGAAAACGATCACGTAGTTTTAACATTGAAAACAACAATTCACTATTTTCCCGCTATTACTATTGGAAACGTGAAAATCATGTATTCTCTATTCTCCAATAAACAATAAGGTTTAATAAACTTTCTGTGCCAGATACTTAATTTATCTGATTACCTTTTTGTATCTTCAAACTCTTCTTTTTGAAACGTTTGTTTTCGAAATCAGCGATGGGGACTGTGCATGATCAGCTTAGTGTGAATAATAATCATATGAACAGAAACAATATTCTGCCTACTGTTCTTATAAACACAGTTAAGGAGCTTAATAACCAAAACATATAAAAAATAGTACATGAAAGTCTTGTAGCAGATCTTAATATGGGTAACATTATTTGTAAGATATACTGCGAACTAAGGCTTTCATTACTCATTGTTTTAGTGGAAGGTAGTATTGGGAAATGTATCTTATAAAGAATTCTACTAACATTCATGATCACTTGACAGTCGCTATTTTCAATATAAAAAAATACAAAAATGTACCCCAAGCTGTAATTGAGTTTTTAACCTGTTTCAAAAGTATGCATCTTTAACTAGTATAATGCTAAAACAAGTCAAATATATGAAACTAATATGCGTCATTGGCAATAGTGTTCCTTGGAAACATAGCAGGCAGACGACATTATATGAAGTTCAAAGTCGAAAGACAGTTTTCTTTAGTATATATCGTATGAATTATGAATATGTGAGGAAGCAAAACTAACATTGTAATGATTGTTTATTATGACGGTCGTGCATAAATATATGAAATGACACAGGAATGGAGTCCACGTTTTCTCTAGCACTACGCATGTTCGACGGAAACTATACCTAATTATATTCTGCATCAATACAATCAATGCATGTACACACATGTTTTACTGATAATACTATTTACACCATGTATGTCAGATCACTATGTCAGATTTAATGATGCATGTACACACATGTTTTACTGATAACACTACTTACACAATGGTGTATTATTAGTCACCCGGTCACTAATGACTATGTAACGAATTTACCCCACCGATGAACTTTGCTTAAAGCTGAAATGAAGTCTAAATGTACATGCCCCCACCTCCAAGCTTATGGCGATATGACAACCATGGATGATAATTTAGAAGACAAATGATGCACATGTTTGAGACGACAAACAACAAATGATGCACCTTTGTGAAACAACAAACACCAAATAAATGGTGATCCACATGTTTGAGACGCCAAATGATGCACATAATTGAGACGACAAACACCAAATGAGACACATGTTTGAGACGACAAACGCCAAATGACGCACATGTTTGTATCCGGATCCACACTCCACTAACTTGGTCCACAGTGTTCTGTTCAATCAAGAAACTAAGAGTTGATTATATGCTATCATTAATTTATATATGTACTATAACTAGGGAAGTCCAATGTCAATGAAGAAATCGCGTAACTCTAATGGTACAAGGCTACAATTGTAAACCTCACTTAATTGAGGACACATATTAACTTTAATAACATAAAATATTGAAAGGCGTAGTTTAAATAATCTTCACCAGTTACGCTTGAATATAAGAGAATAACTAAAATTTTTGAGAGTAAGCAAACTAAATGGCTTAAAACAAGTTGGCCAAAACCCAATAATGATATATATGTCTGAGGAAGATGAACCTTAATCTTAACAATCAATACAATACCTACTAAATGTACATTACACTAGTACTTACTTCATGTCAATAATAGTCATCAACATGTAGAATTCGTAATATCTATAATATATAATTTAAACTTAAATTGTTGGTACCACGATGGTGTTGATTGAAAAGGAAATTAATGAGATAGCATCGTACTAATTAAGGTTCATCTGCATCAGACATTGATATGCACTTAAACCTATATATAAATGTCGCTGAAGGGAACCTTAAAATGTTACCTTTATGGGGAGTTGTTCTCTTAGGCAGTGATTTGCTGTATATATGTGTACTTTAAGGTGTGTAAGACTCTAATTAAGTGGATGGATTGGGCTGACATTGTTGAGATATTGTGTGGTTTTTTTTAAATATTGGTCTTAGTTGTTTATATATTTTACATCCTATTTGAATTGAGACAAGTAACACTGAAGATATCAATTATACAACAATTTTCCCAGCAATACTATTGTGAATACCGCCTATTATACAGGTTGTTGTTGCAGGTCGATGTTACAGACCGCTGTGCTATTAGCGAGCTTTATAGTAATTTTTTGAAACAAGGTTCATATCTTTAGCATAGTCGTAATTAATAGAAAATTTATTCAAACTCTTTCTCAAACCAGTTCATATGACAGAAAAAATAATCATAATTCGTGTTTGATATATTTTCGGTAAATGAACAGTTCGTTCTGGTATAGCATGTTCATCAAACGTCATTTACTTAAAATATATCGTTGTATATATATTCATCTAAAAAAAAAGAAATACACGTTCAGCTGTATATTATTCCAAGTTATTAAAGATGGTTAAAAACGAGAAGTAATATCAATTTCAGATATATCATTTCCACCCGTACAATGTGTTTTTAGCTTAAAATTCCAAAAAAAAAATCAACGTATGATTTGATACAATGTTATTGTGGAAGAAGTGTTTGCCTATCGACATGTGAATGCCTGCATACATATGTTTGTATATATATATTACATACCTTTGTCAAATTACAAGTCTCTCCTTCACTGACGAGAGATGTGATGATCAAAGAGACGAGCGAAATCGGTTTCCATATCAAATATATCTCAGTCATGATCGTGGTCATCCAATAATATGTGTACCACAGTTACCTGATATTGTTTGACCTCGAGCGAATTTATGATTTTCGCACTCGATTGACAAACACATGATGTATGTTTTATGTTTTAATTTATTCAATTGTCTCTTTGGATCACAAGTTTATTGATTTATTCAATAAAATACTTTTTTGTAAGAAATGCAGTATTCCTGTCCATTCTTGATTGTTCCTTCGTTTGGTTCCTATCATGATTTCCTTGATAGCGGGTTGGTTCTAACACGAAACTACTGATCCCATGGTTTCCTGTTGCTAAGTGGAAATCATCACTCCGAAAGGTTTCCGATGGCCAGTGCATCTTTGTTAACTGCTACGGGTTGTCTGTGTCACAAATGACCACATATTTTCCGCTTGTCGTTCCGAAGCACTTGAGTGTTTTCCTGTCTTAGTGGGGTTCGTGTTGTGCATGTTGCCAACTTATATGAAGTCATTAGTTGCAATGTCAGCTACGATATCTGCGTTAAAACGATGTTCGAATCGTCTCGACTCCCAATTCTTCTGTAGGGGGTTCATTTTTTTAATCTATGTTATTTGTTTTGTGTTACGTATACTGGTATCCAACACGATCTCATGTTGTTCGAGTTTCTGTTCTTTTATCTATCTCCATGTTTGTACTGATGTTGGTTTGCCTCACTTTAGATTTGGAATTGGTGCCTTCAGCGTGGTCTAAGCACTTTCATTTATAAACAAAACCAACAACCCGCGGTGCTGGTGTATTCAAATAAATTGTAGGTCTAAATGTTATAGACTTTTAAATAGATCTACTGATTCCTCGTCTACATTAACAAGTACATCCTATTAATGGTACAATATAAGTACTAATTTATGCATAGTGATAACATCAAAGTTATCCGATGCTGTGAAATCATTATTAATCTTGGAGTTCTTATTTTCGTGTATTTCGTGGATTTCTTGGTTCACACAAAACTTAAAAATTAAAATCCAACGAAATACAATTTTCCCATTGACTGTCGCCTACATTGCTTGAAACCACGAATTCAAGAACCCAAGGATCACGGCATTTTGTTGAAATCACGAATACTGGTGCTAACGAACAAAAGTACTTTCACATTATGTAGAATTGAACACTGTTGGTGTGTATGCTATGGAAGTTTTAAGCTATGAAAGAAATAAATAATGACCTATGAATTTCGAACCCGTTACAAATCCGTAGTTTTCTGTGTAGTGTGTTGTATATCACTGTTTGCCCTTTTGTCCGTTTATCCTTTAGTCGCTTCCTTGTTTGTCCTTCCACTATTTACGGCTTCTGATCACCCCTTATATATCTTCAAACCTTTCTTACGTACATATTACAGATCATCTTTAGACGGATAGGGAACATATGCCCATCATTCCTATGTAATAAGTGATAATTGTTGTAGACCTAACTGATACGTAGAAACACCTAAATAAGTATTATCCTCCGTCAATATCATTTCTTTCCAATGAACTCTTTTATCCTGTACATCATTTCCTTTGTGCATTCTATGCAGAATTCATACACATGAGCTTTTCAAGGAAGATGAAAAGAATCTAACCCGGTCCTTTAATTTAAAGATTCGCTGTATAGATGATTCCTATCAATAAATATGTTTTATGATGTTGTCGATGGTATCTAATTCATTCAGCTTAAGTTAAAGGATACCAAAGATACAGCGAAGTCAGCTTAATACCTTGACATACACCTTGACACTGATAGTGAGGGCCCGTGAAGAGAGAAATTACATGACACTATAAATAATTTCAATGTTTCCATTGTAAGCTTACTATTTATATATTTGTGTATGTGTCAACATTCCAGTATCACATGAATATGGTGTTTGTATCTCTCAGCTGATCACATATTCTTGAACTTGTGCCTCCTGTTATGATCTACTTGATAGAGGGTTACTACTGGTAGTGAAGCAGCTACTGAATCAATTGTTTTTAGTGGTTAAGTTGAAGTAATCTCTTCGAATGTTTTACTGTCACCACCATGGCTTGGTTAACCTTACGGAATAGCTGTGTTACAAATGACCAGGAATATGTTATGTTTGTTTTATTCACAATCCAGTCATCTTTTTATTCATAATTTTATTATTTGTAGCAATAGTAACACGACGGTATTACATATGGAGCTGAAACTACTTACCATTGCGGGGCACTAGAGTTCAACATTGGTGTTATGTAGGGTCCCTGTTGCTTGCTCTTTCGTTTGTTGTGTAATGTCATTGTTTGTTCTTTTTCTTTTAATCATTTCATTGTCCTTCCTTCTTCGATTTACTGCTTCTGCATACCCCTTTGCTATCTTCAATCATTTCCTACGTTTATGTTCCTTCTTGTAATAGACGTTAAACAATTTTTGAATTTTCCACACTTTTTAATGCATTTCTCTGACCTCATATTATTGATCCGACAATTTATTATTCTTTTGTTCTTGTGTACGTGTTTTAAATATTGTTGAACGTACGGGAATAGAACCCATGCTGTACTTGTTGATCACTTCTGTCTAACAGCCTGGCTACGTTGATTATACTATTAATCTATGTAATTAATGCATATGTGACTCTTGACAATGTATAATCAGAACTGACGAGTACATGAATTTGTAAAGTATATTCTCACAATAACAAGTCGACCTCAAATCCTCACAAATAAGACATGACATAGGTGAACTTGAAATAACGAAATATAAGAGTGAATCGCTAGGACGTATGCCAATACAAGTTTTTCGTTTTATATTTGTTATTTGTCATCTAATATGGCTTTGTAAATATCAAACATGTAAGAATATAAAATAAAAATGCCTTTGCATAAGGAAATGTATTAAATGAATATATTCTAACTATCTTGAATATAATCATCACGACTCTCACGGATCTCGTGATTATGCTATTAAAATCTACAGTTAGAGTGTATTCTCCATTACGTAACATACGAAACCTTGCTTTATCTCTGTTCTTAATTTAACCAATTCTCGAATTAGCATCTGCGACAACAAATCACAAATCAGATAAATCTAACCTGACATGTAAGATAATCAGAACGCACCTCATTAAATAAACGTTAGAGAAAACAGAAGGGAAAATATATAATGGACAATCCAGTAACAATTTCAAAATCTTACAATTTAGAGAACTAAAGCTAGCTCTTGCTTTAATGAGCAAGCACAATACAAATTAAACAAATCGTGTTCGTTTTGTTAAAAAGTGCCATCACCATAATCTTAACGAACTACAACATATCTCGTCATGATATTGCCGAAGAATTGCTCATTGTTACGTTAAATAACAATCACTCACTCACTCCCCTATTCCATAACTTCAGAAACATCTGAGTTCTTTTGTCTTCATGTGCACACCTTTCTATCTGGAAATTATGTTGTTCTTTTTGGTGTTAACCTTCACAACACTAAACAGGAATTAAACTGATATACTGCTAAAAGGATCATTCTCTTCTTCATCGGGGATAGCTAAGCGAGGGTTACACTCGAAGGTACATTTCGCTAGTCCCATGCGTCTCTGGTGTATTTCTATTGCAATATACTATTTCTGACCCACACCAAAGACATACCAAAAACAGCAACATCATCCGAGACAAGATTGTCTACGGGTGATAGCCTGCTATTTCGACCCATCATAACTAGGCTGTCAGCAACCTGTCTCACAAAGATTTAGTATCAATATAAGTTTAGGAAGACATATATCAAATGAGCTATTTTATTTTAGAAAGATTGTTGTATGACTCGACACACACGCTCGGTTTCCACGGAAACACTGTCATTTAATATCAATATGATTCTTACATAGGTGCAGAAGCGAAGATGGGATAGTTATCTGCAGGTTTTAATTCCTTATCTAATTCTAAAGGATCAATATCAGTTTTTTCTGACAATACCAATTGACACTTGAATATAATCGTTAGATTTTAATTCTCTATCCTGTCTGTTCCGTTTGGTTTTGTTGCTCCCAAAGACTTTTATATTATTTGACTTTTTCATTTGGGCGCACTTTAAAAAGGTTACTCCAGAAAAGTGTCGCGCGCACTGAATTAGATATCTAAGTATTTATTGGAAACATACGACAATATTGTATGTTGTAGACATAATTGTTTCCATACAAATTAACAAGAAATATTTGTTTATCATACATTTAGCAAAATCTGCCCCCAAAGAGTCATTTGCTTATCACAGTTTTCAACAACTTATTAAAGCGTATCGATAACAAATGAGTTCCATATAAAATAGAGTCTAACATGATATTTCACCCTCGGTTTTTATTTGGTGGTGTCCGGCTTGCTAATCTTTTTATTATTTTTCTTTGTAATGTCAATTTATCTGTCTGAGTTCCGTGTTGTGATGTCCGTTACGATTCCCGAATAAAATGTTCATTTCATCTTTACCTCTAGTTGCTAGTAGGAGAGTGCATGTCTTATTTACGTTAGTTGTGTTTGCTTGCAGATAGTGGTGTCCAACACATATTGTGTTGTGTTTGTGTTTTGTTTGTCATCGGCGTGTGTACCCTATCTGCCAGTTTCTCTGAATTGTCCATTTTTAATTGCCCCGTCAGTATATATCTAGTGTATATTACACTTAGACACACGATCAAGTAAAGAAACAGCTTTTTATTGCTGTTCGTCATATTTAGTTATTTTGTTTCACGTGTATCTTCTTTTCTGTTAATTCCGTCAATTTAAACTGTGTCAATTTATGACGTTACATATTTAAAGTCGAAGGCAAATTTCCTATGTACAGAAAGTACGTGTATTTTGCTTTTGTGTTTTCGTTTGTTTCATATATGTATGTAATAACTTATCTAGTTTGTATACAATAATTAACCAATGTATGACATAGCACCACACAATAAATGATACTGACTAATCCGCACTATTTCACATTTATACAGACCACATATTAAACCAAATGTTGTGAAAACGAATCTGCTATCCCGATTTTTCTTCTTTATAGGCCTAGGTGCTTCCATTTATCTCATTTTGTTCAAGTGTGAGTCTTGACTACCTTTTTTTTTGCTTAAATATATTGTGCCTGTCTTTTGAAAATATTTGTATAATCAACCTTTATTATCTCCCTTTAGATCACTCCTGTATGGTAGTCTATGTTTAACTGTAAACACTGCTAAAACAATGTTCTTCGATTTAAAAAAAAGGGTTTGCACCTGTTGTATATTATTGTGATGTGCAATATTGGTCAGTTGATTTTCATGCGTTACTTTTCATTGTTTACCTGTATATATGATGACCTCATGATACTTATACAACAACACATTTGAGATGGTTTGAGATTCTGTGTGTTATACATGTAATACACGGATGTCATAGTTCTATTTGAGTACATGTATTTGTACACAACTCGTTTAACATTTCACTAGCACATTTATATTTATTTATGTAATACCGTATGAGTAACATATCTATGTTATTTACTGTAGTAAGATCATTTCAATCGTTTGTATTTCACCTACGCTGTATAATGTTTCCCTTGTATAGACCACCACAGCATTAAAAGTTCTATATTATTGTATTGTAGGTTTATTTATGACAGTTTTAATCTATAACTAATTATTTACGTTTATTTCTTTTTCAGTATTGGGTAAGTGTTATGTTCATTATAGTTCTTTTAATTTAATTAAATATTATAATCACTTGTAAGGTAAGTACTTGTGTATCTAATATGTTTACACTTTATATCCTGCGGTGCCTGTGTAGATTATCTTACTTATCATGACTTACACAATATATAATATCTACATTACTGACATACAATATCCAGTATATTATATATTTTACTAAATATCATTATGAAATTGACATTATTATAAAATATATTCGTTATCGTAAAGTAATAATGATTGCATTAGATATGAATTATAAATTGCAATAATTTATATTTCATATAATGCATGGCAATCCAAAACACTGACTGCTGGGTAAGTGATACCCTCAATGACTCAAATTTCACAAGTGAACGAAAACCAAAGACCCTATGCATCACGAGTTATATATGTCCGAGGGAGATTAACTACTGTCTTTAATAGTACAGAATAGACGAACTGTGAACTCATTCTTTACTGTACCAGTAAGTATCATCCCAAAATGAATAAGTGTAATTAATATTTATGACGAAGTAACACACAAGTTGTTAGCTGTAATCGGATGGTTGTACCTATTTTTACTGGGTCGACATACATGCATATCTATTTGTTTTCTTTCAAATATCAGATGTGTCTCATTTTTTTCTAACAAATGGATTCTTAGCATTTTCTGTGAAAGACAGATATCAATTAAATTATGTTTCGTATCAAACACTTCAATGCACAGCCAATTACTTGGTTACCTTTTGGGGTTTTTGTTGTGTTATTATGTCTCTTTCCGTGCTGAGTTCCGCATTGTGTTGCCGGTTACAATTCCCGCATAAAAACTATGTTCGGTTCGTCGTTACCACCAGTTGTTTGTAGGAGTGTCCATGTCTTTATTACGTTATATGTGCTTGCTTGCGCATAGAGGTGTCCAATACATATTGTGTTTTGTTTTTCTTAGCTTTGTGTACCTTATGCTGCCTTTTTCTCTGGATTGTCCATTGTCGGTTATACTTATATGACATTTCATTTCCAATCCCTTTTGAGCTAACATGACTTACTGATAACATTACTTACACCATGTTGTATGGCAGATCACTATGTCAGATCTAATGATGAATGTACACACATGTCTAACTGGTAACAATACTTCAACCATGTTGTATGTCAGATCACTATGTCAGATTTAATGATGCATCTACACACATGTTTTACTGATAACACTACTTATACCATGTTGTATGTTTCAAAGATTCAAAGATTTTATTAATTCAACTCAGGCACCAAGTACAACATGAGCAAACAAATATGCATACATAAATACAAATATACATAAATATATGCAATAAACACATTATGAACTAAATTGAAAATAGAAAAAAAAACAGGGGACAGAGATGACATTTATGAAAACAATATATTTAAACCCTTTAGAAAACAGGATAAATTTGTCAATAACTCGATATAACAAAGAGACAACATACCAGCCATGTTTTCTGCGTTACTGTTTCTCAAATAATAGTTCGGTATATATCTAACTATAAGATTTACAATTTCAGGATGGTAACATATAAATAAATAGTGAAATTCGTCACATATTAAATGTTCTGAGCATTTTGTACACTTTCTGTGATCTTTACTAATAGTGTACCAACGACCAGTTTCAATTGGTAATTTCATGTTACTAGCTATGAATTTAGTTATACAATTTCGGTGTTGTTCAATGCGTAAAAGGTAGGGTTCTAAACAAAAATATTTTTTAAAGATGGAATAAAAATTACCTCTTGAAGAGTTTGCAATTTGGCTTCTCAATTTTGAACAAATTGATCTACTAAGATCTGTTTTATATTAACTTTAATCCAGCTTACATTGACAGGCATCTTATTACTAAAAATAAAACTTAGCCCAATGCTGTCAACAATATTTTCAACATGTCTTACAAGTAATATTCGTGGTTTCCTTCATTATATAAATTAAACAATAGTCTGCATATTTTTGATGATAACTTTTCAGTAGAAATCAATCTACTCCAACAACAAAGCGTTCTAATTGTAATGCTGATGTCTAACGGATATCTTCCCAATTCACCGTACACTAAACAACTTTCACAATGTTGTCATTTTTTCCAATGCCCAAAACTTCACATCAACATAGTAAAATCGGTGCTACCAATAAATTGAAAATCTTTAATTGAAGGTCAATTGGTAGTCGAAGGTTTCAAATTTTGTAATATAGAGCATATAACGCCTTTTGGGATTCTTCAACTAATTTCATTTTTTGCAAAGTTAACACTACCTGTATTGTGAAATAAACACCCAAATATAAATAAGCATCTGTGTAATCTAACTCAATTCGTCTAATTTAAGTTTTACCTCAGGTCTGTATTTACGCTTAGAAAAAAAATGACAACTTTAGTTATACTTGTATTCCCCTCCAGTTTCCAAATTGTACAGTAGTTACTAAACTCATCTAACATTGATTGCATTCCATCTAACGATTCAGGACATAATAGGGTATAGTCTGCATATAAAATTAGGAATATTTTCATATAAATATCTAGTTGTTCATAGAACAGTGAATCTGCCATATCTAACGACGATACACCAGCAATTTCCAAATACGATTCTGAATCATTTAGAAAATTAATAGTACTATATAAGTACTAATTTATGCATAATGATAACATAACGGTTATCCTATTCTGTGAAATCATTATTATTCGCGGGGTTCTTATTTTTGTGGATTTCGTGGATTTCGTGGTTCATGTAAATCTTAAAAATCAAGATCCAAAGAAATTCAATTTTCCCATTGACTGTTGCCTATAGTGCTTGAACATAATTGTGTATGCATTTGGAACCCTTTATAAATCATTAGTTTTCTGTGCAGTGTTTTGTAGATCATTGTTTGTCCTTTGGACGGTTTATCCTTTGGCCGTTTCATTATTTGTCCTTCTGTCATTTACGACTTCTGAACACATCTTCCGTATCTTCAAACCTTTCTGACATACATATTTCAGATCATCTTTAGTGTGATAGGGCATATATGCCTACCATTCCTACGTAGTCAGTGATAATTGTTGTAGACGTAGCTGTATATTGTTACGTAGAAACACCATACTAGATAATATCCTCCGTAAATATCATTTCTTTCCAATGATATTTTCGAGGAAAATGAAAAGAATCTAATCCGGTCCTTTAATTTCAATTTCCGCTATATAAATCATGTCATATCACTAAATAAGTTTGATGATTTTGTCAATTGCATCTATGCCATTGAGCTTGAGATAAAGCATTCCACAGACACGGCAAAGTCTATTTCATACCATGACCTACACCTTGACAGTGAGAGCCCTTTAACAACGTATTTTACGACAAAAGAGATAATTTACATGTTTCCATTGTAAACTTCCTATTGATATATTTGTATATGTTACAACATTACATCAACACCTCTATGTGGAATACATATCTCTCAGTTGATCCAATATTGCTGAGCCCGTGGTTCCCATTATGACCTTCTTGATAGAGGGTTACTACTGGTGATGAAGCAGCTACTGAATCAATTGTTTATAGTGGCTAAGATGAAGTCATCTCTTGAAAAGTTATTCGGTCACCACCATGACCTGGTTAACCGCTATGGAATAGCTGTGTTACAAATGACCACATATATGTTGTTTGTTGTTCATGACTATCACCGGGTTGGTAGCAATATTAGCACGATGGATGTCATATATGGAACGGGAACTCCTTACTCTCGCCAAGCACCTGAGTTCGCTCTCAGTTTTAGGTAGTTGCCTCTTGCTCTCTCTTTTGTTTTCTGTGTAATGTCATTGTTTGTTCTTTTCCTTTTGGTCATTGTAATGTCTTTTCTTCTTCGATTTATGGATTCAAAGCTATCCTTTTTGTATCTTCACAATTTCCTACGTTGATATTCCTTCTTGTAATAGGTGTTGAACAGTTTGTGAATTGTCACCCTTTTTTAATGCATTTCTCTGACCTCATATTATTGCTTTGACAGCTGATTATTTTTAGGAAGCCGCAGTATATTCTTTTGTTCTTGTGTATATGCACTTTAGTTTTTATCATTTTATACATATAAACGTGATTAGAATATTGTTAGATTAATGGGAATAGAACCCATGCTGGACTTTTCGGTAACTTCTGTCTAACAACCTTGCTACGGTGATTATAACTAAGTTTTTTGGTCCTTTTTTTCTGAAGAGGTGTTACATTTGCTTCCTTCCAACTTTCTGGCAATTTCATCGTTTCCATGGATATATTAAAATTTGTTGCCAGTGCTATGGATATATGTTTAGCAGTCTCATGTAAATATGTTGGGTGCATTTGGTCTGGCACTGACGATTTAGTAACTTTTAGCTTCTCCAGATGTTATTGTGCAGATTTTGGGCTGAATTTGATCGTTGATAGTTTTTCGTCGGTTCTTTGATCGAGCATTGGAACGCTTAGACTATCTACTTCGACAGTGAAGACACTTTGAAAATGTGTTCATTAATTCTGCTTTAATTCTATCGTCTGTGTTTATTTCTCCTTGTTCATCTATTATACATGGACTATTCTCTTTTGTTTTAGTCTTTGATTGTATAAATTTCCAGAAAATTTTACTATCTTCCTTCATATTGATGGCAATTGAGCGTTCATATTCATACTTTGCTTTTCTCACTAAACGATTGGCTTCATTCCTTGCTTCTTCATGCTTCATATTACTTTTATTGATCAATCTAGTATATTCCTTATAGTACTTTTTATTCAATTATATCAACTTTATAATCACCTGTAAGGTAGGTACTTGTGTATCTAATCTGTCCATACATTTAGCTACATTGATATAGTATATTACTTGACATTTGTTGCTCCATAGTCAATTACATTACATCACTGATTTATATATTTGTATGTCACTTTTAAATCTCAGATGACCGACACCACAACACAAATGGTTAACATGAGACCCCTGGTGAAATAAATATATGTGTAAACAGTGCATGAATAAATAATTTAGCAATACAGGTTCAGGTGGGCCTCTAAGTACCAGAGTGTGTGTTCTGAATACAGTAATAGGACCATTGCAATTGTCATCAAACATCAAATCCACCAATCGATCAATAAATCGATACACCTACCGGTATGCTATGCGGCTTTTATTCAGTACATTTATCGGTCTAAATTTGTACCGTTCTGTTGTGTATGTAAAGATTGAAATTTCACGTATAAAATATGAACATTACCGACTAAGCAAAGACCACATGGATGCCCTTCTTTAATATCTAAGTAAATACTGTGTTGTATTTTAATTCGTCATTAGCTGTGAAGGTGAATGCATCTGAAAATATCAGTTATAACACATCTAAGCTATTTTCTTGTCACATTGCATTTTTGACAGTCCATATTGAGATATACAAATTTGTAGACAGTTTCCATTCGTATTCATCTAAAAATAATATAGTTAGTGTGATACTTAAGAAATAAATCATGGAAGCCCAAATGTGTTGTGAGTTTTAACATGGACTTGCGAATAACATTTACTAATATCCGCCAACCAATGTTAAAACTCAAAACACATTCTGGCTTCCATGATTTATTTCGATTCTGATATGTCTAAGAGTACACATTCGGTAGTATACTTTGATTGGAAGACAGTAATTTATATTTAAGTTTGAGGAAAATGTCACACACAATATATGCTGCAAAATTCGAGCAAACGATAATTCATCAACATGTATATTTACGACGGTAAAGTCAGTCACATGCACCGGCGCATGTGCTAATGAGATTATACACAATCGATAAATCGATCGTTTGTTAACAAAGCGAAAGAAAGGCGTCATGTTAGAATATTACATATTCAGCTTCATATACTTGAATAACGGTAAAGCATACAAACCAGTTTACAGATTTATCAAACTAGTTATAAACAATAATTGAAAATTCGGATATCTCGGACATTATCATATATTTATACACAAATAAGTAAAATTATTAGAAATAAATTAAAATTATCGATCCACTTAAATAGACTTACCCTATGGACCGAAAACGTAGCTGATTAACAAATATCACAATAAATATAGTTTAGATTGCAATACCTATGCAATCAGTGCCTATCACCACTGATGTCGTGAGTTCGAATCTCGGTCAGGGCGAGGTGTACAACATTATGTGATACAATTTGTCAGTGACTTGGTCCTCCAGTTTCCTTCACCGATACAACTGACCGCCACGATATAATTAAAATATTGTTGAAAGTAGCGTTAAACACCATCAAGCAAACAAACAAACAACCATATGTATGTATATATGAATCTTAAATCTCAGATGAACTACATCCCAGAAAAATGTTTAACATAAAAACCCTGGCGCCATGACTAAATACGTTAGTAATACATGCTCAGATGGGAATCTAATTACCATAGTGTGTATTCTGATTTCACTAATAGCACCATTGCAATTGTAGTCAAACGTCAAATCCATCAATCGATACATCTACGGGTATACTATGCAGCTTTCATACATTTATTGGTCCAAAATATTACTTCCAATATAATAATACGAACAATACTGACGACAGCCAAAGATCATAACATGTCATTATGTGATATGTACGTTGAAGCTGTGAAGTTGTATGCATCAAAAACATATCCGTAATAACATTATTACACCATTCCCTTGTCGCATTGTATATGTGACAGTCCATATAGTGATCCGTAGATCTGTAGACAGTTTTCATTCGTATTCAACTAAAAAAATATATCTAAAGTGGTATCATTAGCTATGCAGATTCATATATTTGAATAACGGTATACTATATACAATAGTTTACAGATTTATCAAACCAGTATGAAAGCAATAATTGAAAATTATGATCTCAGACATCCTCATATATGTATATACAAATAAGTAAAATGATCAGAAATAAATTAAAATTATCGATCCACTTAAATAGACTTACACTATAAGCTTTCCACGGAAAAAGTTGATCAACAAATATCAATACACATTTATTTTAGATTCTAATACATGTTTGTATCCGGATCCACACTCTACTGACTTGGTCCGCAGTGTTCTGTTCAATCAAGAAACTAAGAGTAGATTAAATGTTATCATTAATTTATATATGTACTATAACTAGGGAAGTCCAATGTCAATGAAGAAATAGCGTAACTCTAATGGCACAAGGCTACAATGGTAAACCTCACTTAATTGAGGACACATGTTAACTTTAATAACATAAAATATTGGAAGGCGTGGCTTAAATAATCTTCACCAGTTACGATTGAATATAAGAGAATAACTAATTGTTTTGAGAGTAAGCAAACTAAATGGCTTAAAACAGGTTGGCCAAAACCCAATAATGATATATATGTCTGAGGAAGATGAACCTTAATCTTAACAATCAATACAATACCTACTAAATGTACATTACAATACTACTTACTTCATGTCAATAATAGTCATCAACATGTAGAATTCGTAATATCTATAATATCTAATTTAAACTTAAATTGTTGGTACCACGATGGTGTTGATTGAAAAGGAAATTAATGAGATAGCATCGTACTAATTAAGGTTCATCTTCTTCAGACATTGATATGCACTTAAGCCTATATATAAATGTCGCTGAAGGGAACCTTAAAATGTTACCTTTATGAGGAGTTGTTCTCTTAGGCAGTGATTTGCTATATATGTGTGCACTTTAAGGTATTGTAGCGCGCTAGGGGTGCAAAAATTAGCGGTTGACCCCTTTGATATCTTCAAACTTCTCTTTTAAAGTACTCCCGAGTACCTTTCTAACCCAGGGTCACTAAAGTTCCTTTGCAGTCTATGGGAGATAACTCACACAAATAAATGATTCAGAAAGGTTAATGATTTATTATCTACATAAATAATTATATTTCATTTACAAACTGTCAAATTACACACTGTAGTTGAGACAATACAACTATCTAGTGTCAACAATATTGAATATCAACTAGAATTATTACTGGATACTTATAATCAAAATTTCCTAACTTCCAAAAATAAGATTGGTTTATAAAACAAATTCAACTGTCAGTGTCCACAAATATGGCTATTGGACAATTTACTTTAATAATTGACAAACTATCCACTTAATTTATCCAAACATTCCTACTGAGATCAATAACTTGACGTGATATTAAAAGAATAATTGATGCATTAAATGAACATATTTACATCAGAATTGGAATATGGTAGTTCCAAGTAATTTGAAATGAATTGATGATAGTTCCCAATTAACATCTGAGATACTATCTGCCTTAGATGATTAACAATGCTGGATAACAATTTAGCAGTGTTCTGTATAGCTACTTATGCTATACATGTGAACAATGATGTTTCTAAACATGTATGATTTAATTAGTTGAATAACAATTTAGCAGTGTTCTGTATAGCTACTTATGCTATACATGTGAACAATGATGTTTCTAAACATATATTATTTAATTAGTTGAATATCAATTTAGCAGTGTTCTGTATAGCTACTTATGCTATACATGTGAACAATGATGTTTCTAAACATGTATTATTTAATTAGTTGAATAACAATTTAGCAGTGTTCTGTATAGCTGCTTATGCTATACCTGTGAACAATGCTGTTTCGAAACATGTATCATTTAATTAGTTGAATAACAATTTAGCAGTGTTCTGTATAGCTACGTATGCTATACATGTGAACAATGATGTTTTTAAACATGTATTATTTGATTAGTTGAATAACAATTTAGCAGTGTTCGGTATAGCTACTTATGCTATACATGTGAACAATGATGTTTCTAAACATGTATTATTTGATTGCAAGTAGTTGAATAACAATTAAACAATGTTCTGTATAGCTATCTATGCTACACAGGTGAACAATGAAGTTTCTAAACATATACTATTTAATTAGTTGAATAACAATTTAGCAATGTTCTGAATAGCTACCTATGCTATACATGTGAACAATGACGTTTCTAAACATGTATTATTTGATTAGTTGAATAACAATTTAACAATGTTCTGTATAGCTACCTACGCTACACAGGTGAACAATGAGGTTTCTAAACATATATTATTTAATAAGTTGAATAACAATTTAGCAATGTTCTGTATAGCTACCTATGCTATACATGTGAACAATGACGTTTCTAAACATATATTATTTGATTAGTTGAATACAAATTTACCTAGATCCTGTATTGACAACCTAAGCCAATAATATGGGTCTGATGTTAAAAATGATTATGTTGAGTCATACTAATATATTTGGTTAAGTCCTGTATTAACAACATATGCTAACAATGTGGACCTAAGACTTCAAAAATTAATCTGGTATGTTAGATTAAATTATCTTCTGTTAACTGGAAAAAAACTATTTAAAAAATAAAGTTCATATATAGAACTATACCCATTTATCAACCTTTTAAGAATATTGGTGTAGAAGAATCATAAATATTACTTATGTTGACTGTAGCTGGATTTCTAAATTTATTTAGAAATATGTGCACAGTAATAAAATTTAACTCCTATTCTATTTTAAACTCAAACATTATTAACAAAAAAAAACCCAAAGAAATATAGTTTTTAAACTCTAAAATTATTTACCTTTCTTAAATTTTAACAAGAAAAAACCCCCAAAGAAATATAGTTTTTAAGCTTTAAAATTATTTACCTTTCTTAAATTTTACTTTTACAAATTCGTCCTTAATGCCAAAGAAATTTAATAACAGAGTCCAAACGACTGTATGTCTAAAAAATAGCAGAACTCTGACGTCATTTCGAGCGTCGCCGCTTTTATACTGACGTTTCACGCGACCGTGCGATTTTGGGGCAATTTCTGTGCGACCGAACAGCACGCGGGAAAAAAATGACAATTGACCAATCACCAAAAATCGGCGATTTACTTTACAAATTTCCTAATAATGAATGTTAAAATTAGATTTTAACACAATTTTATTGCATTATAATTAAAGACAAAATTTACTCATACTTTGAATACGAAAATTAACATTACTGTAAAAGTTCTAAAAGTATCGACCAATGAAATCGGTTGTTACTCATTACTTCGTTTTATCGAAAGATAGCACACTACGAAGAAATGTGTGTGGTTATGTAGTGACAAATGTCAAAAATGTCGTATTTAAGCCAATTATTATGGTTGAAATTACTGATTCTCGGATTCTACAACGTTTAGAGAATTGAACATATAAGTAAGTCATGTTGCCATGCAAAAATAACGATGTAAACAGGTTGAGTCGTACATTGACACTTCACGGGGAACATGTCAAAGTTTTGAAAACATAAAAAAAATACAACATAGTTTATAAATTACAATAATTATTGGAATCTGTTCATAATTCCGCAACCAATCGGTTACAACATAATATATTTATATTTCAGCATAGATAAACAAATCAATAAAAGCAACATTATAAGTCGAACCAATTAACAATAATATTCCTGAATACAACATCACAAGTCAAAATTCAGTTTGTTTCAGTATGTAAGACTGTGATTAAGTGGATGGATTGTGCTGACATTGTTGAGATATTGTAGTTTTTTTTTAAATATTGGTTTTTGTTGTTAATATTTTACGTCCTAATTGTTTTGAGACAAGTAACACTGAAGATATCAATTATACAACAATTTCCCCAGCAATACTATTGTGAATGCCGCCTATTGTACAGGTTGTTGTTGCAGGTCGGTATTACAGACCGCTGTGCTAATAGCGAGCTTAATAGTAATTTGAAAAATTTTTGAAGCAAGGTTCATATCTTTAGCATAGTCGTAATTAATAGAAAATGTATTCAAACTCTTTCTCAAACCAGTTCATATGACAGAAAAAAATAATCATAATTCCTATTTTATATATTTTCGGTAAAAGAACAGTTCGTTCTGGTATTAAATGTTCTTCAAACGTCATCTGCTTAAAATATATCGCTGTATATATATTCATCTGAAAAAAAGGAAATACACGTTCAGCTGTATATTATTCCAAATTATTAAAGATGATTAAAAAACGAGAAGTAATATCAACTTCAGATATACCATTTCTACCCGTACAATGTGTTTTTTAGCTTAAAATTACAAAAAATCCACGTATGATTTGATACAATGTTATTGTGGAAGAAGTGTTTGTCTATCGACATGTGAATGCCTGCACATATATGTTTGTATATATATTGCATACCTTTGTCAAATTACAAGTCTTTCTGTCACTGTGTTGATCAAAATTGACGGGCGAAATCCGTTTCCATATCAAATATATCTCAGTCAATATCGTTGTCATCCAATAATATGTGCACCACAGTTACCTGATATTGTTTGACCTCGAGCGAATTTATGATTTTCGCACTCGATTGACAAACACATGATGTATGTTTTTATGTTTTAATGTATTCAATTGTCTCTTTTATTCAATAAATACTTTTTTGTAAGAAATGCAGTATTCCTGTCCATTCTGATTGTTCCTTCGTTTGGTTCCTATCATGATTTCCTTGATAGCGGATTGGTTCTAACAGGAAACTACTGATCCCATGGTTCCCTGTTGCTAAGTGGAAATCATCACTCCGAAAGCTTTACGATGGCCAGTGCATCTTTGTTAACTGCCTACGGGTTGTCTGTGGCACAAATGGCCAAATATATTTTCCGTTTGTCATTCCGAAGCACTTGAGTGTTTTCCTGTCTTAGTGGGGTTCGTGTTGTGCATGTTGTCAACTTATATCACGTCATTAGTTTTAATATCAACTAAGATTTCTGCGTAAAAACGATGTTCGAATCGTCTCGACTCCCAATTCTTCTGTAGGAGGTTCATTTTTTTTAATTTATGTTTTTTGTTTTGTATTACGTATACTGGTATCCAACACGATCTCATGTTGTCCGAGTTTCTGTTCTTTTATATATCCCCATGTTTGTACTGATGTTGGTTTGTATCACCTTTGATTTGGAATTGGTGCCCTCATTGTGGTCTAAGCACTTTCATTTATAAACAAAACCAACAACCCGCAGTGCTGGTGTATGCAAATAAATTATAGGTCTAAATGTTATAGACTTTAAAATATATCTACTGATTCCTCGTCTACATTAACAAGTACATATTATTAATGGTACTATATAAGTACTTATTTATGTATGATGATAACATCAAGGTTATCCTATTCTGTGAAATCATTATTAATCTTGGGGTTCTTATTTTCGTAGATTTCGTGGATGTCGCGGTTCACGCAAAGGTTAAAAATTAATATCCAACGAAATACAATTTTCCCATTGACTGTCGCCTATAGTGCTTGAAACCACGAATTCAAGAACACAAGGAACACTGCATTTTGTAGACATTACGAATAATGTTGCTAACGAACAAAAGTTCTTTCACATTATGCAGAATTGAACACAGTTGGTGTGTATGCTATGGAAGTTTTAAGCTATGAAACAAATAAAAAATGAAGTATGAATTTCTAACCCGTTATAAATCCGTAGTTTTAGGTGTAGTGTTTTGTATATCTTTTGATTATTTGAATATCAGTTGATTATTCTTCTGTTCTTGTGTACGTGTTTTAGATATTGTTGAACGTACGCGAATATAACCCATGCTAGACTTTTTGAGAACTTCTGTCTAACAGCCTGGCTACGGTGATTATACTACTAATCTATGCAAATAATAGGTATTTGACTCCTGACAATGTATCTTCAGAACTGACGAGTACATGAGCTTTTATGTATATTCTCGCAATACAAACAAAGAACGAGCCGACTGCAAGTAATTACAAATAAGACAGGCCATAGATGATAATTTAGAGGACTTGAAATAATGAAATATAAGGGTGAATCGATAGGACGTATGCCAATGCAAATTGTACGATATATTTTTGTTATCTGTTATCTAATTTGGCTTTGTAAATATCAAACATGTAACAATATAAAATAAAAATGCCTTTGCATATGGAAATGTATTAAATAAGATGATACATTCTAAATCACGGATCTCGTTATTATTTGATTTAAGTCTACAATCAGTGTGTTTTCTCCATTACGTAATATACGGAACCTTGATTTATCTCTGTTCTTAATTTAACAAATTCTCGAAGTAGATTCTGAGATAACAAATCACAAATGAGAAAAATATAACCTGACATGTAAGGTAATCAGAACGCACCTCATTAAAAAAACGTTAGAGAAAGCAGAAGAAAAAATATATAATGGAAAATCCAGAAACAATTGCAAAATCTTAAAATTTTGGAGAACTGAGCTATCGTATTCATAAAACAAGAACAGAGACGAAAGGGTACGTCTTTAATGTATTGGTGCATGTCCTAGTACAAATGACATAATGGAAATAAGGTGCGTTAAATGTACCCGAAGCTTGCAGCTGTACGATTTTTAGACTTTCGAACTTTCTTGCCTTGGGGATAATAAGAGTATATAGGGTCTACACATGGAGGTTGCTATTTATAAAAGATTTTTATGGCATTAATATGGACAGGAACAAGCTAAATAAAGGAACAAAGTGATGAAATAACAAAATATTTTTATTGAACATGAATATGCATGCAGAAAGTTAAAAAAGTAGGTGGTAATTGCGTGTCACGAGCGTCTTTGCGGAAAACAACAAGACCATACTTTATCATAACAAATATCATAATTATCAAAAATATGTATACTGTCATTTAAAGCATCTCTGATTCTTTCTATTTATTGAAAGGGACTTTATTTCTTTGCTTAATAGCTGTCATGGTAACTTCAAAATCCTGTCAGTTATTCTTCCGAATATATTTTGACTTATTTATAAATGCGGTTTTATAATTTGAACTTTATTTTTTTCTTATCGACAAGCTAGTGCAATATGAGTTTGCAGTTGCTTGCTCCATATCTATTATATCCCTTACCACATCGTTGGTGCAATTATTAGCGAGGTCGACCTGAGTGATGTACATCGTGGGTTCGAGTCGGGGATGGGTCAAACCAATGGCTAGAAATTGGTATTTGCTGCTTCTAGGCTAAGTACACACTTTTCAGGAGAAAAAGGAAACTTGTGTCGCGGAATTATGATAATGTGTCCTGGTGACTTATATTCGCACAGATTCTTGCTTCAATGAGCAACCACAATAATAATTAAACAAATAGTGTTCGCTTAGTAAAAACGACCATCATCATCAGCTCAACGAACTGCAACCTATCTCGCCGATTTATTGCTGAACAATTGCTCATTTTCACATTAAATAACAACCACTCTCTCACTGCCCTACTACATACCGCCAGGATATAAACATCTGTAGCCCTTTTCACAAAAATAAGTATAGTCCTAACTTTTTCACTTAAAATTATCGCACGACAATTCCTAAGTCCTTTTCACAAAGATTATCTTACGACCAATTTTAATCTTACGACTAAAATTACGCTTACGATAAAAAAAATCTTTCCTTAGGTGTACTCGATGCAACATTATGTGATAAATTTTGACGTGACTTGCGACAGGTCAATGGTTTTCACAGGGTCCTCCAGTTTTCTCCACAAATAAAACTGACCGATATATTGTTGAAAGGGGCGTTAAACACCATAAACCATCTTCCTTGGCAGCCTAGTTTCATTTTCATCGCAGAATGTCTTTGTATTGCTTTCAGTATTATCTGAACTACGATTTCTATGAAAACCTTGTTAGAAAGACCAAAGAGGTAACTTTATCACAGACAGTCTCAGAGAATATACACAAACTAAGTTATTAAATCAGACTAACGAATAACATTTAAAAAAATCTAGAAATGCGAAAGTCTACATGTTTCTGACGCTCAAACAAACATTTTTTATGAAACATCCCCGGCACTAATTCATTAGCTGTTTTTATGCTATGATGTGTTTGTAGGTTTTATTGAATTTTATTCTTATATATGAATCGGTCACCAATAACTGCAAAAAATATGGACAGGTATGATTTTCGTATAGAGGAAAATTTTTAATGCATGTAGATTAAAATGATATATGATAATTATCATTACTTGAAGTTATTTGTCATCATCCACGCGTGGTCACTTTTGGTAGAAGCATTTTTTAAGGGAGTGCATTTGTAGTTTGAAAGAAACCTATTAATATATATTATCCATGCTGGATAAATCATTTCATCGTTGTGTTTCAGCAGATTATTTACATTCACATCGTATTTCTTTTACGTCCGTTTTTCAAACCTATTCCCTCCCCTCAAAAAATATGTAAACGCTGATTCTCTACTATTAAAGGAATAATTACTTGCCAATTAAATGTAAGTTTTTTGTATTAATCTTAATATTAGCACCTGGTAGTTTATAGGATGATCTACATATTAGCAGATAGGCAGTGGCTCTGTTTACAACTGAAAGTTTTGCATGATTAAGCATCCAAATCATTTTCTTAATTCTATTAGAAAGTGCTAAGAATACCTTAAAATAGTTCTGACAATGAATTTTGTTTATGTAACATTCCATCTTTATTCAAATTCAAGTCATGGGTACCGCATCTTTCTGGATCCAATAATAATAATAATGTTGTCGAATCATTAAAGATTTTTACTAAAAGTTTACAGGAAGAAGGAATATATGCTTAGTATATTTTTGTATTAAACATTATTAATGAGCTTGATATTAGTGGTGATTTCGTAAATACATATATAACCAATTTGACAAATTTAAAGTAAAGTACACGATATTCTATGATTTAACAATATGTGTCCATGTAGGAAGATAGAAACGTACATGTATGAAAGTAACATTAAAGGAAAGCTTTAATATGTTACTGATAACATTTATCTCGATGTTTCTCAGATAACCCAAGTTAGATGTGTTTATCATCGATTAATCATGAAGACTAAAAAAAATATCCCTGTTATATATTAATATAGCAGAAGAATGTACACATGTATTACCAAGAGTGTCGATGATCATCGAAGTTGCCAGAAATTAATAAATTGTATTACAAATACAAAAGCAATAACGAGACGATATTATTGCATCCAGAAATTCCCAGTCCTATATCGGCTTTTCATACAACATCTTTGTATTAACAACAAAAGCATAGGAAAAGAAAATTCCATCCCATGTTGTCAAGTAGTCTTTTCGATTGTCGACCGTTCCCAATTTTGAAATCTAAAATAAAAAGAATTATCCTCACTTTTTTGTCAGATGATATGTAAACAATACACTTTGTTGCATTGAAAATGTAAATGTACGGAATATATCGTTATAGACTCTGTTATTAGGCACGCTAAAGATGAGTTAACAACAATATTATGTGTAGCGTCTGTTTGTATTAAACCAGATTTATTTCAATGAACATTTATCAATATGTGTAATAAGGTTTGTCATACGGTAGGAGAAAATGCGCTAACGGTGAATGGTTCTCTTATTTTTAAACCGAAGCCCCAATCCATCGTCCATCTTTTTTGTTCTTTGTTTTAACTTACGATAACAGATAAGACAAATATTTCTCTTACGTTCAACATTTTACACTTACGACAGGATAGTTTTACACGTAAAGTTAGGACAAATTTTACACTTAAGATTATCGTAAGTATGTTTGTGAAACTATTTATGATCTTAGTTTTACACTTAGGACAATGTTTCATCGTAATAATTTTTGTGAAAAGGGCTACTGACTGATTGTGTCTTCATGTTCTGATCCTTCTACGTGGACATCCTGTTGTTCTTTTAGATGTTCACCTTCAAAACACTTAAGCTCATCAAACAGGAATAAAACTTATATACTACTAATATGTCTGACTGTTAGCGCATCATTGTCACCTTCATCGCAGATAGAACAAAGAGTGTTACACTCGAATGTACTGTTTGAACGCTAGTCCCATGCGTCTCTGATGTATTTCAATTACAATATACCGCTTCTGACCTATTTCAAAGACACACCAAAGACAGCAACGTCATCCGGGACAAGATTGTCTACGAGTGATAGCCTGCTATTTCGATCCAGCATAACCAGGCTGACAACAGCCTGTCTCACAGAGATCTAGAACCACTAGAAGATTAAGAAAACAAATATCAAATGAGCTATTTTATTTTAGAAAGATTGTTGTATTACTCGACACAAACGATTGTTTCCCTCGTAAACACGCCATTCAATATACATATGGTCCTTACATGGATGAAGAAGCAAAGATGGGATTATTTTCTTCAGGTTTTAATTCCTTATTCCATTTTAAAGGGTCAATATCAGTTATTTCTGACAATAACATTTGACACTTAAAATTAACCATTTGATTTTAATTGGCTATAATGTCTATGCCCTCTGTTTTCGTGGCTTCCAAAGACTTTTATATTTTTTGGCTTTTTTACTTTGGGCGTACTTTATGAAGGTTATTTCAGAAACGTGTCACGCCCACTGAATTAGATATCTGCGTATTTATGTTAAACCTACTACATTATTGGATGTCGTAGCCATAATTTCTTTATATCAATGAACAAATTCCACATAAAGTGTTCGGTACATCTTTACATGTAGTTGGTGGTAGTAGACCTCTTGTCTTATTTACGTTAGTTGTGGTTATTTTGCGGATAGTGGTGCCCAACACACATTGTGTTTTGTTGTTGTTTTGTTTGTCTTCATCTTGTGTATTCTATGCTGCCAGTTTCTCTTGATTGTCCATTCGGTATTTTGTAACGTTTATGTACACGTACTTATGCACAAAGTCAAGTAAAGGAACAGCTTTTTTATTAATTTTTTGCATAGTTTGTTATTTTGCTTCATAAACAATCACGTGTATGTCACTTTCCTATTAATACCGTGAATTTGAAATATGTCAATTTACGTCCTTGCATATTTAAAGTCGGACGCAAACTTCTTATGTACAGAAGGTATGTGTATGCTGTATTTATTTTTCTTTTATTTCATTTATGAATTGAATGCATTTTTTGTAGTTTTATTATCGTGTAAAAGCGTGGACTGAAGCACATTTTGTATGAAGCTACAAAAAATGCATTGAATTCTGATAATTGGCCATGAACGAGTCCTCTCCATTGTGATCTGTCTTGCACTTGTCTGGTTGCCTCTGCCCATGTGTTGAATCCTAGCTGTTTCCTTTCTTTTTCTACCGATCTCTAAACATATCTAAACAGGAGATGAAGGTAGTTCCGCGTAGCTGGTCAATACATGATTCAATGCGAGGCAACGGAAACGCATCTTTATGGGTTACAGAGTTAAGTTTTCTATAATCCATACAATAGCGAATTTTTCCGTCCTTCTTCATGCAGATTACAGGAGCCGCAGCCCATTCCGATGAGGAAGGTTGAATTATTTTCTTTCCCAATAAGTCCATCACATACAGTTTTTCTTCTTCCTCAAACCCAAAACGGTGTCCTTCTTAGTCTTTCCTTAATTGGTGTAGCATTACCTGTATCCATACGGTATGTCTGTGAAGTGGTCAATATCCATGTCATCAACTGAAAAGGTACCTTGAAACTTTATTAATCACTTTGTCAGTTGAATTGCTTGTTCTTTTGACAAATGCATTTTAGATCTTTCCAGTAAATCGGTCAAGTGTGATGGTACATCACATGGTTCCTCGGTTTCAGTCTGGTTTAACTGTCTTATTTGCACTTCATTTCTATCTGCTGTAGTCTTCTCTATGTCATGACATTCTGTGTTGATTGTTTCTTCAACTTCAATTCCTACTCCAAGATCACTACCTTTCCTCAGTGATATGAACTCGTTTGTGGCATTATTGAAGACTACTGGTATTTCATCCTTATTAGGTACAACCACGTAAGGCATTGTTATTCCTTTCAAGTCTGGGAATGGTTGAAAACAAACATCAGTGTCAAAGTCATTTTCAAGTTTCACTGTACATTGAATTGTGGACATCGGAGGGACAGTGATTCGCTTATTTAATTGTATTCGAGACACTTTGATGTCCTTTTCTCCAGCTTTAGCAAACTTTGCGACCAACTTCTGATTTCCAATGCTAATTGTATATCTATCTAAGTTAATGATCGCATGTTAAAGATGCAACAAATCTAGACCAATAATGACTGGATCTGTAGTATTAGCCACAATGAGCCTCCATTTTGTTTCTGTGTTCCCAATTTTGAAACGGGCTATGTCCCCTGATACAGTCTTTATGCAAGTAGTGTTCCTTGCCCCTTTCAGCGGAAAAAACCGTGCGCAGCCAACTGGTAATTTCATGTTCTTGTAACAATCTTCACTTACAACTTCAATTTGAGCCCCAGTATCGACGATTCCATCAATCTTGCGTCCGTTTATGGAGATAGGCAGAACAAGATTGATTCCATCATTTTCATTGGTTTTGGGATTTCTTTCACTTGGAACATACCAGAATCATGATCTTTTTGTTTTGACTTGTCCTTGTTCTCCATTACGTCTGAAGAGGGTTCCTGGTTCCTTGCTAGAGCCAGTGGAACCGGCCCCCAACACAGCATAGAATAGCGTTGTGACGGAGAATCAGCCAATTCACAAATATCAGGGAGACCGGCTCTTTGTAACAGGTTATCCTGCCTTGACTGCAGGACATTACTAGAATATTTTACATTAGTTGAGTCTTCCAATTTCCTAGTTGTACCAAAGCCCCCTGATTGCTGATAAATCGGCGGATGGGCTACTTCCCTGACCCTTGATCGCTTAAAGGGTTAGTTCGAGTTGGCGATTTAGATTTTTTATTTGGACATTGATTGCTATAATGTCCCACTTCTTGACATGAGAGACATCTGACCTCCTACTAGGTGACGGTGTCCTTGACCTGCTTCTTCCGTTATATTGATTCCGTGATACTAGACTCACAATCTTGGATGTGTCTTTTTTCCATATTTGAAACGTCATTCTCAGTTTTTTTCAAGTCGATCTTCAAACATTTCCTGAGTCGGGTATATAAACGGTTTCTTATTTAATATCCTCACTGTGGGGGTCCCTGAGTCGCTGTCTGATGATTCGTCACTTTCAAAATTAGCATGTTGTACTTTCCGTATGTGTGGCTTAGCATGCCCAAATAATACTTTCTGATTATATATGGAGCTCTTGACGTATTATAGCGCTTGATCCATTCTGGATGGATTTTTATCCATAGCAGCTAATCCTGCTTTTTTGTCATTGCAACCTTCCAAGAAAGCATCAACAGCCATCAATTCAACAAAATCTTCAGTGGCTTCGTTGTACCCATCGGTAGCCATTTCTTGCACTCTCTCAGTAAGCTCTTCTATTGACTCTTCTACATTTTGCTTTACATCCTGAAGCTGCTTCCTGATTGAATGTGGAAGATCTGTATCACCAAGCCGTTGGAACATTTTTCTATCATTAACTTAAAATCCTTTTGTACTGATTGAGGACGCGTACTGAAAAACTTCAAAGCTTTCTCTCGCAAGCATAGAAGTAAATTGTCAAGTTTCTGGGCATCTGTCCATTCAAAACGGAAGGCAGTATGCGTAAATTGCAGGTGATATGATTACCAATCCCCACTTTCACCATAAGTCGACAACTTTGAGAAATGAGGTTGCGCGACCGACAACTTGTTACTACTGGATTTAACACTCTTGGTTGTTTTCTTAATTTGTTCGCTTCTCTGTGTTGTTTCTGAAAGATTATCACCAGACACTTTTTTTTTATGTGTTTCTTCTTCTGACATATGACCTTTTATCTCTTGGCCCATGAATATTTTTGTGTGCAAATTTGTATATCATTTGTGTTGTTTTGACATGTTGAATTTCTTTTTCTAACCGTTTTATTCTCTTATTTTGATCTAACAATTGTTTTGCTTCAGCTTTTGCAGTTGCATCTGCCTTTTCAATGTAATTTGATTGCGCATCTACCTTTTGCATCAATTGTTCCCGTTCCGTTTTCAATTCATACATTTTTTCATCTAATTTACTAATTTGTCCCTGATAGTGTTCGTTCTGTCTATGCAGCTCCTCTTCCCTTTATAGTTGGTATTTTGACTCTTGAGTCATTAAAGCCTCTGTCAATCTAGACATACTCTCTTCTCCTTCACGAAGCTTATCAGCCAACAACTCATTTTGACTAGTAATTGCTGTCAATTCACTTTGTAAAGTGTCTATATTATTTTACCTTTCTAAGCTCCATGGTATTGGTCGCATCAGCTTGCTTATTAATCAGTACCTCTGTTTTGTTCTCCTCTATCTGTGATGGTCATAAGCTCATCCTTTGTGGCAGTATTTATATTAATTGGTTTCTTTGACATATTTCCAAATTCAAATTTTCAACTTTGAAATATTTATTGAGTTATATATTATTTTAATTTTAGACTCATTTTAACTTAAACTAATAAACTAAGTGTTTGGCAAGAGCTAACCTGCAGAACAATTTTCGTAACTTTAATTCCGAATAATCGTCAAGCAATGGAGACCTGCAAAGCAATTCCCCAAATTTAATTCAAAATTGCTAAGCAAGGGTAACCTGCAAAACAATTTTACTAACTTGATTAAATAAAATGTCGAGCAAGGGTAACCTGCACGACTTACATTCCCTAAATTTAATTGTTTGCTGTTACTAAACTTTATTCATAACTTGATTAAATCAAATGTCGCATACAGGTAACCTGCACGACTGTCATTCACTGAATTTAATTGTTTGTTATTCAGATTAATATAATATGCCATCAATTTACAAGACTGACAACAAATTATTCATTTTTTCTCTTTTTTTTTGCTTGAAACTCTGAACTGTTTTCCTTCTGAAAATCAAAGTTAAAGTTTTGCTTAATTTTAAGACAAAATGTAGCAACTTGAACAACATTTCAATCTAAAGACTTGGCCAGTCCTCAAGGCAACCAATTGTAATGACGAAATAAAAATCAAACTTTAGTAGTTCACAGCAAAGATTATTACAAATCAAAAATAATCATTACTTGTATCACAATGGCTGTCATTTGTGATTGTGAACTGAAGCACGAATAATCAATTCACAAAATTATAGAGTGTTTTTAGTAAAGTATATTGAAATCAATCATCAATACTTCACTCACTATGTGTCTCCATAGCAATTGAGCTCTCGGCTTACGATTTCAAATTTGTTCTTTGAAATAGTTTAAATTGAACTGTTATTATTCAAATAAATTTTCTTTTTATCCAACTTAGTCAACAGTCAGAACTTGTATATATGTATTTCTAAACCGTTTTATAGCAAAAACGCGCGTACACACAATTTCAGTTTGATCAGGTTTAACTGATGCAAAACTTTGCTTCAAACTTGTAAGGGACAGACAATTGACAAAGTGTGTATTTATGTTGTGTCTGCTGATTTTTTTCCAAAGAGCTTAGTCCAGGGCAACCGTTCTGAACTCTTATAACTGCCTCCTCACCTTATTATTAACCACCCGAGGTGAAAAGTATCAATTAGACACGAATAAATAAACGCCAATCAAAAATATGCATGGATGACAAATGTCCTGTCAACTATAGTACACAATAAATTTACTACCCCCTTTTTCTTCTCTAGTTTAGAAAAATACTTTTCACCAAGGTTTATAAACATGAACAAATATGGGGTGAGCCTTTTTATTTTGTGCGGAAATTGTGTGTAAATACCAACACAAAGCACAACAACAGCTTGAACCTTGTATCAGTTCACCGTATTCTTTGCACAGTGAACACTATTCAGCAAACTCCATGCCCTGTTTTTTGTTGTTTTTTTTTTAATTTTTCCTCAGTCTAATTTCTTTATTAACCGTGAGTAAAACAAATAAACATCAGCCAGCAATAGGACTACAACTATAAATAAGGCCCACGGAAAGAATAATTCACGTCACCGATATTGTATCCGATGAAATGAAAATTTGACAAATCTCCCGCACCATCTGCACGAGGATTCGAAGCCCGCGATAATTTGAAAAAAATAAATTGGTGTCTTTAGGCTTTTTCACATCTCACACCAATATTGTAGAGTTGACGGCATGCGAAATGAATTATAAGAGCTTATCCATTGTTATTATTAATTCATATATTAACGATAATTACGAAAGTCCAATGAACCAACCGATTAACAATAATGGTACTATGCTTTCTCAAGGAGTAAATCTCACTTAGCTGAGAACACATGTTAGCTTCGCTAAAGCAAACTATTGCATGACGTGATTTAAATAATCTTTACCAGGCAGCGTTGAATATTAGAGAAAAATGTAAATCTTTGAGAGTAAAAAAAATAAACAGCTTAAAACAGGATAACCAAAACCACATAATAGTATCCATGTCTGAGGAAGATGAACCTTAGATTTAGCAATATATACAATACCTACTAACTGTATATTACATCATGTCAATAATAGTCATAAACAGGTAACATTCGTAATATATAATTTAACTTTAAGTTGTTCGCACCACGATGGTGTTGATTGGAAATAGAAATTAATGAGATATCATCGTAATCACTAAGATTAATCTTCTTCAGACATTGATATACACTTCAGCTTATATATAGAAGTCACTGAATGGAACCTTAAAATGTGCCTTTTATGGGGAGTTGTCCCCATATATTATACAAATCAATAAACAGGTTTTAAAATTGTATTATTATTGAACCAAAGGAAGCTGCCCGTGTATAGCGAATTTGTTTCAGTGCACTCGACCTTATCCTGAGTACTCAGTCTGAAAAAGAAACCCGTTATATCCAATACGCGGCCGGTGAAGTTGATAAAATACGCGATAGCTACTGCCCAACCATATGTTGATATGGGACATCACATTCCAAATTGACTGTGTGTTATTCCATTATCTAGATGAAACATATATGTTTATGACCACTTCTGAAAGCTTTTGAGCATAAATTGAATCATTTGTTCAATAAAATACTTTTTTTTAAGGAAATATTATATTCATGTCCATTCTTGATTGCCACTTCGTTTGGTTCCTATGATCGTTTCCTTGATAGCGGGTTGCTGCTAATAGGCACACTACTGAAACAAGGGTCCCTTGTGGCTAAGTTGAAGTCATCACTGTATCTATGTCACACATGATCACAACAATGTTCCGTGTGTCGTTCCGGAGCATTTAAATTCGCCCGTTTAGTTCCGTGTTGTGATGTCCGCTACGATTTCCACGTAAAATCGATGTTCGTTTCGGATAATGTTTTAATTATGTCATTTTATTTTTTTTCGCATACAGGTGTCCAACACGATTTCATGTGGTGCAGGATCTGCTGAACCTTCCGGAGCATACCTGATTTTTAATGGGGTGCATGTTGTTCTATCATTAGTGTTTTGTATAATGTTTTATGGATCGTTGTTTGGCCTTTTGCTATTTTTCACTTGACGTTTGTGCTGTATGTCCATTGATTTACTGCTTCTGAATACCCCTCTGTTATCTTCAAGCTGTTCTCACTTAAACATGTGATGTTCTCCATCCAAGAAAATAAACAACGTTTCAACATAAAAATAATATGCTATATTACTATGTAAAGCTTGTGGGAGATTGATATTACAATTTAAATAAAATTCAGTGGACACGACAAATTTCTAGAATATTCATCATTTTTGCATTGCATTTGAAATAAAGACATGCGAATTTTTTGTTTAATTTGTGAATGATGTCGATACATTTTGTTTTGTTATTTTCTAAACATTCAGTTTAGCTACATACTGCATTTCTTGGGATTAATGGTGGAACCAAATCGTCGAACCAGCAGACATATTAAGTCGATATTTAATGCTTCAGTAACTCGATTCATAACGGGACATTAGCTGACTTTAATTTTTAATGTCTAAAAGACGATTTGGAAGATTTACGGTACCTGTATCACACACAACTGTAAAATGAGCTACAGCAATTACATCATAGCATATGGTACCAGGTATATTTCTTTGCGGACCAGTAGAAAATATGCTAGGACCAGTGAATTGTGGTAATAAACTGGCCCTACATCAGTACAAAGTGGAAATTATGCTTAATCCTTGATGAGTTATTATAAGATGTGCTGCGGTATGTTGTTTCATCACGAAGTACATCATTGCAGTTTATTTCTGTACTCGTTTGACTTTTGTTTGTTTTATGGAGCTCCTGTTGTCCGAGTTTCTGTTATTTTTATTCGTGTTAGCACTCATGCTGGTTTGTTTTATTTCAGACTTGGACTTTGTGCCTTCAGCTTTGTCAATATTCTTTACATTTGTTAAATAAAAACAAAAACAACTACCGGTCGCGTTGGTGTATACAAAGAAATTGCAGGTCTGTAAGTTATAGAATTTTAAATATTTCATCTGATTCCTCGGATACACCAACAAGTTCAACTTATTGATAGTACTATATAAGTACCAATTTATGTATAATGATAATATTAAGGTTATCCTATATTTAGAAATGAAAACTCTTGGTGTGTGTGCTATCACAGGTTTAAGCTATAGAACAAATATATAATGGCGTATGTATTTCGAACTCATTATCAATCATTAGTTTTCTGTGTAGTGTATTATAGGTCATGGTTTGTCCGTTTGTCCTTTTATCTTTTAGTCACTGTATTGTCTGTCCCTCTCCCATTTACGGCTCCTGATTTCCTCTTTGGTATCTTAAATTTTTCTTCTGTACATATTACATATCAATTTGAGGGGAAAGGACAGATATCATGCCTACGTAATTAGTGATAATTGTTGTAGACCTTACAGTTACCGTCACGTAGAAACACAATGAGGACTAGTTAGGTACGAACCTTACGACAAAACCTTTCTTCATTCATCACTCATCAACGGGCTTGCAACAAGAGTAGCGCGAAGGGTGCTACATGTGGAGTGGAAACTACTTACCCTTTCGGGTCATATGTGTTCACTCCAGTTTGATGGATGGACTTGTGGTGCTCTTTCTTTGGTTCTCTGTCTCATCTTTTGGACATTGCATTGTCTTTCATATTACTTCTTTTGTATCGGCAAGCTTTTCCTACACGCATATTCCTTCTCCTAGATGTGGAATTATCCAACCTTTGTAGTCTCCGGAACTTTGATTTATATATGTTCTATTTTGAATTCATTCTCGAATAAGTAGCTAAGATAACAAAAAACAAAAGTTGTGCTATCACGAAAATCGAACCTTGGTACAATGTTATTGTGGAAAGTGTGTTTGACGATTGGTTTTTGAATGCCTGCAAATATATGTTTGTATAAATAGTACATACCTTTGTTAATTGTCCAATCTTTCCTTTAGTGACGAACGCTATGTAGATAAAATTGACGAGCGAAATCAGTTTCCATATCAAATATGTGTCTGTCATTATAGTAATAATAATAATAATAATAAATTCTTTATTTATAGAGGGTTACACAGTTAGTTAATAAATAATCTTCCCTGAGGCCCTCATTGACATATTTAAACATACATTGTAAAGTACACTATATAAAAGTTATACACAAGAAGAAATACATTGTATTAAGCATACACAAACAGATTAAGTAAACATTTGATGGTAATTTAAGGTACATCATCATTTAAAATGAGACTTTTAACATTTGTTTTAAATGCAGTATGAGAATGTACTTGCCGTATCGAAAACGGTAGTTCATTCCATAGCTTTGGTCAAGAGTATGTACAAGTTTTCGTACAAAGTTCAGTTTTTGCCTTTGGGATTTGTAATTTTTCACTTACAACATTTCGGAGAGAGTAATGATTTCTATCAGACAAGCATTGAATTTTATTTTTTAAATATACAGGTGCTTCATTCTTTAGACATTTTGAAACAAGAAGATATTTATGATATTTGATTCTTTGTTCAATAGTCACCCATCCCAATTGCTTAAATAAAGGTGCAGATGGTGCTATGGGATCTTGATATAATATCAATCTTGCTGTTCTTTTTTGCAAGTTAAGAATGCGATGTAGTCCTTCATTAGATCAGTTTCCCTAAACAACACAGCAATAATCAATTAAAGGCAAAATACAACCTGAATAAAAAAGTTGCCTTGATTCAAGATATAAATATTTCTTATTTTTTGAAAGAAGATAGATTTTTGATGGTATTTTAGAACAGATGTGATCAATTTGGTTTTTCCAATTTAGATTTGAGTCAATTTTGATACCAAGTAATTTTTCACAAGCTGAATGTTGTAATTGTTTAAAATTAATAGTCAAAGATAGTTCTTCATTTTGAAATGCAAGTTTTTGCATTGTTCCAACTGTCATACATTTAGTATTACTACAATTTATAAGCATATTATTATCATTGCAACATAATTCAATTCTATTCAAGTCTTCTTGGACATTAGTTTGTATAGCTGAAATATTTTCCCAGAAATGTGTATTGTAGAATCATCAGCTTACATATCAGTGTTGCAATTTGAAATACTTAAAGGCAGTTCATTTATATATAAAATAAACCATAATGGTGCAAGCATTGAGCTTCAGGTACTCCATATTTTACTGGACATTTCTTAGAAAGAACATTTCCAATTTGTACTTGTTGTGTTCTATTTGTCGTAAAACATTTAACAACTAGCAGCTAACGCTTTTTTTTTAATGAATCCATATATTTCAAACTTTTTAGCCATGATATCATGGTCAACAACATCAAAGGCCGTTTTTTAGATCTAAGAGTATAACTACATTGACATTTCCATTATTCCTTTCCTCTATCCATTTATCTATTGTGTTGACTAAAGCAGTTTGACAGGAATGATTTTGATCTAAAACCAGATTAGGCATCATGTAGAAGATTGTATTTTGCCAAGTACTGATACAAATGTCTTGAGATATGTTTTTCAATTGCTTTGGATATAACGGGTAGTACAGATATAGGCCTGTAATTTGTAGAGAAACATTTTCCCACGACTTAAAAATTGGAGACACTTTTGCATTGTTTAATATGTTTGGATATATACCGCTGTCTATTATTCTGTTGAATATATAAGTTAAGGGAGACACAATAAATGGGGCACTGACTTTCAGAATCTTAGGTCCAATGTTATCAGATCCAGTTGATTAGTTTTTGTCGAGATTTAAAAGATCTCGTAGTAATTCATTCCTCTTCACGGGGGGTATAGAAAATTGTGTATTTTTAGATATTTTATCATTAACAAAGTTATATAGTTTACTGAAATTTCTGGAAGTCGTGATATTTTCACTTCTAAGATTTTCAATACAACAAGTAAAGAACATGTTAAAGGTATTTGCTATATCTATTGGTCGTGGTCATTCAATAATATGTGTACCACAGTTACCTGATATTGTTTGACCTCGAGCGAATTTATGATTTTCATAAATTTGCACTCGATTGACAATGACAGGATGTATGTTTTAATTTTTTATTCATTAAATTGTCTTTTTACTGGTTTTAAGATAATAATAACATTATTCTTTTAAATTACTCTATTATATTCTCCGATATACATTAACAAGAAAAAAACGTAAGCTTGTATACTTGATTATTTCTAATACTTGATATTTATTGAAAGGCACACTCGCTTGGCTATATATAAATCAGTAAGTCCATTTTAAAATTGTAGTTGGAATATGTTTTTGCAACAATAGTATTATTGTACAAGTTGGATACATTACTATTGAAACAAAAGAAGCTGCCCGTATTGGATATAATAAATTTCTTTTTGTGCACCTTGGCCTTCACCTGAGTAATCAGGCTGAAAAAGAAACCCGCTGTGTCCAATACGGACCGCTTCTTTTGTCTCAATAGTACTGTATATTTTACTTACAGCTATTCGCAGCCGATGAAATATATTAATAAGGTATCTGATGATTATTGTACCACCATAGTCTGATATGGGATATCACATTCCAAATAAACATTTGTGCTATTCCATTATTTAGATGAAAGATATTGTCTTACGACCACATCTACGAGCTTTGGATCACATATATGTTCTCCTGGTTTTTTGCTTGCCTTAGTGGGGCTCGTGTTGTTCATATTGTGCATGTTGTCAACTTATATGACGTCATTAGTTGCTATGTCAGGTACCATTTCTGCGTAAAAACGACGTTCTTCTGTAGGGGATTCATGTTTTTCATTGATGTTATTTGTATTGTGTTACGTATACTGGTATCCAATACGATCTCTATAATTTCTGTTCTGTTATCTCCATATTTGTACTGATGTTGGTTTGTGTCACTTCAGCATTGGAATTCGTGCCTTCAGCGTGGTCTAAGCAATTTCATTTATAAACAACAACAACTACCGGTGGCATTGGTGTATGCAAATAAATTGTAGGTCTATATGCTATAGACCTTTGAATATTTCTACTGATTCCCCGTCTACCTTATTAATAGTACTATATAAGTACTAATTTATGTATGATGATAACATCAAGGTTATCCTATTCTGTGAAATCATTATTAATCTTGAGGTTCTTATTTGCGTGGATTTCGTGGATTTCTTGGTTCACGCAAAACTTAAAATCAAAATCCAACGAAATACAATTTTACAATTGACTGTTGCCTATAGTGCTTGAAACCACGAATTCAAGAACCCAAGGAGCACTGCATTTTGTAGAAATCACGAATAATGGTGCTAACGAACAAAAATACTTTCACGTTATGTAGAATTGTACACTGTTGGTGTGTATGCTATGGAAGTTTTAAGCAATGAAACAAATAAATAATGGCGTATTAATTTCGAACCTGTTATAAATCCGTAGTTTTCTGTGTAGTGTTTTGCATATCACTGTTTGCCCTTTTGTCTGTTTATCATTTAGTCGGTTCATTGTTTGTCCTTCTGTCATTTACGGTTTCTGATCACCTCTTATGTATCTTCAAACCTTTCTTACGTACATATTACAGATCACCTTTAGTCGGATAGGGAACATATGCCTATCATTTCTACGTAGACAGTGATAATTAATGTAGACCTAACTGTTACGTAGAAACACCGAACTAAATATTATTCTCCGTCAATATCATTTGTTTCCACAGAACTGTTTATCCTATCCATCATTTCCTTTGTGCATTATATGTATACTTTATACAAGGAAAATGAAAATAATATAACCCGGTCCTTTAATTTAAGGTTTCGCTATATAGATGATTCAATAAATATGTTATATGATGTGTCGATGGTATCTAATTCTAATTGAGTTAAAGGATACCAAAGATACAGCGAAATCTGCTTCATACCTTGACATACACCTTGACACTGACAGTGAGGGCCCGTTAAGAGCTAAATGCTATGACACTATAAATAATTACAATGTCTCCCTTGTAAGCCTACTATTTATATATTTGTGTATGTGTCAACATTCCAGTAGCACATGCATATGGATTTTATATCTCTCAGCTGATCGCATATTCTTGAACTTGTGGCTCCTGTTATGATCTACTTGAAAGAGGGTTACCACTGGTAATGAAGCAGCTACTGAATCAATTATTTATAGTTGTTAAGTTGAAGTAATCTCTTCGAATGTTTTACGGTCACCACCATGGCTGGGTTAACCGTAACGGAATATCTGTGTTACAAATGATCAGGAATATATTATGTTTGTTTTAATCACAATCCAGTCATTTTTCATTCATGATTTTATTATTTGTAGCAATAGTAACACGACCGGTATCACATATGGAGCTGAAACTGCTTACCGTTGTGGGTCACCAGAGTTCAACCTTTGTGTTATGTAGGGTCCCTGTTGCTTGCTCTTTCGTTTGGTGTGTAATGTCATTGTTTTTTTCTTTTTTCTTTTGATCATTGCATTGTCCTTCCTTCTTTACTGCTTCTGGATACCCCTTTGCTATCTTCAATCATTTCCTACGTTTATACCCCTTCTTGTAATAGATGTTATACTATTATCCACTCTTTTTAATGCATTTCTCTGACCTCATATTATTGTTCCGATGATTGATTATTCATTTGTTCTTGTGTACGTGTTTTAAATATTGTAGAACGTACGGAATAGAACCCATGCTATCGTTTTTGATCACTTCTGTCTAACAGCCTGGCTACGGTGATTACACTACTAATCTATGTAATTAATGCATATATGAGTCTTGACAATGTATGTTCAGAACTGACGAGTACATGAACCTTTAAAGTATATTCTCGCAATAAAATTAACAAGTAACGAGTCGACCTCAAGTAATCACAAATAAGACATTCCATAGGTGAACTTGAATTAACGAAATATAAGCGTGAATCGTTTTTCGTTTTATATTTGTTTTTTTTTAACAACGTAATATATTTTATTCAAATGCTTGCTACAACCAACACACCAAAAGTCCAAGCTCCCTTTGGTGTTTCCCTGTTACATCTTGTTCTGATTATCCAGGGCTAAAATCAGAATTACATGAAATATATATATAATCTAAATACAATTTCTATTTAATACCTTTTGAAAACATTTTTCTATTTTGCATTTATTATATAATTTTTTACTTTCATTAAAAATGTACACTTTTGAAGTGTTTTATTTTCATTTATTCTTTTAATATATTCATTGGCAAATATTCTATTAACATCAATATACTTTGTTTTCTGTTCAGATACATAGTACGATTTGTAGATGGTAAACCCTACAACTGTTATCAAAATATTTAATGCAAGATAGTTTGTATCATCTATCTTGTATCCAAGTACTATATGATTCAAAGTAATTTTGTTTTCGATACCCAAACCTTTCATTAAATTCTGAAATTTTGTCCAAAGCTCTTTTAGAAAGGTAGAAGTAATAAAATAATGAGAGTAATCTTCATCTAATTTACAGAAATTACATAAACTAATCCCAACAATTTTCCATTTGGAAAGTAAAACTTTATTTGGAATAATAAAATGAAAAAGTTTCCATCTGAACATTTTAAGTTTGTTTTCCTCAAGAAATTTGAAAATGAAAAAATATAGACTACTTGCATTTGGTTTTTCAGACAACACTAAATAATTAATCCAATAATGTGTACCAATAGGGTTTGAAAATTTAACATTCACCAGTTTATTATATAATAACTTATTAGACAATGTAGATAAATTAATAAACTGATTGTTCCAGATGAAATAATCTTTTTTGATATTTACAATGCTTTTAACTGAGCTTTCTGTTTTTAAAATGTCTATCCAATTCTTTGGAAAAGCTTGTTTAAGAATACTAAATTCAGATATCATTATATCAAATGTAATAAATCTATTTCCCCATACAATTAGCTTTCTTACAATACTGAATGTTAATGGTGAACTTAATTGACCACCACCTGTTTTTATCCAACTGGTCAAAACATTTTTGTAAAATTCGGGGGTATTATTTAGAAACTGTTTTTGTTTTTTCACATCTATGTTCATTTTAAAAATAAGCCATATTTTCCCAAATAGGCAAATATATTTAAATATTTTAGTGGCATCAGTTTCCAATTCGAAAATTTTAAGTCAGTTAATCTACTTACCCATGATTGCTTCAAATATATAAAATAACTTTGTATATCTATCATTTTCAGCCCACCCTTCTCAAAATCTCCTATCAATGTATTTTTTTTTACCTTATCTGGTTTCCCATTCCATATAAATTTAAAACACTTACTCTCTATCTCTTTTTTGTATTTTTCTGGAATAACACATGAACTAACAATAAAAGTAAAAATAGGTATAATCAAAGCTTTAATGATTAGTACTTTACCCAATATTGAGAGATTTCGCTTTGACCATGACAAAAATAAGCTATTCATTTTTTCAATTTTTGTTTCCCAATTAAGTTTTTCACATTCTATGTAATCATGACCATAATAAATACCTAAGGTCTTTATTGGTTTGTTTTTCCATTTAATATTTTCTTCCTTATCTTTACTGTGTTTTAGTTTCTCAATCCACAACCCCTCTGTCTTATTTCTATTTATCATTAAACCTGAAAAATTACCAAAAATTTAAATTTCATTCATAGCAAAAGATATATCGTTTTTAGAGTTAAAATATAGTGTTGTGTCATCTGCTAATTGCGAAATTTGTATACTATGTGTTCATCTATTGTTATCTGAAAACCCTTGATATCCTTATTATTTCTTACTCGAAGAGCCATGATTTCAACTGATAAAACAAATAGCAAAGCAGATAAAGGACAAACTTGACGTATTCCGCGCGAGTTTTTGAAAATCTCTGATATCCAGCCATTGTTCATTACACAAGTTTGAATATTACTGTATAAAGTGTTAGCCTAAATTATAAACGATTCATTAAACCCAAAATTTTTAAAGTTGTCAAGATAAATGTCCATTCAAGAGAGTCAAACGCTTTTTTAAAATCAACAAAGACTATTCCCCCTTCAACATTATAAGATTCAGCAAAATCAATAATGTCTATGATTGAAGCCAATGAACCTGTTTTTAATATATCCAGTTTGGTCATTAATTACAATTTTTTCTAAAACCTTTTTTAAACGCTGTGCTAGAACATAAGAAAGCAGTTTTAAATCGACATTTAAAAGAGAAATTGGCCTATTATTATCTAGAGCGAAGGGATCCCCTTTTTAAATAATAAAGATAAAACACTAGTCCGCTGAGAAAAACTCAGTAGCTTTTCATCATAGCTTTTATTTAGAACATCAATTAAAAAAAATTTGACTTTTCCCCAAAATTCTCTATAAAATTCTACTGTTAGTCCATCCAAACCTGGGGCTTTATTTGATTTCATATTATTTATTGCATTAGAACACTCTTCTTCAGTTACCTTTCCATCACAAATTGATTGACCCTGATCCTGAAGTCGGTTTTCTTATTTTGTATCGAAAATAAAATTACTGGTAAGATTTTCATCAGGATATTTTGTAGTATACAATTTTTCATAATACGATTTAATAGTACAAAGAATGTGCATCTGGTCAGTTATTTTTTCATTGTTTTCATCTATTAATTTGTTTATTGACTTTTTAATTTGCCTCTGTTTTTCCAGACTTAGAAAATATGAGTTATTTTTTCCCTATATTCCACCCATTTCTCACGACATCTAATGTGTGCTCCTTTTGCTTTTTGGTCATATATTTTTACAAGTTGTGTTTCAATATTATGAATAACTTTATTTAAATTATCGTTTTCCTCGCTTTGATTATCCCTTACCATAATATTATTTTCTAATTCACTTTCTAATTTATGTCTAAGTTCTCTAGTTAATTTTGATTTGTTTTTACAATACATAGTAGTTACTTCTCGAATTTCAGCTTTCATTGCGTCCCATAATAATCTTATGTCGATCTTATTATTATGATACTGTATTAAATATTTATCAATTACTTTATTTATTAACTGTTTATAATCATATTCCTGTATTACACACTTATTAATTTTCCAATACCATCTTCCCTTTTCAGACACCCCCGACCGAAAGGTTAAAACCACACTTTGATGATCAGTATACTATATGACCGCAGGTTTAATCTTACAGCCATGAGCAAGCGAAAACAAATATTTTCCTAAAAGAATTATATCAATCCGACTAGCTTGTGTTTTGTCTTTCCTACGCCATGTAAACTGTTGTCTGTTTTCATTATATATCCTCCAGACATCAATTAACTTATTAGTTTTTATAAAGGACTTTTAACTATTTACTGATTGTTTGCAAACATTACTTGTGCGTAAACTTCTACGATCTATGTCTTGCATTATCTCGTTAAAATCTTCACCGACAACAAGAATACCCGTCCCATGTTCTTTACAGAAATTACTTACCTTTTAAAAAAACATGTTTCTTAAAGTTTTGCTATTTGGTGCATAAATGCATACTAACGAAAAAAATGCATCATCTATCTGTACATTTAATAAGACAATTCTGCCATTTTCATCAGTAACCTTGTCAATGACCTTATAATTGACTGCTTTATTAATAAATATTGCTACTCCCCTACTAGCAGATGTTCCTACACTACCATAAACGTTAAAATCTGTATTGAAATTTATTTCGTTTTCAATATTCTGATCGAAATGTGTTTCTTGAAAATAAGCTATATCACATTTCATTGACTTGACCCATTCTATAGCTTGACCTCTTTTCTCTCTGTTTTGCAAACCGTTTACATTTAAGCTACATAAATTTATCATATTTTTGACAGACATTTTTTATGAGATAAGATTTGTATTTGATATGTAACAATTCTACAATTCGTTTTATATTTGTTATTTGTCATCTAATATGGCTTTGTAAATATCAAACATGTAACAATATAAAATAAAAATGCCTTTGCATAAGGAAATGTATTAAGTGTATATATTCTAACTTTCTTGAAAATAATCAACTCGGCTCTCACGGATCTCGTGATTTTTTTTTATTCTACGGTTAGAGTGCATTCTCCATTACGTAGCATACGGAACCTTGCTTTATCTCTGTTCTTAATTTAACCAATTCTCGAATTAGTATCTGAGAAAACACATCACAAATCAGATAAATCTAACCTGAAATGTAAGGTAATCAGAACGCACCTCATTCAATAAACGTTAGAGAAAACTGTAAGGAAAATATATAATGGACAATACAGTAACAATTGCAAAATCTTACAATTTTACAGAATTAAGCAAGTACAATACAAATTAAACAAATCGTGTTCGTTTTGCTAAAATAGTGCCATCACCATAAGCTTAACGAACTGCAACCTATCTCTTCATGATATTGCTGAAGAATTGCTCATTTTGACTTTAAATAACACTCACTCACTCACTACCATATTCCATAACTCCAGAAACATCTGAGTTATGTTATCTTCATGTTCAGACCCTTCTACGTGGACATCCTGTTGTTCTTTTTTATGTTAACCTTCACAACACTAAAGGTCACCAAACAGGAATTAAACTGATATACTACTAAAAAGATCAGAATGTTAGCGTATCATTCTCTCCTTCATCGGGGATAGCAAAACGAGGGTTACCCTCGAAGGTACAGTTTGCTAGTCCCATGCGTCTCTGATGTATTTATATTACCATATACCGTTTCTGACCTTTATCAAAGACATATCAAAAACAGCAACATCATCCGAGACAAAATTGTCTACGGGTGATAGCCTGCTATTTCGATCCATCATAACCAGGCTGTCAACAACCTGTCTCACAAAGATCTATTATCACTAGAAGTTTAGGAAGACAAATATCAAATTAGCTATTTTATTTTAGAAAGATTACTGTTTGACTCGACACACACGCTCGGTTTCCTCGGAAAGAGTGCCATTTAATATACATATGATTCTTACATAGGTGAAAAAGTGAAGATGTGATAATTATCTGCAGGTTTTAATTTCTTATGTAATTCGAAAGGATCAATACCAGTTATTTCTGTCGATACCATTTGACACTTGAATATAATCATTAGATTTTAATTGTCTATCCTGTCTGTTCCGTTTGGTTTTGTTGCTCCTAAAGACTTTTATATTATTTGACTTTTTAATTTGGGCGCCCTTTATGAAGGTTATTCCAGAAACGTGTCGCGCGCACTGAATTAGATATCTATGTATTTATTGGAAACATACGACAATATTGTATGTCGTAGACATAATTTTTTCCATACAAATTAACAATTAAGAATTTGTTTTCAATCTGCCCCAAAGAGTCATTTGCATATCATAGTTTTCAACAACTGTAAACAATTGCTCAAAAATCGTGTTCTTCGATATAAAAAAAAATGGCTTAGACCTGTTGTATATTACAGTGATGTGCAATATTGGTCAGTTGATTTTCTTGCATGCAATACACGGATGTCATAGTTCTATTTGATTACATGTATTTGTACACAACTCGTTTAACATTTCACTAGCACATTTAAATTTATTTATGTAATACCGTATGAGTAACATATCTATGTTATTTACTGTAGTAAGATCATTTCAATCGTTTTTATTTCACCTACGCTGTATAATGTTTCCATTGTATAGACCACCACAGCATTACAAGTTCTATATTATTATATTGTAGGTTTATTTATGACAGTTTTAATCTATAACTAATTATTTACTTTCATTTCTTTTTCAGTTTTTGGTAAGTGTTATGTTCATTATAGTTCTTTTAATTTAATTAAATAGTATAATCACTTGTAAGGAAAGTACTTGTGTGTCTGATATGTTTACATTTTATATTGTCCGGTGCCTGTGTAGATTATCTTACATATCATGACTTACACAATATATAATATCTACATTACTAACATACAATATCCAGTATATTATATCTTGTACTAAATATCATTATGACATTGATATTATTATAAAATATATGCGTTATCGTAAAGTAATAATAATTGCATTAGCTATGAATTATAAATTGCAATAATTTATATATCATATAATGCATGCCAATCCAAAACACTGACTACTGGGTAGATGATACCCTCGATGACTCAAATGTCACAAGTGAAAGAAAACCAAAGACCCTAGGCATTATGAGTTATATATGTCCGAGGGAGATTCACCACAGTCTTTAGTAGTACACTATAGACGAACTGTGAACTCATGTTTTACGTGAACCAGTAATTATCATCCCAAAATGAGTAAGTGTAATTATTTTTTATGACGAAGTAACACACAGGCAGCAAATGGATTGGTAGCATATGAAAAAATAAACATCCTCTGGGATTTCAGGCAAAACTGTTTTGGTGTAGAGAGTCTTAGTTGTAAATAAATCTACATTAAACATAGAAAATTGTATGGATGTCCCGATTTTGATCAGCGACTACAAACAACAGTAGAAAATATGGAGCAAGTGCGGAGGTCTAATTGTAATTAGATTGGATTTTGATGCAATGTTAAACACCGGATTTCCGTTATCAATATACACAACGAAACCTCCAATCGATATGTGGCGTTGTAGCTTAAATAATTATATGAAAGACAGATATCAATTAAATTATTTGTTTGTATCAAACACTTCAATGCACAGACAATTACTAGGTTATCTTTTAGGGTTTTTGCTGTGCCATTATGTTTCTTTACGTTCTGAGTTCCGCGTTGTGTTGCCCGTTACAATTTCCACAAAAAGACGATGTTCGTAGGAGGGATCATATCTTAATTACGTTATATGTGTTTGCCTCCGAATAGTGATGTCCAATGTATATTGTGTTTGATTTTTCTTCGTTTTGTGTACCCTATGTTGCCTCTTCGGTGATTTCCTTTATGATAATCTAAACAGAAATCAGGTAAGCTCAAATTCAAATGAATATATCTGAATGAGTTGTTGGCCTGCTTGTATTGAAGAAATGAAACTTCTTTTGTTTGTCTGTACTCTTTGTATTTGACTTGTGTTGTGAGAAAAACCCTGCCACTTTAAGAACTACGTCAGATTTAATGATGAATGTAAACACTTGTGTTACTGATACCACTACTTACACCATGTTGTATATCAGATCAGTATGTCAGATTTAACTATGAATATACACACATGTGTTACTATTAACACAACTTACACCATGTTGTATGTCGGATCACTATGTCAGATTTAATGATGAATACACAAACATATGCTAGCATTACTTATCCAATGATGTGTGTCAGATCTGTATGTCAGATTTAATGGTGAATGCACACTTTACAGAGGAAACTACTTACACCATGATGTATATCAGATCACTATGTCTGATTTAATGATGAATGTACACACATGTGAGGCTGATGACACTACATACACCATGCTGTATGTCAGATCAATATGTCAGATATAATGATGAATGTACACACATATATGACTGATAATACTACACAAACCATGGTGTATGTCAGAGCAATATGTCTGATTTAATGATGAATATACACATATGTGATACTGATAACACTAATTGCACCATGTTGTATATCAGAACACTATGTTAGATTCAATGCTGAATGTACACATATGTGCTACTGATAACACTAATTGCACCATGTTGTATATCAGATCAATATGTCTGATTTAAAGATAAATGTACACATATGTGCTACTGATAAAACTCCTTACACCATGGTGTATGTCAGATCACTATGTCCGATTTATTGATGAAAGTACTTACATGTGTTACTGATAGCACTAATTACACCATGATGTATGTCAGATCAATATATTAGAGTTAATGATGAATGTATACACATGTTTAACTGATAACACTCCTTACAACATGTGTTATGTCAGATCGCTATATCTGATTTAACGATGAATGGACATGTTACTGATAATACTACTTACAACATGTTGTATGTCAGATCATTATCTAAGATGTAATGATGAATGTACACATATGTGCTACTGATAACACTCCTTACACCATGGTGTATGTCTGATCACTATTTCAGATTTAATTATGAATCTACATGCATGTGTTACTGATAGCACTACTTACACCATGTTGTATGTCAGATCAATATGTCAGAATTAATGATGAATGTATACTAATGTTTAACTGATAACACTACTTGCACCATGTTTTATGTCAGATCGCTATGTCTGAATTAATGATGAATGTACATGTTACTGATAATACTACTTACACCATGGTGTATGTCAGATCATTAAGTCAGAGTTAATGATGAATGTACACACATGTTCAACTGATAACAGTAATTACACCATGATGACTATGCCTGATTTAATGATGAATGTACGCACATGTGCTACTGCGACAACTACTTATACCATGTCTTATTTATGTTAGTTGTCTTTGTTTGCGGGTAATGGTGTCCAACACATATTGTGTTGTGTTTGCGCTTTGTTTGTCATCGGCGTGTGTGCCATATCTGCCAGTTTCTCATATTACAGATCAAATTTAGTTGGATAGGGAACATATACATATCATTCCTACGTAATTAGTGACAATTCATGTAGACCTAACTGTTGCGTAGAAGCACCGAACTAAATATTATCCTCCGTCAATATCATTTCTTTCCAATGAACTTTTTATCATCTGCATCATTTCCTTTGTGCATTCTATGTAGACTTCATACACAGGAGTTTTTCAATGAAAATGAGAAGAATCTAACCCGGTCCTTTAATTTAAGGTTTTGCTATATAGAAGATTCATATCAATAAATATATTTCATGATGTTGTCGATTTCATCTAATTCATTGAGTTTGAGTTAAAGGAAACCAACGGTACAGCGAAATCGGCTCCATTCATTGACATACACCTTAACACTGACAGTGAGGGCCCGTTAAGAGCGAAATTTTAAGACACTATAAATAATTTCAATGTTTCCATTGTAAGCCTACTATTTATACATATGTATATATGTCAACATTTCAGTAGCACATGCATATGGAGTTTGCATCTCTCAGCTGATCTCATATTCTTGAACTTGTGGCTCCTGATATGATATATTTGATAGAGGGTTACTACTGATAATGAAGCAGCTACTGAATCAATAGTAACGCGACAAGTGTCACATATGGAGCTGAAACTACTTACCATTGCGGGGCACCAGAGTTCAAACTTTGTGTTATGTATGGTACATGTTGTTCGCTCTTTCGTTTTCTGTGTAATGTCATTGTTTGGTTTTTTTCTTTTGATCATTGCATTGTCCTTCCTTCTTCGTCTTACTACTTCTGGATACCCCTTTGCTATCTTCAATCATTTCCTCCGTTTATACCCCTTGTTTTAATAGATGTTAAACAATTATCCACCATTTTTAATGCATTTCTTTGACCTCATATTATTGTTCGGACAGTTGATTATTCTTTTGCTCTTGTGTGCGTGTTTTAAATATTGTTGAACGTTCGGGAATAGAACCCATGCTGGACTTTTGGAAAACTTCTGTCTAACAGCCTGGCTACGGTGATTATACTACTAATCTATATAAATAATATGTATGTGACTCTTGACAATGTATCATCAGAACTGACGAGTACATGAGCTGTTAGGTATATTCTCGCATTACAAATAAATAACGAGCCGACTGCAAGTAATTACAAATAATACAGGACATGGATGCTAATTTAGAGAACATGAACTAATGAAATATAAGCGTGAATCGATAACACGTATGCCAATACAAGTTTTGCGATTTATTTTTGTTATTTGTTTTCTAGTTTGGCTTTGTAAATATAAAATATGTAACAATATAAAATAAAAATGCCTTTGCATATCGAAATGTATTAAGTAAGAGAATACATTCTCTGTTCTTAATTTAACAAATTCTCGATATAGTGTCTGAGACAACAAATCACAAATCAGAAAAATCTAACCTGACATGTAAGGTATTCAGAACCCACGTCATTAAATAAACGTTAGAGAACACAGAAGGGAAAATTTATAATGGACAATACAGAAACAATTGCAAAATTTTAAAATGTTGGAGAACTGAGCTATCGTTTTCATAGAACAAGAACAGAAACGAAAACGTACCCGAAGCTTGCAGCTGTACGCTTTTTAAACTTACGAGCTTTCTTGCCTTGGGGATAATAAGAGTACATATGTAAGTAGCTATTTACAAAATATTGCATTAATATGTAGAGAAACAGGTTAAATAAACGAAAAAAGTGATGAAATAACACAATAGTTTTATTGAACATGAATATGTATGCAGAACGCTTAAGAAAAAGGTGGTAATTGCGTGACACGAGCGTCTTTGCGGAAAACAACAAAGGCATACTTTATCATAAAACATATCATAATTATCAAAAAAATATATATATACTGTCATTTAAAGCATCTCTTATCTTTTCTATTTCTTGAAAAGGACGTTTATTTCTTTGTTTGATAGCTATCATGGCAACTTCAAAAGCTTATCATCTATTTTTTAGAATATATTTTAACTTAGTTATCAATGCGGTTTTAGAATTCGAACTGTATTTTTGTCTTATCGACAAGCTGGTGCTATTTGATTTTGAAGGTGTTTGCTTCATATCAATTATATTCCTAACCCAATCGTTGGTGCAATAATTAGCGAGCTCGCCCCGAGTGATAAACATCGTGGGTTAGAGTCGTGGGCGGGTCAAACCAATAGCTAGAAATATGTATTTGCTGCTTCTAGGCTAAGTACACAACTTTAAGGGGTAAGCGGAGACGGGTGTCTCGGATTTATTTTAATGTGTCCTGATGACTTATCTTCCAGAGACTCTTGCCTCAATGAGTAAGCACAATACAAATTAAGCACATCGTGGTGGCTTAGTAAAAACGGCCATCATCATAAGCTTCACGAACTGCAATCTATCTCGCCATGATATTGCTGAAGAATTGCTCATTTTTACGTTAAATAACAACCACTCACTCACTCCCCTATTACATAGCTCCAGGACATAAACATCTGACCTATTTGGTCTTCATATTCTGACAATTCTATGTGGACATCCTGTTGTTCTTTTAGATGTTAACCTTCACAACACTAAAGTTCATCAAACAGGAATTAAACTGATATACTACTAAAAGGTCTGAATGCTAGCGCATCATTCTCTCCTTCTTCGGGGATAGCAATACGAGTGCTATACTCGAAGGTACTGTTTGTTATTCCCATTGCAATATACCGTTTCTGACCCACATCAAAGACATACCAGAAACATCAATTTCATCCGGGTCAAAAACGCTTGCAGGTGATAGCCTTATATTTCGATCCATCATAACTAGGTTGACAGCAACCTGCCCCACAAAGGTTAAGTATCACTAGAGGATGAAGAAGACCAATAGTAAATGAGCTATTTTATTTTAGAAATATTGCTGTATTACTCGACACATGTTCTTGGTTTCATTGAAAACGCTACCACTCAATGTAAGCATGGTCCATACATGGGTGAATGAGCGAAGATATGATTTTTGTTTTCTAGTTTAATTCACAATTCAATTCTAAGGGGTCAGTATCAGTTATTTCTTAAAATTTTTATATTATTTGGCTTTCGATTTGGGCGTACTTTATGATGGTTATTTCAGAAACGTGTCGCGCGCTCTGAATTAGATATATACGTATTTAGTTGAAACATACGGCAATATTGTATGTTCCTAGACATAATGCTTTCATATAAATTAACATTGCATTTGTTTTACATATTTAGCAAAATCTGCTCCAAGGAGATATTTGCTTATCATAACCCATTAAATAATTTTTTCAATGATTTTACTCGTGTCAGTTTTGAAATGTTTAGCTTGGTTAATAACGTCTCCATTTAAATATACATGGAAAAGCATACACATTTTTATGTATACACAAGATCTGCTTAGTGGTAGTAAAATGTAGTGCACTTTTACAACAATTTATTAAAGCGTATCAACAAAAATGAGTTCCAAGAAAAAACATAGCCGAACATGACATTTCATTTCCTTATCAAGTAAGAAAGAATATGCGTGTAAATGAACATGAGAGACTAGTTTATTTTGTTATGTGTGATATCCTATTATGTGTCAAAGTTCCTTGTTGTTATGTCAGTTACGATTTCCACAATGTGTGTAGAGGGCTTATGTCTTATTACGTTATTTGTATTTGTTTACACATAGTGGAGTCCAGCACATATTGTGTTGTGTTTTTGCTTTGTTTGTCTTCGGCGTGTGTACTCTATCTGTCAGTTTATCTGGATTGTCCACTTTTGATTGCCCCTTCGGTATATAATATTATATCTTGTACTAACTATCATTTATGAAATGTATACGTTATCGCAAATTAATAATAATTGCATTGTTTATTAATTATAAATTGCAATAATTTATAGATCTTATAATTCATGTCAATCCAAAACACTGACTAATGGGTGGATAATACCATCGACGACTAAAATACCACCAGTAGATGTATCAATCTCTAGTCATAAGTAGTAGATGTATATTTTAATTCGTGTCTTGTGGGTACACTTATTAATTCAAAAATCGCTTTGAGCAAGATCATCTTGGTTAAAAAGAAATACAAAACTGTTATCAAAATTACTTTGCGTCTTCTTTAGTCAGACGTCAGCTTTAGTTGATATAGTAGAGACACTATGTTTTTTTCCGAAACTACGAACGTAACGCTTATAATCTTCTCTCATAGATATAACTAAGTGAATAGATTTGTCTTGTATATCATTATATGTTTTGCTTTTCATTTTATTATAGCAGAGACAATATACTTGTCTTAAGTTATATGATATTTGTGTTGTGTCATGAAACACTGATAACGATGGTAATAGAAATACATATCTGATGCCTTAAATTGATATAGGTTATTTGATAGTGAATAAACAAACCTAGTTGTATATGGTCTGTTGTATTCCGAAATAAAACCTGTGTTCTTGCATTAATGTAATTACAGTATAAGTATATGGTTCGTTTGTTCTATTTTCAAAACAAAAGACTAGTACAATAATTTGACTTACTATATGAAACGATAAATATCAGTTAATAGTGTATAATACATTTCTCTGACGTCACTCTATTGTTCGAAGAGTGGATTATTTTTAAGAATCTACAGTGTATTCTTTTGTTATTTTTGAATATATGAATTTTAATCTTTTACTGTTTTATGCTTAAAAACTTATAATACATATTGTAGGACTTTCGGGTATATAACCTGTAAAGAAGTAAGTTCTTTTGATTGTCAGGTGGCCAATGTCATATAACACTATATTAAACATATAAATTTAATGAACAAAACATAATAAAAATAAACACAAAACAAATGGTATATGGAATGAAATGTACACAATATTACAAGAATCACAACACTGAACATAAACGATATTCATTCAAAACACTGAACAAATATAATGCATATATAAACGATATGCATTTTACAGCCGGAGACATACCATCCTGCACGCACGCATTCCTGGTACTGTAGAAATTCACTAATTGAACTGGGTTGTTCCCCTTGGATAATTTATAAATACGGACGGAATAATTTCACATAAATATAGATTCTAAATTGATGACGAGGACACTAGATGATTAATATATCGCTTCACTATTGTATCCAGCGAACCATGACTAATATGTCTGCATAACTATAATGTGTTCAGCACGGACATCTCGGGTTGTAATTACGGACTCTAAAACTCCAAATTTATGACGGCATTTAACGATAATAATATCACCGATGCTGGGCGTTGTGACATCAATTTATATACACCAAAACCGGTACCATTTCAAACAGACACCATTCACACCGACAGCAAACTTTACTACACGCACACCAAAAACCAGGCATAAAAAACCCTTGTAAAATAGATATTGAACCCACGCATTACTTACATTGTCTAAACATTTGCATAATATGTTAATTTTCCGGATATTCTGGACCGCGAGCAAGTAATAACATCTCGACAGCAAAATTTACCATAATTAACCATAAATAAAGCAAAAAGACTTACCTGAGTGTAATGAACCTTCGCCTATGAATATCCATGTCCTGTATTTGACAATTGTAATACTCAAACTGCCTGTTCCTCACTTTACTTAAACACAAAGCGTGTGCTCTACTCAAAATACATGTGCCGACTGACTTTCAACTCACCTTGTTTAAATCTCATGGGTAACGTACTACGTGATAAACTATCGGTCTGTTTGACTTTTCTATCGGTGTTAGTGGAAAATATAACCATATTAAATTATCCAATATATAATATATAAATACATAATGCAAGTTCGTTACAAACGTCCCTTTCCTAAAGACTAACGACCATTTAGTCCGACCAGCCAAACGTACTTCAAAAAAATATCTGAAATTACAAAGTAAATAAGGTTAAAATAAAACTCTGTAAACATATCATCACACTCAAATGTGAAAATATAAACAACTGTAAATGGAACACTCAGGGGATAACTAAATATCATCACATCTAGATAATACATCTGCAACAATGTTCGTCTTGCCTGCAATGTAAGAAATAGTAAAACTGAATTATTGAAGTATCAAACTCCAACGCAGTAACCGCTGATTACTAGTTTGCATCTTATGTAGCCACTGTAAATGGGCATGATCAGTGTTAATAGTGAACTCTTTACCCTCAAGAAAATTTCTCAGTGTTTTTACCGCCCAAACAATGGCAAAACACTCCTTTTCTACCACTGCATAGTTGCATTCAGCTCCGGACAGCGTCTTACTGATAAACAAAATCGGATGTCGCCCATCGTCGAACTCTTGCTCAAGCACAGCTCCCATACCCTTTCCTGATGCATCAGTCTGCAAAATAAACTTTTTAGAAAAATCTGGACTCCGTAAAACAGGGTCACTACAAATACAATCCTTCAATTTGTCAAATGCTTTCTGTGTTGTATCTGACCATTTAACTTTGTTTGGTACGTTTTTCTTTGTGAGGTCAGTTAAAGGTACTGATATGTCTGAAAACTGTGGTATGAACTTTCTAAAAAAAACTATAAGACCTAGAAATGACCGGATTTGTTTCTTTGTAACAGGAACCGGAAACTGTCGAATAGCAGAAACCTTGTCTTGAACAGGTTTAATGTTACCACTTCCTGCAATGTGACCTACAAATTCTAGCTCTCCGTATCCGACAAAACACTTACTTGGTTTGGCAACGAGCTTTGCCTCTCTTAAGGATTGAAATACTGCTCTCAGGTGTTCAACTTGAAACTCCCATGTATCGCTAAAAATACCTATATCATCAATAAATGAATCTGCAAATTCATCGAACCCTTCTAAGACTTTGTCCATCATACGGACGAAAGTGGGTCCGGAATTGATCATTCCAAATGGCATCACAGTGAACTGATAGTGCCCAAAAGGAGTAATAAATGCACTTTTTTGTCTACTTTCTAAATCGAGAGGGACCTGCCAGTACCCTTTTGTTAAGTCCAGCTTACTTATGTACCTCGCTTTACTAACCTTATTTAGTACCTCATCCATGCGAGGCATCAATACAGGATCGAAAATAGTCTGTTTGTTTAAATCACGGAAATCTAAACATATGCGGAGAGATTGATCCTTTTTTTTAATTAAAACAATAGGGGCTGCGTAAGGGCTATCAGAAGGTTCAACTATACCTGCTTTCAACATATCGTCAATCTCTTTCTTGACTTTGTCTCTAAGTGCATATGGTATCGGATAAGCCCGTTTATATACTGGCTCTTCTGTCCTAGTAACTACTTTATGTTCTACAATATTTGTTACCTGAGGTACATCACTAAATATGTCATCGTATTCTACCATGAGTTCTTTGAACTGTTTTCTCTCATCAGACGTCAACTCTGGTGATATATGGACGTCATCTACACTTTCGTTTCTTTGTAACGCAGGAGAAATAGCTGGATTCATCTCACTGTCGTCTGTACCTTCATCTGTGCTAAGACCTGAAATTACGTTTAAGCACGCAGCAATATCTGTTTGAACATCATTATCCTTATCCTTTTCTACCCTTTCATGCCATACCTTTAGCATGTTAACACGAAAAACCTTTTCTTTTCCTTCTCTAACTTTGACTTTGTAGTCAACTGGACTAACTTTGTCGGTTACAACAAACGGTCCTTTCCAACTAGCTAATAGTTTGGATGTATGTGTAGGAAGTAATATAAGTACTTTTTGACCAACTTCTAACTTCCTATCTCTTGCTTTTCTATCATAGTACAGTTTTTGTTTCTGTTTTGCTTGTTTCTCATTTTCAGTGGCAAGCTCTGCCATTGTTTTCATCTTTTCTCTTGTGTCTAATAAATGACTTAATACAGAATTTTGACCTGTACTCGGTTCTTCCCATTCCTCTTTAAGAACTGCTAGAGGACCTCTAATATGCCTGCCATATAATAGTTCAAATGGCGAAAACCCGGTGCTCTCATTTGGCACTTCTCTGTATGCGAATAGCAAGTACGGAATATATTCGTCCCATGTTTTAGGCTTCGATCTTGCATATGTTTTCAACATTTTCTTCAGTACACCATTAAACTTTTCACAAAGTCCATTGTACATAGCATGGAAAGGACTGGTGCGTAATCTGCTTATTTGTAATAATCTACATACCCCCCGCATTAACTCCGACATGAAATTGCTCCCTTGGTCAGTTGGCATTTCTTTAGGTATTCCCACCATAGAAAATAAACTAATCAAAGCATTAGAAACTGTGCTAGCTTCTTGGTCTCTCAATGCAATTGCTTCTGGATATTTAGTAGCATAATCGACACAAACCAAAATGAAACGATTTTTACTGTCTGTCATAGGCAAAGGGCCAACAAAATCTAAAGCAATGCGCTGAAATGGCTCGTCCATAGGTGGCATACTAATCAGTGGAGCTCGGAGTGCTCTCCCCTTTGCTGAACCTATCTGGCAATCGGGACAAGATCTACAGTACTCTGATATATCATTAAATATACCTGGCCAAAAAAAATGTTGCATAATTCTCTCTCTTGTCTTTTTATTTCCAAGATGACCAGCTAACGGAATGCCTTAACATAAGTATCATGTCTCTTAATTGCCTTGGCAACACAATTTGGTGAATACTTTCACCACTTGGCTTACTGTACACTCTATATAGTAAATCGGACAAATAAACAAAGTATGATGACTGATTTTCATTGTGTTCTTCACTAACATACGATCTTACCTTATCTAAAGTTGTGTCTGTCTTCTGTAAGTCTATCAGCTGTTTTCTGTCACAAATCTTGAATTCTTGAGATATATCTGAAAAATCTATAGAATGAGTTATGGATGTATCATTACCAAACCTTTCGGTGGTCTTGTCTATTTTCTTATCTGCTTCATCCTGCTTCTTCTTTCTAGATCGAGTCTCAACTGCATTAAAAAGGAACTGACTCTTCTGAAACAAAAATATCTCTACCTCCAGTCACAGGAACCTCTTCAATAATATGTGGCACAGATGTATTCACATAGTTACCTACTACAAGATCTGCAAACGGTGTATCTAACATTAGTGCTACAATGTCACCTGAAATAAAAGGAGTAGATACATTAATGTACACCTCAGGACACTGCTTTACTGTACCATCCGCTAAACATATATCTCTAGTATGACCTGTCAAATGATCAGTGTTAGTAAACTTACTGTGAACAAATACAGTAGAACATCATGTATCTCTTAAAACAGATACATCATCGTTATTAATCTTACCTTCAACAATATCAAGTCCATGCACTTGTACTTTATTGTCATTACACTAGATACCTGGTAGTTTTACAGTTACACCACCATTATAGCCATCAAGAGTATGTTCATGCTGAGTTTGTATACATAAGCCAAACTTACCTTGTTTATGTCCACTCTGTGCTGGCTTCCTTGGCCTTGAAGGACAATTCGTCGCAATATGTCCTGCTTTCTGACAAATAAAACAAGTTCTAGTCTCTGCTTGTTTTTCTTTGTACTGAAAACTCTTACCTGGATGTTTTGGTTGGTCTGGTTTACTTACATGTTCATTCTTGTGAGCTTGTTGAAACGCTTCTGCTTTTTCAATCAGCTCATCAACAGTTTTTGGCTTCTGTTCTTTTATCCAAAGTTTTAACTCTTTACTACAACTTACCATGAACTGTTCTCTTGCAACTAAATCAGCAAACTTTGCAAAATCATTACCTATCTCTTCGCGTTCTAACCAATGCCTTAGAAAACCAACTAATCGAACAGCAAATTCCTTAAATGATTCATCTGAAAGCTGACTTGAGTTTCTGAACTTTTCCCTATATGCCGCAGCAGTAAGCTCATATCTAGACAAATAGCAGTTTTAATTTCGTCATAATTTCTACTGTCCTCTTCTGGTAATGTAGAAAATGCTTCTAAAGCTTTCCCACAAAGCAAAGGGACTAATCGCAGGGCCCATTCAAGCTTGGGTATTTTATGAAGTGCTGCTAACTTTTCAAAAGATTTCAAAAACACATCTGGGTCTTGACCTTCATAAAATTTGGGAAGTTTTGACTTCAAATTGGGAGTAGAATAAGGTTGAACATTACCATGAGCTAATTCTTTCTCTCTAAGTTCTAACTCTCTTAATTTTACCTCTCTTTCCATCTCTATTTTTCTCATCTCTCTCTCAGCTGCTCTGTCTTCCCTCTCTGTAGCCTGCATATTCTTGAACAATTCTAGGCATACCTCTAACTTTTCACCCTTGTCTAACAACTCTGATACCCACTTTGGCAATCCACTAGCCATGTTATACAATGCAAAATACAAATACACAAAAGTAAATGAACAAATATGAAGGACAAATAATCATCAATAATATATGTCAAAATAACTGTTCTTGTCAACCTTGACAACTGTCTAATAACACTATTGGCACCGTGACAATCTCACCGCTGCCACCATTGTAAAGAAGTAAGTTCTTTTGATTGTCAGGTGGCCAATGTCATATAACACTATATTAAACATATAAATTTAATGAACAAAACATAATAAAAATAAACACAAAACAAATGGTATATGGAATGAAATGTACACAATATTACAAGAATCACAACACTGAACATAAACGATATTCATTCAAAACACTGAACAAATATAATGCATATATAAACGATATGCATTTTACAGCCGGAGACATACCATCCTGCACGCACACATTCCTGGTACTGTAGAAATTCACTAATTGAACTGGGTTGTTCCCCTTGGATAATTTATAAATACGGACGGAATAATTTCACATAAATATAGATTCTAAATTGATGACGAGGACACTAGATGATTAATATATCGCTTCACTATTGTATCCAGCGAACCATGACTAATATGTCTGCATAACTATAATGTGTTCAGCACGGACATCTCGGGTTGTAATTACGGACTCTAAAACTCCAAATTTATGACGGCATTTAACGATAATAATATCACCGATGCTGGGCGTTGTGACATCAATTTATATACACCAAAACCGGTACCATTTCAAACAGACACCATTCACACCGACAGCAAACTTTACTACACGCACACCAAAAACCAGGCATAAAAAACCCTTGTAAAATAGATATTGAACCCACGCATTACTTACATTGTCTAAACATTTGCATAATATGTTAATTTTCCGGATATTCTGGACCGCGAGCAAGTAATAACATCTCGACAGCAACATTTACCATAATTAACCATAAATAAAGCAAAAAGACTTACCTGAGTGTAATGAACCTTCAACTATGAATATCCATGTCCTGTATTTGACAATTGTAATACTCAAACTGCCTGTTCCTCACTTTACTTAAACACAAAGCGTGTGCTCCACTCAAAATACATGTGCCGACTGACTTTCAACTCACCTTGTTTAAATCTCATGGGTAACCGTACTACGTGATAAACTATCGGTCTGTTTGACTTTTCTATCGGTGTTAGTGGAAAATATAACCATATTAAATTATCCAATATATAATATATAAATACATAATGCAAGTTCGCTACAGAACCACTGCTGGGCTTTTTCAAGTCTACTTTGACTTTCAAAACTACCATCTAACCACTCGGCTACGATGACCACACTTCCATACTGTATAATTAGTATATATATATCTTGATAGTAAGCGTTGTTAAACAAATATCAACAATTTGTTTAAAGAAGCAAGACACGAGACAAGTATTTCAGGTCTGGCATAAATTATGTTCAGAACTGACGAGTATGTGAAATTTTAAAATGTATTTTCGCAATACAAAAACAACTAATGAACCGACCGCAAGTAATAACAAATCAGACAGACCACAGGTGAACATTTGGGAAAATTGAAAGACCTTGGAATATCTAAATATAAACGAGAATCGAAAGCACGGTGACGATAAAATGTTGCTGTTTATTTTTTGTTAATTGTGGCTTATTTAGCTTTCTGAACATTAAAAAGGTAAACATATAAAATGAAAACACTGCTGTAGATAGAAATGTATTGTGTAAGAGATTACACTCCAACTTGTAGATTCTTAGAAATAATCAACTCGAACATTACGGGTCTTGATTATTTTTAAGAATCTACAGTTGGAGTGTATTCTCCACTACTTATTGGGTGCTATGTATATTTTTTGTCACATGTTATTGTAAGCACGTATTTTAAGGAAGTGTGATATACAGATTAAAGGGCGTGGGATACATTTGTTACGTCGAAGTATATAAACGAATAACGTTACAATGGAAAATAACATACCATTACAATAAAGACTCATGGTTTCCTGAATTTGACGTTGTAATTTAAATACTTACAGTATACATTGCCATCCCGAGATCAATTCAAATGGAAATATAAAGGCGTCACAGTAAACGTTCAGTGGTTGTAGGAAATTAACTACAGCTAAGCATCACTAGTAACAATTATGATGTAAACTACTCAGCAAAAGAAACAATACAATGAAGTTAAGAAAATGTGTTAATATTGCCGTGTTTGTTATGCCCATATGCATCTAAATTATACGGCTTCTTCGATTTTTTTGCTCTAAGTAAAATACATTGAGCATCAAATCCTTGTATCGTTTCTTTTGTTGACTAGTGTATCAAGCATAGTATCGACTTAGCGAGAAATGTGGAACAATTTGCTGATCTAAGATGGCGACATGGCAATGTCTGCATTATCTGAATATAGCAAACATTTTTAACAATCACATGCATGCTATACTTTACGGAACTCAAAATAATCCATTACATCAAGCCAAATAAAATAAAATAACCAATAATGAAAACAGTGAAATATTCCGAGGCGGCAAATCCCTACTGCCCTTAAAAGTAAAATGTCTGAAATACACGAAACTAATTGAATTTACCCAAATTTAACAATGGAAATTAGCCGTAACTTTCCTGGAGTCGATGTAGATTTCTGAACTATGCATAAAGTAATATTAAAACATTCTATTTCTAGTTTGTACATTCAATATTTCCTCATTAAATACAACATAATTATGTATACATCCTCTTACTTCTAAGACTCTGCATACAATTATTTAGAACCAAGAAAGGGGTATCTTCACTAACTTTCAAAATCGGCGTCACTTATTGAAAAAAATAAACAGGCATTGCTTACACAATGTGTGCGATATTTAATAGGACTTTCCCCACCCTTTCTTATAATGTTTGTATTACATAACTCACTTGTTTATGCTTTACAGAATTCCTACCTATTCACATCTATGTACGACGTGCTACGTCATATATCATTAACAATATCAGCGCAGTCATCGACAATCGTAATATTTGCACTAAGAAATCCCCCGAATGAGTACTTTGATTTCTAAGTTGACGAGAACTGTGCTCATGGAAAGTATAATTCTAGTGACTGATACTTTAGTTATTAAGGATGCGCATTTGACGTGAGTGATTCATATACTAGTCTATTACACTGGGAAATATGGGTTTTTACATAGGCTTCAAACTTCAACACTTTATATAAGTTAGAAAAATACATGAAAGCTCTGACCCACTACATACGATATCTAGAACACATTTTCGCAAATAGTCCGAAATCTGAACTCGCCATTACTAATAGGAGTGATTTGTTTACATGCAGCATGGAAGCTGATTTTGCATGAAGCCAGATTTTGACCTGATAAAATAACCGACACTAGTTTAATTTCACAGTATGAACTGGTTGATTGGAACTTTACTCCAGTATTGTAATCATATCATAAACTGGGATTTTCCCTATTTCTTGTCCCCAATCAGAAGACATATATTCTCTCATTCTTGAAAAGGTCATTCTTACCATTTCTACTCACTGTTCCTGTATTTAATGAGATGTTTATTGAGACTAGTAAACAAGTTCGGCTTCCTGAAAAACAAAGTGGGTAAAACTAATAGCCCAATGCAATATGATGTTCAATGTACGTACGTAGTATTCACCACTCCCACATTATCTTTAACATTATACCATCCAAAATGTTGAAACAATACTTGTGCTTGTATTATATATAAACCGGCAATTTTGTGACGTGAATAAAGCTATGAATTTAAATGAATTATCGTTTACAAAGCACGAAATAAAAAAATGAAAAATCCAAAGCACGATACGAATATATTACAAATTGTCTCACTTAAATCTATGACCATGTATGTAAAAACTACAATAATGTAATGGTGTTCAAATAATTTTGTTTGTTTTTGTTTGTTCGCATTTGGAATATTGCATCAAAATTGCAGTTCTTTGCTTAGTCCACTTGACTTCTATTAATTGTTCAGAACTTTTTTTTATTAAAAATCCATTTGTAAAATCTACATTTTGTTATATGTATATTATTATATATTATTATATGACTATCAATTTTTTTTCTGATTGGATAAGACCATGAATTTTTTCTTGATAGAACTTGAGGAATACTGTCTAAGCCTTCAATTTCCTCAAAGATTAATTTGGACCGTTATATTAACCTCACGTGACGTCAAAATCGGAAAATCCCTACTTTTAATCTTAGCCTCACGCTAGGTTAATATAACGTTCCAAAGGCATCTCTGGAACGATCAAAATTAATCTTTGCAATATGCATAGATCTTTCTTGTTACCATTTAAATTTACAAAAACATGTAGTGTTTAATGCCACTTTATAAAACATGACTCAGAGGACATTAATGTCAGCTTCATATAATAAAACAATTACTGAGTTTCATTTCGATTAATATCAGGATCTATCGTTCCAAGATATATGATATTTACCTCGGCTTTGGCCTCGGTAATTATCATCTATCTTGGAACGATATATCCTTATAGTAACCTAAACAAAAGTCAATAATTGTATTTTATTTTATGACTTCAGAAAATATCTTTTTCTGATTGGCTGACGTCCCGAGTAACGATCTTTGATAAAACATTATAATCACCTCATGTGACGTCACGCGAGGTGAATATAGCATTCCAACAAGGTAAGCAAAAGAAAATGTCGTGATCAAAGCTTATTTTAAGGGTGAAAGAAACATATAAAATGTGTTATATAATATCATTCGATGCCTCGGTGAATATCATGTCCCATGGGTTGATCAATCCTTGTATTCACCTCATAGAAAGTCATCAATTGTATAATATATACGAATTCTGATGATCAATTTAACAAATGTTGGTTCATTATCAAAAAGGTTATCCATTAGGTATATATGTTGATTATATTTCCTGAAGTGCACAATACTCTTTGTAATTATTTTGTATTGTGACAGAAACTCTGCCACTTTAAACACAATGTTGTGTGTTAGATCAATATTCCTGCTTTAATAATTAACTTACACACATGTTTAACTGAAAACACTACTTACACCATGTTGTATATCAGATCACTATATCTGATTTAATGATGAATGTAAATACATGCTTAACTGACAACACTATTACTTACACCATTTTGTATATCAGATCAATATGTCAGATTTAATGATGAATGTACACACATGTGATACTGATAGCACTACATACATCATGTTGTATGTCAGATCACTATGTTAGATTTACTGATGAATGTACATGTACACACATGTGTTACTGATAACACTACTTACAACACGTTGTATGTTAGATCACTATGCTAGATTTAATGATGAATGTACACACATGTCTTACTGATAACACTACTTACACCATGTTGTATGTTAGATCACTATGCTAGATGTATTGATGAGTATACACACATGTGTTACTGATAACACTACTTACATCATATTGTATGGCAGATCACCACGTCTGATTTAATGATGAATGTACACACATGTTTTACCGATGACACTATTTTCACCATGCTGTATGTCAGAATAATGTTATTATCAATATCATATTTTATTATTCAATAATATACCTAAATATGATGACATTTTACATTGATGAATATTAAATACCAGTATTAAAATAATTTGATTTAGACACACCATTACTTCACTGTTACTTTCAATAACGAGTCATGTTTTATTTTATTTTACAGTGCTGTTTTGTAAGTATAATAACTGTAAGGTAGTATATTAAATTGAAACAGCCAAAAAGTATGTCTTATATAAGGTGACTTGTGTTGTTATGACAATGAAATATGTTTGAAATAAACGATAATAATAATGGACACAATGGGTTGTTATAACAACATGTACATTATACCTGATATAAAATAGAGATGATGTATTGATGCAAACGTGGTTGACGACTCTTTAAGCGTGTTTGCTTAGCAATGAGCATATTAATGATATACTCAAATCAACATCACAACGTTCAAGAAAACTATAAATTGTAGCATTAGTACAATATGTTGTGTTTGTTTTAGAAGCTCTGGAATCATAGCATTCATCGGAATCGTCCATATAGAGTAATGTTATTTCATTATGAACATTTGTAAAAAAAAAAAAAAAAAAAAAAAAAAAAAAAAAAAAAAAATTATACATTATAATTTGATCAACATATATGACGCTGTATGTATATATATATGTTAATATGATAAACATGATCAACAGCAGAATAGAACATTTCCTATTCTACCACACAGTGGAATAATGTGTATAGTGTTCCTTCTAATTATAAGTTGCATACATTTATGATTGATTGTTTGGTAATTAACGCAGCTGTGGATGTATTTCAGCTATATCATGTTTTTATTTGTTTCACATAACATGAAATTGTTTGGTACACATCCGCCTGCAATACGGTTTTTTCGAATCATTTCCATTCCGTCAAAAAAATAGTATTTTCGTCCGCCAGATCACGTGATTTCGATGGAATGTTCGGCATTGAACTTCCGGTGTCAATATACACAACAAAAACTCCAATTGATGTGTGCCGTTTTAACGTTCGATCCTCAATATATTTTTTTTAGCATTTTCTGTAAAAGACAGATATCAATTAAATTATTCTATTTGTATCAGACTTCAATGTAGAGAAAATAACTTCTTTAAAATTAAATTTGTTTTCTTTCTTTATTTACTGCTGTCAGCATCGCGAAAAAAAACCGATATGCCTTTATATAATTCTGATATCAGACAGATAGTGGGGTACCGTACACCAGTATTTATTCAGTCGTTTCTTTGGCGTCTCCATATTACAATTACTTATAATATACCGCATATACAACTATGATATGCTGACGTAATAGCGTAAACACTGGAAGTCGTCTTGCAATCATTTCAGACGTCAAGACACGAAAAATACGGAACGTCGTCGGAATTGGCATGATTCAAAACAACCGTATTGTGACAATATGTTATTACGACAGTAACATCGGTCTAATCAGAACCCCTTTGGGACTGAATAATTTGTTCAGTTTAGACAGGTGTTTGGCTTACACAGGTTCAAATTACTTAGACATTTAGTAGATGGGACTGGCAAGTCTGTCTGGCTTAGGCAAGTTTTCTGTTTACTCAGGGTTTGGTTTAGACAGCTTTCACTGTATAAAAGAAACTATTAATTAAATATTAAAATAATAAACTGTTAATAATTTTTGAATATGAACACTGTGAAATGCTCAATGAATACTAACATGTTACCTATTGGTTTCATATTTGTATTGTTTCAGAAACTGCGCTAACTGTAGGTAAGTGTGAAAAACTTGAACTAAGCAAGTATGCCTATAATAGACGTTAAACCTAATCCGATAAACTATAGACAGTAAAACTCTCTTAGATTGGAGCATTTCCTCTCAGTTCTGTACTGAGAGCAAACTATGAACGGTTTCTTCCAGGTAGAAAACCTTCAATAATATATTCATGAAAACATACTTTTTATCGATGATTACAAATCCTCACTGTTTACCCCATGACACAGCAATGTCTTCCCTAATAACACTCCCTCAAAGAAACAATACTAATCATAATACAACACACCTATATAAGTTATAATTCTGTCGAGGAAACACTTCCTACTGTTAAATGAGAAATGTAACATTTTGAACATGTTCAGTGGTTAATATGTGAAAGTCTCAGAAAGCAAATAAAAATATCTGCTGCAATTTATAGATAAGTTTATGAATTATAAATAATGGACACAGCAAAGCCAATAGATAGTTCAATATATTAAAATTAGAATGTCGTATGGTAGAGAAACTGACTGCAATACCTGATAAAAGCAACATTTTAGTTACCATCGAATTATTGTTTGTGACCAAATTGTAATGTTTTCTGTTAGTTTATTGGACCTCCAACAAACTATGGAATGTTTAGATGTTCAGTAGTAAAGAAAGTAGGTTTGATATAAAGTCAATGAATGTACATCATCTAACCATCAATTATTTGTGTTGTCAGGTACGTCCACAATAGACACCATATAATAGTATAGATCACAAATACAGCAACCATTCTGCACATAGACATAATATTAACCCTTCGCATTTAGATAATGCGTTCTCATTAAATTATTACATTTTTGTCATAAATTCAATATAATATGAAAAGGGTTGATAATACGTAATAAGTAGCTAACATTTGGGCTAACTCGGATGTGTAGTTGACGTTAGACCATAAAGTTAGAATGTCGTAAAGGGATATGTGTTACATGTTCTAACTGTGTATAAAGCTATGTACTGAATATAATTATACTAGTATCAAGCATTTGAATACAGTATCAGGATATCAAAGGTATGCAAGTGTTATTACAGAGATCTAAATTATCACAGTTAGTTCATGTTTTATTATCATCTCCGTTAATGGAAAAACATTAATCATGTACTCACAAAATCTAAATGTTGGTCATAAAAGGTATATAATCTATCACTTTTCCTCCCACAACAGGTCGTAAAATATTAATTCATTATATTTTATGTAATATATGCATTCATTAAAATTAATATATACCAGAAATTAAATGAACTGCCTATATTCTCTGCATTTAACAATAATTGTCCTACCGAATTGTTCCAATGGGTGGGGTGGCACTTGTAATATAGAAGTATATAAAGAGATGTCGCTGGAACTGTTATAAATTGTACACTTTAGCATCCCAATGGGGCATATTTTTACAAGAAAATGCATCTTTTTTTTTCTAATTGAAAAATCAAATTCTTCTATACTTATGTTATAATCTAACATGATTAGGTGGAAAATCAATATATCCGTGTTTATTGCAGATCATAGTATAATATATGAATGGATCACCAATAAAAGAATGATATAAATGGGTATAAATTCCATGCCTAGGGAATGTATTAATGCGCTTGTTCTAAGACATCAACTTCAGCACGGTACCCAGCTTGATCATAAGTAAAGCCTCTAACCTTACCCTTTTGTTCCACTTTATTGTTTCTAAATATAAATGATGTACATATGGTATTGATGCTGACTCATTATTAACACATTGGATTGGTTAAAGTAAATGACTTAATACTAGTAATATGTTGTAAAGAATAATAATGAGCATCAACACATAAAATTCATTATATAGATTACATATTAACAAAAACAGGCATACACATGTTGACAGCACACAGTTTTATTGAATACATATAAACATGCAACAACACATATACAACATACAATCAAAGGTTGACACCACACAGCTATATAGAATACATATAATCATGACAAAACACTCAGACAACATAGAATCAAATGTTGACAACACACAGCTGTATAGAGTACATATAAACATATCAAGAGTACACAGACCACACAAAAAGTATCCATCACACAGCTGTATAACATAAATATATATAAACATAGCAAAACCACACAGACAACAAACAATCAAATGTTTACAACACACAGTGTATACAATATATATAAGCATGACAAAAACACACAGACAACAAACAATCAAATGTTTACAACACACAGTGTATACAATATATATAAGCATGACAAAAACACACAGACAACATACAATCAAAGGTTTACATCACAAAACTGTATCATAATGGACGACAATGTTAACAACACAGTACAAATATACATTGACTGACAAGATGGTATTGCTATTTGTAGAGAGAAATTGGCACATAGGTGTCTGGATTGAGCATGATTATATCATATAGAATGGCTAAGTTTGCTCTTGTTCAACTATTATCATAAGACTATGCAACAGATGAACTTGTTTTACATATTGATCTGGTGTTAAGTTGTAAAGTTGATTGCTTATTGAATTTGACAGAACTTTTTTTTTCACATTTTTAGAGAGAACACACTACATGATTGTCTGGATGCAGCATGATTACATCATACAGAATGGTTTAGCTGGCTCTTGTATTGACAATTATAATCATAAGACAACTCAATCGAAGACCTTGTTTTTGGTGTTGATATAAGTTGTAAAGTTGATTGCTTATTAAAATTGACATAACCTTTTTATTACATATTGATCTACTGTTTAATTGAATTTGCTTTAAGTATAAATATAATCTGTGTACCATGTATTAATTATATAGTATAACTTATATTGAATGATTGTATTAGAATATACTAAGATTGTGGTGTGTTTTTATATTTTTTTATCGTTTGCTTGTATATGCTTGTATATGCATTGTCGTTGGAGATCCAGTTATCAAGAGGGTCTAAGCTCGCCACATGTGTGTGCCTGTACCACGGATTGACATGGATTTCCAACGTTATATATATATATTGTTTTTGTATGTCCAATGAGCTCAGTTGAGATGCTAGGTGATTGTTTATTTTGTTGCTATTAGAGAAATATATGACCTATAACTGTTTTTAAAAGCAAATAGTGTCAACAATGATGAATTTTGAGTGTTAGGTTTGGTTAGGAGGTAAATCTTTACAACGATTAGCAATGAAATATGCACCATTTGTTGTCATATTAGTAAGGTGCCATATTATCATGCTAGGTGATTGTTTATTCTGTTGCTATTAGTGAAATATATGACCTATAACTGTTTAAGGAAATAGTGTCAACAATGATGAATTTTGAGTGTTAATTCTTTTTAGGAGGTACATCTTTAGAACGATTAACAATGAAATATGCATAATTTTTTGTCATCTCAGTAAGGCGCCATATTATCATCGAAAAGTATATTAACAACATAATACGGAGATCAGTAACATAATCAGAGTTCCCAAGTCATAAATAAAACTCAAATAAATAGATGATCTGGATATAAAACAGTACATATATAAAGACAAGATCACAAAATCATTCAACATGAGCCGCCACATACGTGTAATATTTGTTGTGGTTTTTGGAATACTATAGATCGGTTGTCTATTATTGACCCAGAAACATTGACCTCTCACTTAATTGACAGTCAATTTTCAAAGTGAAATAAAAACACACATGGGTAAATTAAAGAATACCGATGTGTTTGTTTATATGGTGTGTTTCCTGAACTCCAACATTCTTATGACTACATATAGTGTAAATTGTGGTTTTAGCTATTAAGTTGGAACCACTTAAAGATTATTTTTCAATTAAAAAAAGTAATAACCAAGTGAAATATCACATGCTCTATTTTGTTTGTAATTTGTTCATTTTTTCCACTAACAGAGTTATTCCTATATGTTTATATACATATACAAGGCCTTAGTACATACAATCTACAACGTACAAGTTGGTTGTCAAAACATACTGTTTTGTATTAACTTTTGAAATACAAAGCTAGCATTTTGGCGCTTTAAAATCTGATTCAACACATCATTTCTTCAGAAATGCCAGTACCAAGTCAGGGTCATTACGCTTTTCACAGTTTTCCTGTTGTTTACTGATTTTGTCTGTGTATACACATATAAGTTTTGACTTTCCCTTTGTAAGATTGTTCGGAGTTCGGTAATTTTGTTATTACCCTTATTTTAAGTTATACATATATTTTAATATTATCGATATTATATGTTATTCAGCTATCAGACAGGGTATTTAATGTGACATTCCCGACTTAGGTTCTATATTCCCTTTGGCGCAGCCGAAGGGAATATATATCCTACGCCGGGAATGTCACATTATATACCCTGTCTGATAGCTGAATAACAGATATATTACGAATTTAACCATTGTGTTTGCTCTAATGCAGAATCCAAGCGTATTAAATATATTTGTGTTTTTTATATTTATTTTTCGTGTTATAAGATGCCCCTTTCCGTACCTCTGACATTCTTTCTACAGTGACGTCAAAATATGTGTGACGTCATAACAAAACAACAGGTTTGTGAAACAAATCCACTAATTTAAATGTTAGCAACATACACAAAAAACCTTGGTGTGGCCCCATGACGTCAAACGTTTTCAAGGCTCAACGTTTTGTTTATTGTGATGGTCAAGTTTGCTATGGCATAACCGTGGAACATAGGACTTTGCTGAATCGATCAGATGTTTGTGGCGGAATTATTTGATGTAATATTTGTTTGTTCATACAGCCGTTTTGAGTATAAAAACAGCATTTAATTTTATTAAAATATATTTATTATTCCGTAGTATGCTATTGATTCAATGAAGCGTTTTTATTTTGTCGGCCATGTTATCTTTTTTGGGAGACTGAAATATATACCCCGTCTGTTTTCGAATATATGCTGATATTTATGGCTGATGAACCAATGAAAAGTTGTGTAACAAACTAAATCCGTAATATTATAGTATTATTACATGATGTTTTTCATATTGGCCTAGCTATAGGTCCGAGGCCTGCTGTATTGGCCCTAGGCGCAGCTGAACGCCAATACAGCATACCAAAGACCTATAACTAGGCCAATATGAAAAACATCACGCAATGATACTTTTATTAATTAACCAGTCCAATATCTCTCGACATTTTTCCTTGCAATTGTCGACATGTCTAGCGGATTCCGATTTAGTTGTTATTGGACTGACTGGAATTGGGCCAATACGAAAAATATTCGTATTGAACTGGTTTTTGCCGTATTGGCCCAATGAAAGTTTTTATATTGTATTGACAGATTAGATCATATAAAGGCTAATAAATCAAAGTTAGTTAATAATATATGTTATTCAGCTATCAGACAGGGTATATAATGTGATATTCCCGACTTAGGATCTATATTCCCTGAGGCGCAGCCGAAGGGAATGTATATCATAAGCCGGGAATGTCACATAATATACCCTGTCTGATAGCCGAATAACAGATATATTACGGATTTAACCATTGTTTTTTTTAAATACAACATCCAACTGTATTAAATAAATTTGCCTCTTTTATTTTCATTTTTCGTATCTTTAGATGTCCGTTTCCCCTTTGACGTCGTTCTTCAATGACGTCAAAATATGTGTCGCGTCATATTTCATTTATGAGGTGTCTCGTGAAGGAAAATACTGTACTACATTTCTAAATCAATACAGTTTCATATGTAGTAAATTTTATAAACTTTATAAATATAACATTAATATATCACATAACAAAACAACGGGTTTGCGAAACAGTTTCAATAATTTAAATTTTAACTACATGTAAATAAAACCTTGGTGTGGCCCCATGATGTCGAAAGTTTTCAAGGCTCAACGTTTTGTTTATTTGTTATGGTACAGCCGTGGAACATAGGAGTTTGCTGAATCGATCAGGTATTTGTGACGGAATTAACCGTTGTAATATTGTTTTGTTCATGCAGCCGTTTTGAGTATAAAAACAGCATTTAATTTGGTAAAAATACATTTATTATTCCGTATTATACCATTGATTCAGTGAAGCGTAATGCTTTGTCGTCCATGTTTTAATCGTTTTGGGGGACTGAAATATATACCCCGTCTGTTTTCCGAATATATGCTGACATTCAGGGTTGAAGAACCAATGAACATATGTGTAACAAACTAAATCCGTAATATATGCTGACATTCAGGGCTGAAGAACCAATGAAAATATGTGTAACAAACTAAATTCGTAATATATTTCAATATTAACTACTCAGTGTTATATTAAGCTAAAATCCAGTGAAAATGAAGTAAAAGATATTGATTTGAGAAGAACAATTTAAAGAAAGAAAATGACAAATTAAATGAAAAATGAAATAAAATATTACATGTAATAGCGAAGTACAAATGTATATACATTCTTATTTGGAAAATAAATCATTAATTAAACCTCTAACAAAAGCAATGCACTTTAAAACAGTAAAACAAGTATTGACCATTCAAAGGAAAGAAATAGACCATATTCTTAAAATGGGTATGTATATATACTTAAATCAGTACACTTGTAGCTGCAAAAATTCGAGTTATGACTTTCCCTCAGCAGGAATCCTGCACAACTCCATCGATTTCGTTACTCCATCTATGTGGCTCGAAGCAGATTCTGCCGATGTTTGCCGATTAAATGTAAAACATTCAAAAATCAGCGTTTTGATGAAACCAGCAACTACCTTAATTGGAACCTTATTGAAAATTCAGTTTGAATTTTTTTTTACACAATATTTAGAATTAAACCATATGCTTTGTTCAACAGCAATGATGGAACGATTCATTTTTACATCCCACCTAGGAAAAATGAAAATAATACCTGCTTATCTCCCCTCATCTTCGCTAGCCAAGGGTTACGATCCGCTCTACTCACATCTTCACCCTTGGCATCGTTAGACGGATTTTCGTAACTTCGCGCACTGCCACCTGCTGGATTTTGACAGTTACGCCCCTTGTAATGATGTCATTTTCAGCCAATCGACGCGAGGATTTCATTTCCTTTCGTTTGAATGCCCTTAAAATTGACTCGAGATTATAGACCATTTTATTCTTAAAAACATGGGCGCGGCCATTATCGATTTCCGAGTGTGTCCGCCATTAGTCAAGTGTCAAAATATTATGTTCTCGGGGTTTATCGATACGCTAATGTATGGTTTCTCTTGTACAGGTGTCACAATATACTGTTATTTCGGCTTGAAATTCAATGATAACACCTGCTGTGAAGTGATTTATAAACGGCGATATAATGACAATGATATAATGACAACAACAAAATTATCTGGTATGTATTTTTTTTTTAATTACCGTTATATTCCCCATACAAAATCAGTATAAATCCTACTTGATTAAAAACTGCATGCACTTTTTTTTTCTTTTTTCTTTTTTTTGTTGCTTTTCAAGCATAAGAAAAAAGGGTAATCAAATTAATATTTTGTATGAAATTAAAAGTAAATATATAAATTATAATATACGCTTTTTGAAATTATTACTATACGATTTAAAGTGAAGTAATAATGATAAAAAGTGTGCCTAACTTATAAGAAATAACTTAACTTTGAATGTGACATCTTAAGGTGCATTTTTCAATTCTGTTTTATTTTTATTTATTTTTTGTTTGTTAAAGTGTAAAACAAATTAAAACTTTTTGTCGGTCAATTTCTGTAGTGAAGTTGAAAAGGAATCTAAGTTTTATCAAATTAAAACATCTGAATATCTGAATTTCTTTATCTGAAAAAAAGTTTCATGAGGAACCTAATATAACTATTTGCTCCCAGGTTTCAGATACGTGAACCGGACGGGCATTTTTCACCCCATTTGTCTTCTTTTTTTAATTTCTCTGCTAGGATTTCATAGTTTTATATTGATTTATTCTTTAATTTTATATGTTTTTGAATATTAATTAAAATTTAATGTTGACGTGTTAAGGAAGTGGTAGCGCTTTCTAGACTTGTAGTCTGCTGAAGGTCGACCGTGTCAACAGCGATGCGATGCTTCCCGGGTTTGGCACTTAGGGAAATAGGCAGTCGTGTCATTTTGAAACAAAGGTGTTAAATTCATATTGTAGAAAGATAGTTAACTGTGTATTGCATAACAAGTTATAGCAAAGACATCACTAAAACACAAAAATTTAATTTATGTATTGGGTTGATGCTTAAATGTATTTGATTTGCAATATGACAGTTAAACTCTACCCCCTTCCCACAAAGGGTTAAACATGATAAAAATATATATAACTGAATTATAATGACAAAAAACTAAAAGAAAAACAAAATCGCCGAATTTTGTTGAGGACATCATGTCGTTCATTTTTACTTCTTACAGAATCAAGATTTATTTCAAGATTTATCCACAGAAATTTGATACCTCTTTGTAAATTGTTAATTATTTTATGCGGCTTCTATACATGAAAAACAATAATTCCTACACTGCTCACTTTGTTCCCGTTTCCTTTGTTTATATTATTTAAACTTTCATTTAAGACAACATTTAACTCAGTTTTTTTCCCTTTCTATGTTATCCTCTACCGCATACGGAAGGAACATTATTCCTCCGCATATTTGCTACTCTATCATTGTGCAAATGATTAATTTTTTGGTCAATTGCATAAGTGCTCCCTACATCGTAAAAATATGCTACTTTGTGGCTTTGAGAAGTGAAGACAATATTCGAAGGGAACTTAGTTCTTTTGTACAAAATATATACCGTTGGTAAAAAATGTGTGTTAAGGGTTTCCATACCGATCGTTTTTTTTTTTGTTGCGTACCCCATTTTTCATTGAAATGCTGCCACATAAGCAAGGTTAAAATCTGAATAGCTACAGATCGATCTGTCAGCCCACATCTGGCAAAATGACTAGCTAATTCTTTAATTTTGATATTATTGATGACGGTATAGATTTGTCCGACCTGGTCCTGAATTTTGTGATTCTGAACAATTTAAACAATAACCGTTTAAGTTCAATTCAATAATCCATATTTTGAAATATTCGGCCAAAATCACGGGAATAAGCCATAAAATATTAACTGCAGCGTGCTTATCTAATCCAATTATCAATACTGATTAATCGTAACTAGTGTAAACAACCGATTGTTACACTTTCGTAATGGCGGACGATAGTAACACCACCTAGCGTCCACGAACCATAACTAGGTAATCACCGATTTCTGAAAACGTCTATAATAGGCAGTGTCTCCTCGTACAAACTTTTTGTACGAATAGTGTAGCGGCTAATTGTACAAACTTTGTATTACTATCAAAATCGTGCCGGACTAACAATTTTTCGCATTTTTATTTTGTTGACATTTTTCCAACAGAACATGTGCTTTTTGTAAAGCCCGTTCTGATTGGTTGCATCTACCACTGGCTGCATGCTGTCTTCATCCTACGCCAACATTTTGAAATATCATATTCAACAAACATTATATTACAGGGGGACTAACCGGTTAACGAGAAAAGTCGTTCGTGTACGATTGTTAATCGGGTTTTTTGATTCGTGAACGATTCGGTTACTAGTTCGTGTACGATATTTCCGGTTTTTAAAAGTAAGGTAAGACACCAAATTTCAATATTCTTTTGTAAATATAAGCATAAATCAAAAAAAGGCTTCGTAGTTCCTTAAATGAATAATTAATAAATTTAATTCGAAAGAGTAAACTTCATAACAGACTTTCATTTTTCAATAATTTGGTCAGAAACGTAGATGTCACTCTATTTTTTGTTTTCAGTTTCCATTTTCTAGTAAAAAACGCAAATTTTCTAATAAAATTAACATTTTATGACAGAAAATAAATTTGAACTTCAAAGTTACTTTATCTTATGCTTATTTTTCGTGAGAATTCTTAACTTAAGCAAAGATATAGTTTCCTTTTTGCATATTTCCAATTTTTTTGTTCGTGAACAAACGTGTTATTGAAAAATATGGTCGTGTACGATGTATTAACATTGTTGCACACTATGGCTTTTGTGTATTCAACCAACCAAAATTTGGCACGACACAGTGAAACACACCAGGATCCAAAGGCATGCCACTGTGGAGAAGTGTTTTCCACATCTGAAGGATTAAAAGAACACAAAAGAGCAAAACACGAGTTCAAATATTCCTGCACAGAGTGCCCTAACCCAGTTATTTTCGCAAGCAATCTGACTTATTAGGCCATACAAGAAAATACCATTCAAGTGTATTTAAGGTGGAAAATGTATACAACTAGTATTTAAATGTTGTGTAATCCCCGGGTGTAACCCAATTTCGGCGAAAGCTGTGTCTCTTTTTCAGATATTTGACGTCAGACACGAAAGTTAAATTAAATATTTCTCTCCGAATGTTTGCATTAACATTTTATCCCCGTCTCGTCTCAAGATTCTTTAATTAGTATTAAGCCAGAAAAAATTTGACAATAATTTTAGAAATACCTTTTCATCGATTTTCCGAAATTGGGTTACAATACGTTACATCTTAATGTTAGTTCATATTATTTTATTGTATTATCCCAACATAGTGTTGGTCCTCTCCTTACATGACACAATCACAATACAATGACGGCATATATATACACACAATAAAATATATTAAAATATTTCATTCAAGCTGAAACTGGTAATAAGTAAAAGAAGAAAAACGAAACGAGAGAGAGAGAGAGAGAGAGAGAGAGAGAGAGATTCCTAATCATCCTTTTCCTGACTTGATCAAAACGTTTGGCTGTGCTATAAATGTTATCTTAATGTTATTATGGTTATTTTTATGTATTAGAAATATATTCAGCCCAATCTGTTATTTCATTGCTTTGCCGATCCGCAAAGCAATAAATAAAATAGAAAAGATCGAACTTATAGCGAATTTTAATTACTATACTGGATTGATATTCAGCTAAAGTTGCAGTTTGGGGACGATCATTTGATTTTGAAAGGGGAAAGGGATGTCACTTTTTAATATCTTGGCCTAGTCAGGACTTAAAAGTAAAGACAGAGTGTACCCAAAAGGGACACCGATTCCCCCGCATGTCGAACCTTGTTTAACATTGAAGGCCGATATGAATAGACAGTTAGTGCTTGACACATAATAGGGTGGACTGACGAAATGTGATGGACTCAAAAGATTGGTATGGACACATATACGCACTTCCTTTGGAATCGTTCCAGTATTGCAGGAGTTATTGGCCTTTTCGTGGAATTTGCTGTGTGTGGCTTACAGTTCTAGTTTGAGGTCGAATGTGTTTCAGTACTCAACATAACATTTTCTTAAAATGGATGTGTACTTACAATTGGTGTTGCCTGATTCTTACAAAGAATAGTACATAAAAATATATTCATGAATGTCTATTAGTAATTACTTAGAAATAGGTTTCCGATGACACAAAACACCGCAAATTATATCTTGCTGCGTTCATATTTCATGAGATACACTTATAAAAAGCAAAATTAGAAAATAATTCATTTAAAGTGCCAAAAAAAAATGCAAGTATCTTATATTGAGTAATCGTTCACGTACATCGATCACGAACAAGACATTTTTAATTTGTTCGTTCATGATAAAAAAAAAGGAAACAATATTATTTTCCCGTCTAATTTTGCATTTTTTGTGAAAAAGGTCTTTTAACCACTCCAATATTGAAGAATGTTTCCGTTGAAGTGATGTTTCAGTCATAAAAAAGTGTAAATGTGTGAATGTAGAAATATTATAGTTCTTGTGACATTTTGATGCAATGCTTTTTAGACTTTCTGACCACATTTCACTCAAGATTTATACCAACGAAAGTTTTGGAGCATACACCATCAAAGATATACAGTAAAGGAAGGGAACTGCGAAGAGATAATTAAAAATTGTTTCCTTAATTAGAAATAATTGAGGTTTACCGTCAAGTAATCGTGTCCGGATCCTCAAAATAATCGTACACGAACTAGTAACCGAATCGTTCACGAATCAAAAAACCCGATTAGCAATCGTACACGGACGGTTTTTCTCGATTAACCGGTTGGTCCCCCTGTATTACAGGTGTTTATATAACAATTAATGACAGTTACAGGTAAGTAAATTTGGAAATGCAGGTCTCAAAAGGGAAATTTATTATATAAAAAAAAAAATACTAAAGAAAAACAATCTAAAATATAAGAATAAGTCTGTTAAAATTTAACAACTTCAAAAAAAAAAAAAAAATTGTAAAAATTTAAATATAAAATTAAATTAAGCAAAAATCTGTAAATAAAAAAGATGAAAATATAAAATTTTAGAATAATTTAAATAAACAATCTTTCTAAAATGTTTGAATTTAAAATAGTATATGATACTCATGCAATTAAGCAATTTACTTAAAATCTAAATTCAAAAGTTTGTAATAAAATTTATTTATAAATTTAGAATTATTATAATTTTGAAGAGTATTTTTTAATTGCTCACTCCAAGCTAATTAATCATAAGCTAATTCAGTTCACTCCAAGCTAATTATTTATAAGATAATTAATTTCACGCCAAGCTAATTAATCATAAGATCAGTCACTTTCATGTTGATGTGATTGGGGATAATATTTGATTACAGTAATTAATGAATAATATCTGTGCCTATAATATCTAATTTATTTTCATGAAGTATGATATAAAAAAAAATATATGTGCTTATAATATCCTAATTTATTTTCATGAAGTATGATATAAAATATATATGCTTATAATATCCTATTTTATTTTCATAATGGTGGATACTAAAATATAATGGTAGCATTCCAAATTGCCGATTCCCAGTTTGCCAAATCCCAAATTGCAGAGTCCATTTAGCCGATTCCCAAATTGCCGACATATGAAAAATATTGTTATTAATGCTTCTAATTTATGAAGGAAAATTGTAAATAATTAAATAAATATTTTTTTGAAATGGTCCGACATACCAGGGAGTTTAGATTATAGCATTCGAGCTCAAAAGGATATACGGTGGATTAGTCCTGCAGACAACCATGATTTTTGTCAAGATGAATGATGCCAAGAAATAATTTCAAAACATATGCTCTGTGAAAAATAACTAGCATAAACATGAGAGAATACACATTTTTTTTTTTGTAAATACGCCCCAAATTTGTTCGGAGTTAATTAATTGCCGATCATTTATTAAAATCTACCATAATCACCTAGCTTGGATATTGTGGGTATAGGACTAGTTCATTTTTAGATTACCGAAATCATCAATCAGTTCTAAATAATTTGCTATTTAACGACAATTTTCGCATTTTTTGTCTTTCTTGCTTAGTAAAACTCTAAAAAAACCATTTACTTATTTGTAGTTTTTTTCCATTGTTCTTCAATTGTTTGAGTAATGAGTATCGGCATCTCCTATTCAACAATCATTATGCATTTGATTATGGTTTTTCTCAATAAAATTGCATGAAAAATTACTGCTTTCAATAAAATATGTACACATCATCAATATTTTCTTTTTAAATAAAAAATAATATGATGAAGTTTTGTGATTTTCAACAAAAGTCGGCAATATGGGATTCGACAAAATGGAATCGGCAATATGGTATTCGGCAATCTGGAATTCGGCAATCTGGTACTAATTCGTTATAATATCCTAATTATTTTTATAAAGTTTGATATTAAATTTATGTGCTGATATATTTATACTGATTCTTTGTTTGTTATTTCCATAAAATATGATTTTAAATACTTATTTCCTACTTAGTTTATTCACTCAATACTCACACAAAAACAAGACAACCGTACATTAAAAAAAAAAAATTAATTGTGGACTTGGAGTACATTGACATCTCCCCGATTTTACACTAATTAAACATGTGCATATAATAATTAACCTATTCAACCTATGCCAACAATCTTTTTAACCTTTTTATATATATTTTTTAAAATGTTGGCATAGGTTGAATGAACCCCCTAATGATACGTGATGTTTTAACCATTTTATTGACTGCCGATAAGTACTGGTTTACTCCGTTAAATGGACTAATCGATATGTGTATTCCAATATAATTTGTGGAGTATTCAAATGTATGTGAGTGTTCATCCCACACTATTCCTGAGCGGGATGGCGTTGCTCCTGCCATAGGAGTGAGATACAGAATATGTAACTTTAATAAATATGACACAGTTTCGAATAAATATTAATAAAACAAGTTCACTATTTTCATCATTTATAGAAGAACATAATTTTTCATATTATATTCAGCATCATAATATAATAAGCAAAATATTTCGAAATTGATCAATGCATATCAGGATAAATTATTGTTATCTACGAAACTATACAAAGGCCCTTTCTCTAAGGTGAAGGACAGCTTACTTTCGATTTCGTCTTCAAAATATCAAGTCTTGATAGATGGTTTATTGTTTGTTATTTTCCGTTATGGTGTCTTGGTAATATAATTACACTATTTTGAAATAGTATATATTTTAATATAGTAACGTTGCCCACAAGAGACCTTCGATAATCTCAGTATTAACACAATATTCATTGGAGTGTAAAATCCGTGAAACTCCCCTTCTCAGAATTTTTTTACTTTAGACGATCCGGCCCAAATTGAAAATCGCTCCGAAATTTAAATGAATTTCATTCTTTTGTCCAGTATGTGCATTATCAATTTATTTGAAAAATATACAGGTACTGTTCTACCATACTATTAACGTACATCCTACCTAGCTGCGGAACGTAGTCCTTTAATTTATGGTCCTTTTTTTTTTGGCGGACAATAGGGCTACGGATTTCACCCTATCAAAAATTTGCGGAACTGTGACCAAGAATTTGTCGCACCATTCAACAGTAATTTTGTAAATATGAAAAGATAAATATGTAGCGAAACGACTTATCCACATGACTCCGCTTTCTCAAAGCGTTTTGTTGTGAAAATTACTGTTGAAAGGTGCGACGAATTCTTGGTCACAATTCCGCAAATTTTGATATAGTGAAATCCGTAGCCCTATGGTCCGCCAAAAAAAAAAAGAAATAAAAAAAGGACCATAAAGGGCTACGGTTTCGCAGCTACATCCTACCATGTTCAGAAGAACAGAAATCAATTTGGAATCTTTCGATTCTTTAATTCTTTTCAATCTTTTTCTTGCCGTTGATTGGATTATATATTCTCTTCACAGTTCATTCTTTAACTCTTTTCCCCCACCGCAGCGCAATAGTTTTTCCGAAACGTAGTGGTCTGCAAAGACAGAGTTCTGTACCTAGTAGATGTAGATGTAATTTCGTTGAGATTAGGATTCTGAAGAAATTTTCTGTCTGCTTCTTCATCCTAATCTCGCTTCAATCCCTATCAAGGGTATTCTGGTTATTTAAAATTTGACCCCCTGGTGCATTCCGATGGATATTTTGGCATGGACAGATTGTGTCAGATCAAGTGCAGGTAAGATTTCATATATAGACATATTTTCTAGTTCAAATCTGCAAAAATTCTATAATCCGTTGATTGGCTTGTAACATGTAATACAATTGTCATTGTAGTAAAGAAATAATAAACAAGAGGCATCATATGTTTATGAAAACGCTGATAAAAAGGCAAAAAGGCAAGCAGACAAGAAAAAAAGGGCAGGGAACCCTATGTAAAGGGCAGGGCGCCATACAAAGACGGCAAGCTACGTCGCCTTGCTATTTTGCAATAAATGAAACACTAACATAAAAAAAGTTTATGCCGTGTATATGGGATTTTTAAATTATAATAAAATATTTGACATCAACATCTTGAATCTAGAAACAGCCTGTTACAAAATCTGTGATGATTTTGATCACGTGGTGTAGTTCATCAGTTCACTAAAATGGCGAACAGTGGATGTTGGATTATTTTATCTGATAGATGCTGTAAACGGTAAGGAAATATCAATATTTTTGCAGCTTTGAATTAGAAAATATGTGTATACATGAAATCTTACCTGCACTTGATCTGACACAATCTGTCCATGCCAAAATATCTATCGGAATGTTCCGGAGGGTCAAAATTTTATATTTCCAGAATACCTTTGATAGGCCTTGAAACGAGATTAGGATGTAGAAACTGACTGAAAATGTCTTCGGAATCCTAATCTCAACGAGATTATAAAATATAGTTTTACTGTTCTATTTTACCCTGAATAGACGTTATCTATATAATGCTTATATACAAACACTTTATAAAACACTATATATAGCCATGAACCTCAACTTGTGGTACATAAGTGTAGTATCGTACCATACCTTAACACACAGTCGCACACTATCATCATGTTATCTATACATCTCTCATGTAAAACCACATGTTATTGCCAGAGAGTTGTTGTATTTGAATATAAAAATAGTAATAATGTCTGTCTCAACCTTCATTGTTATTATATACCCATATGTATTGCAGTTATCCCAGAATATAGATCCAATTTTGTTAAAGTAACAGACTGGTTGTTTGTTTGTTTGTAATAAATGGTTATATTTTTTTTCTTAGATTTAATTTACATTGCTTTATGTATCAAATGCATTAATTCAATGCATTGCGTTAGATTTGAGCTATGACATGTGTAGGAAGATTTGAAGATATACTGTTGTACATTGACGTTCGAGGTTGTATATTTTTAGATTGCCACGCAATGTCGGAGTTAGGGAAAGCAGAGTTTGGTGTCACTACATTCTTTGTCAGAAGTCATCCAAATGACAAATGTGGATCTAATGGACTGCCATTAACACCTAATTCTATCAAATTATTAGGAAAGTTTCAAACCCTGACCACATTACATCACCCAAGATTGTGTAAATATTTAGATATCAACAAAGGCAGGCATGGTAAGAATTATTTTAGTGTTTAAGCAAAGGGTGTGTACCTTTCTTCTGTACATTAGTACAGTCTTCATGCTAACCCACTTGCCTAAAGCACGTACAACTAAAACTGGATTTGAACAAGTGAAAATTAAGAAAGAATTTGTTTCAATAAATAGAACATTTTTTTCTAAATTTGGCTTTCGGGCAAGTAGGTAAACAAAATTAAGGCAAAGACTGTTAGTATGGGTACAAAACAACTCATCCAAAAAGACAATCATACTGTTTACAAACTAACAAAACAACTCTGATGTCTATTAAGTAAACTTGGAAACAGTTCAAATATGTCCAAGTTTAAAAACAGGTCGGCCAGAGTATAGTAGAATATAAACTGGCATAAGAAATGTATAGAGTTGAGTAGAGGCAAAAAAATGAGCCATTTACTAAAAGGGAAAAATGAAACATTAAGGACAATATTTTAATATATACAGGGCTCTACAATTCATACCAATCCCCACTAGCTCTGGCTAGGAAGGAAACATTTTTTACTCGCCAACAAAAGAATGTTATTTGCCAGATTAACAAAGATACCAATTCGTACTATACAACTTCAATTTGTATTTATTCGTGGATAATTATTAATGCTCTGAATGAGACAGAAGATGCTTAGTTAAGGAATGGGCTTTTGCTGATACCATACTGAAACATTCTTCATGTTTCAGACTTTTATTTAATAAACAAGACTTTCACGTTTAAAGTTTTTATTTCCGTTAACAAATTCGGTTTTGCTGGTAATATCTGGGTCTGCCTTTCTGCAAACATCACAATACATAGTGTTGTTACTGGAATCATAAATGAGCCACAAAAGCTCCAGACTTCCAGACATCGTGAAATTTATGCATTTCAGCTTTAGAACCCGAACCTTCATCACTATTTTCAATTCATACTTCCGTTGATGTTGCATCAGATATGCCAACTTCATGATCTGTTGATTCAACCAGTTTATTTTTATCAAAACATTTTGTATGAAGGTTTTGTTTTTTTGCTCATTGTGGTCACTTGCAAGTGTTAAACGTATGTGATTTAAAACATTTATGTCTGAGTCAATTGTGGACTTTAAAAGACCGGATAATTAACATTGGAATTTAAATTGAAAAATACGATCGGTAAGGGAACGAAAATGTTCTGAAAATATCAACTCGCTATCAATACAGAATTTTTACTCGCATTTTACAAAAGTAAATCACAAATGCGAGTGTCTTGGTTGCATTGTAGAGCCCTGTTATATCTTTATTTTATCAGGTACATGTACAAGATATTTAATTTATTTATTATTTTTATTAAGAGTTAAATAGTAATGTCTAGTTCATTATTTTTTTTTATTACATGTATATTGATTAATGTTTATTAATTTATAAACTTGTGTGTTTCCATTAAGAAATCAATATTAACCAATTCTAGTACTAATTTGTATAATAATCAAATAATATTTGAATATAAATAAATCTCATCTGAATTTTAATATTTGTATGTGTAAACTCAGATTATTGTTATATGTGTATCACTGATAGGTATTTTATTATATGTAAGATTTATAGTTCAGAAAGACTGATTGTCGTTCTAGAATATTACAGAGAAAACTTGCAGAAAATTGCAAAAACAGGAAAATATTCTAAGTATGTTTCTTTTATTGGTTCAAATAATCTAGAATATTTTTTCCTTCAATTTATGACTAACACCAAAAGGCAGTACACATGTACCATGGTTACAACAAACAGAAGAATCTTATTCCATACACAACTGCATCGGTGACATAATGGTTAGCATGTTCGCCTCGAGTGCGGTAGATCTTGGGTTCGAGCTGCGTTCAGGTCAAACCAAAGATTATGAAATTGGTGTTTGTTGCTTCTCCGCTAATCACACAGCTTTAAGGAGAAAGAGCAAATACTGGTTTGCTCAGAATCAGAATAATGTGTCCGAGTGGAGCAACATGTCTACACGCGGACTGTTGTTTCAGTGAACTAGCACTATAAAAATCCAAGTCAGCGTGTTGGTCTAGTACAAAGCGGACCTCATCATCATCTCATTGAAAATTAACTTTTTCTCGCCTTGATATAGCTGAAAAATTGCTGAATTGGCGTTAAACAACAATCACTAACAATCACTAACTTATTGCATACAAACAAATTCCTGTTTGTACCTTGGCTCCTTTTCATAAAATTCCTTGCAGAAACGAAAAGATAAATTCATTGAATTGTTAACCAATTTTATTTGAAAAATAACAATTTCTAGATCATTTAATTTGTTGAGGAAATATACAAAATTGGACTATTGATGCTGAATATAGAATTTATTGGACGAGGCTGGGGTCAACATGATTACATTTAGTGTCTATTAGGTGCGTTCCAAAACGCATATCCTTGTCTTGTCAACTGGATTTTGTAGAAGATTGGTAATATATAATACATTTATGTTGACCCCTGACATGACTCCTAAAGGAGCGTTTTTAGATCTCACATGCGGCGACTAGTAAATAACTGATAGAAATTAGGAAGCAACTACAGAGATACATATTAGTACCACTTTCACTAAAAAAAAAAATTATATTCATAGAAATAAATATGCATTTATTCTAAAATTTCATTTTCAGTGTAGAAGATTTACTTACTTTAGCATATGAAATACCGGAAGGTTTAGCATATCTGAACAAGAAGTCAATCACACACAGAAATTTATCCAAGTCTAATATATTATTTGATATAAAGGTAAAAATACTATTTTTTTTTAGCTCAGCTGGACCAAATGTCCATGTCATGTATTGTAAACACTTTGTTTACATCATGTACATTCATTAGCTTTTCACAATTCAGTTTTTCTCAACATTTTATATGATTTTCATTTTATTTGGATCTTCAACATGGTTGCTAGCCCAATTATGCTTTCTGATCGGCTGAGCAAAAATTTAAAAATGCAGAAATCACGTCTGTCCTCAAATTGTTACTATTAGGAATGTTCCTTATATGACCCTCTATAAATATTGTGTTTATCTTTGTTGATCTGAAATCCAAGATGGCTTTAATGGAAGGACAAAGTATAAAACTCTTTGGGAAAAATAATTTGAAATGATTATTCTCTAAAACAAATTGCCAAATTGTAGAATTTCTAGCACTCATGTGGTTTCTGGGAATTTTTGGAAGGTAAAAATGAAATACACAATGTACATGCAAATATTTTAAGAACATTTCCTATCTAAAGTAAATTATAAAGTTATTTTCAAGTGTTATTATAAATATACATGCACAAAAAAAGTATGAAAAAAGCCAAGACTTTGGTTGCTCCCAATAATTTTATATTTACTCAGAGATGTAAAATTATATGGTTTTATAACACAAATATATTTGATCTATTTTGTAGGGTAAAGTGAAGCTGTCAGAGTATGGATTATATCATATTACAGAATATGGTGCTAATGTCTCTTTTCCTATTGGGTAATATAACTTATTGGTACCCATGCAGGCCTCTACATTAACATGTTTTTCAACTTGTCCCTTCGGACAACTAACTAAAAAAAGTACTTGTCCGACTCAATCTTTTAGTTGTCCGAAAAAATTTATAAAATTACAAAAACTAGAGAATAATTTTCCAGGGCTCCCACTACTTTCAAATTAGATGAAGAAGTGACTTCTCTTTCAGTGAGCTCACAGGGAGAAGTGGGGAGACTTCTGGGAGAAGTCGATTGCGATTAATCGAAACATTGTTTCGCGACCCCCCCTGCCCAAATTTAGTAAATAGTTAAAGCATTACTGTGTTGTGGTCCAATACCACACAAATTGCAATAATTCATATTTGTGTTATATAAATCCTTGTTTCTGGTAAAAAAAAATATACCTAGATACTATATATACCAGTATCTAAGTATATTTTTTTACCAGAAACAAGTGCCTGTGATATAAATAAAGCAAATTATTTTATTTAAATTCACAGAGAAATAAAAATTTTAGTGGATCTTTTCAACCAGATCAGGAAAAAGCTTGTAATATTTGTCCATTTCAAAGGTTTCAATATTTCCCAAAAGCCTAAATCGTATTTTGCACAAAAGACAAGTTTAAATTTAGTGCCAAATTGATATCCGATAATGTTTACGTGTTCGTTCCGGGGTGATTATTGTTATTATATTTCAAATATTGATATTTCCATTCATTAAAGCATTTCTGAGATTGCGACTTTAATTTGGCAATGTCCTTGAACTTCATTAAAGCATGAAGGAACGATAAATGATATCAATAAAAGAGTTTTGATCTGGCGTTTCACTTTAGTTTTAATCAAAATAAATAATGGACAAATTGGAGATCAAACGGGCTCTTTTATACAACAAACCCAGTATTTTATACCAGTGGAAATAGATTTGTCCGTCGTACCGGCACGTTTGGGAATCTCTGATTTGTTCACTTATCCCATCGGACAACCGTAATACAAGATCTACTTGTCCGACGTAATTTTTCACTGGTATCGGACAAACGTTAATGTCGAGGCCTGCCATGTAAATAAAAGTGTGGGGGGGGGGGGAGGGGCGGGTGTAGGGGTATGGTGTTTAATGCCACTTTCATCAATATTTCAGTTAAATCATGTTGGTCACTTTTATTGGTAGAGGAAACCGGAGTACCCGGAGAAAACCACCGACCTGCCGCAAGTCACTGACAAACTTTATCACATAATATTGTGTCGAGTACACCTCGCCATGGTTGGGACTCAAACTCACAACGTTAGTTGTGATAGGCACTGATTGCACAGGTAGTTGTATATCCAGTTACCATATGACCATGATGGCTCTTGTAAATAAAATAAAAATTAATGTAAAACAAATATTTGAATACCAAATACTGCATTTTGATAAATTGACTAGATCAAACATTTCATTGTTTGATGTAATAACTGGTACACTACAATGATTAACATTAAAACTGTGCATTGTATTTTAAAAATCATATGAGGAAACAAAAGACAATATTTTACTGGTTTTAAGGTACAGTCAGACTTGTCTTAGTAGTCACCTTGAATTAACAGTCACCTGGTGTAAATGATCAGTTTAAAACCTTCTTGACTGCATTTATTTCTTATTTTAGCTCAACTAAATGGTCACCTCACTAGCATGGTCAACAGTCTCTCAAAGTTTATTCCATGTTATAAGGTTTACCAATACAATGTATTGAACAGTCAATTTTTATTCTAGACTACAAAAAATATTGGAAATTAATTTTCGAGGTGGGGTAACAGATCATAACTTTTGGCTTGTGAAGATGTTCAAATTCAAGAATGCTGAAATATTGATCTTAGTGTCTATATGGTCAAGCTCATTCTTTAGTGTTGCTGTTGGGGAATGCATTTTAAAAGACATAGTCATATTCATTTTTGGAAAGTGTTATTGGTAATTAGCACATTATTGTCTTAAGTGCTGACATTTAATTAAATTTGAAGGATAGTTTTTGATAAGCATGTATCGACATGAAATTGAATATTTATGTCCCTTCCTTAGACATAGTGGCCATTAACTTTCACCTATGTCCGTCTGTATGTCCCTTCCTTAGGCGTAGTGGCCATTAACTTTTACCTTTGTCGTCTGTATGTCCCTTCCTTAGGCGTAGTGGCCATTAACTTTTACCTATGTCCATCTGTATGTCCCTTCCTTAGGCGTAGTGGCCATTAACTTTTACCTATGTCCATCTGTATGTCCCTTCCTTAGGCGTAGTGGCCATTAACTTTTACCTATGTCCATCTGTATGTCCCTTCCTTAGGCGTAGTGGCCATTAACTTTTACCTCTGTCCGTCTGTATGACCCTTCCTTAGGCGTAGTGGCCATTAACTTTTACCTTTATCGTCTGTATGTCCCTCATGTGGTTTCCGCTCAATAACTTAAGTTCTTAAACAAGTCAATTGAAATTGTATGTTTAGGGACCATAAAAGAAAGGCCATGTTCGATTTTGGATGTTACTACCTTTTTCCATTATGGAGTTATGCCCCTTAATTTGCCAAAAAATACATATTTGCTTTAGCTGGAAGTGAGGGCATCTGTAACATCTGAACACATTCTTCCATTTTCATTTTCAGTCAGCCAGAGTATATGCCACCAGAAGTGTTTTGTGACAGTACTATTGAAAATGATGATCATGTTGAAACTGACATAGTAACTGAACCATGTGGACCCAAAACTGATATATGGTCTCTAGGTCGTATTTTGCTGGAAATTTTACAGTAAGTGTATGTAAAATATATATGCTCCACAAAAGATGGATTTTGGTTGAGATAATGAGGTTCTGAAGAAGGAATGAAAACACTCTTTATTCTATCAGACATGTATTATATGGCACAATTTACAACTGACATTAATTAAGAAGGTATTAAAACAGTATTACATTAAAATTAAATTGTCCATACAATAATTGCAACATAGAACATTTACCCTTCTTAAGATTATACATATTTACAAATATCTTAAAAGTCATGTATTGTTGCAAGCTGTTTTTTGTCCAAAGAAAATGGTAGTACTGCTCAGCTGCAGGCAAAGGACCTTTTCAGACTCGTTTTAGGCTATGAGTTATTATTGAAGACCCTACCGTGGCTGTGAACTGTAGAGCAGCAATAAAGGTGGTGTCCCTTTACTTAAATTGGATGGTCTCTCATGTTTGTTTGTATCCATAGCCTTTCTTACTAATAAAGTGGTACTGCACACTAAGCTGTTATTTCTTAGTTTTACCTCTTGCACAACATTAACAATGATATATTTCTATTTTTTAGAATGTTGATCTCTGGGATGGATTGAGAATTCCATAAAAATTTCACAGAACAATTTTTTTTTTCAGTAGAGGTATATTATAAATTGATAAAGTTGAGATACAGTAAAACCCTGATATATTCTCCCTAATATACAGCAAATCTTATATTCCACTATGAAATCTTCAGGAACCTATTTCATCCACATGTTAAACCTGGTTATTAATTCAACGTCGCACATGACCTTCCGCCAAGATATTAAAAGAGCAAGCTTTCAATTTCATGTCATTTAAACCTTGATCAATAACGTCAATTAAATGATTTCACAGCTGGATGAATTCACTGTCACTAATTACAGGTAAACATCTAATTGATTACACACCTCTTGGAATTGCAGTAAAAACATTTTAAATTCTGAAACTTAGTAAAAGTTAAATGATGCTTAAGTTTTAATGAAAACATAGAATAAAACACACTTACAATTGTTTGAGTTCATTTAATGTGCTGTTTGACTGAAAGATGTCCACATAGAAACAAAAGAGAAATATGTTGTATTTTACATTTATCTGGTGTAATCCTGCAATTGTGTTATTTTCAGTACTTATAAAGGAGGTCAAATAAATTTCAGTGTTATTTAGTCACGGACTTAATAAAGCATTGATGGTACTTGATTCATGCAGAGCAACATAAAGAAATGTATAAGCGCTGACGTTACATATGACTCCAATTAAAATGATTAGAACCTACAGTTATTTGGAAGCTCTTTTGGTCTTTTTATTATTGCAGGATAAATACAACATTTTCGTAAAAAAACAAATTAATTTCGCTTTTCTACCTGTTTCTAATGCTCGATGCAACTAAATTTTACATACAATGTACGTATATTATAGCTTTAATATACAGATTCCATTTTTACTATCCTTACACCGAAGCATATTATTAATCTAATAGTCCATTTACTGGCTATTCCTCTTATACTGGAGCGCATTATTTATATAATAATCAATTTACTGGCGCTTCTTCTTACACCGGAGCGTATTAGTAATCTAATAGTCCATTTACTGGTTATTCCTCTTACACCGGAGTGCATTATTAATCTAATGGTCCATTTACACGCTATTCTTCTTAAACCGGATAATATTATTAATCTAATCGTCCATTTACTGGTTATTCCTCTTACACTGGAGCGTATTAGTAATCTAATAGTCCATTTATTGGCTATTTACCTTACACCTGAGCTTATTGTTAATCAAATAGTTAATTTACTGGCTATAATCCTTGTACTGGGGGGTGGCTCAATGAGTTAGGTGGTTGGATCTAACAACTCATGCAAGCCTATCATCAATACGACATGGGTTCGCGCCCGGCCTTGAAATTTAAAAAGGGTGCACTCGACTCGCAGCCACAAGTGATAAAGTTTAGCAGTTGCTTGTCCATGGTCGGTGGTTCTCTCCGGGTACTCCGGCGTCCTCCACCACTAAAACTGGTCACCATTATATAGCTGAAATATTGTTGAAAGTGGCGCTGAAACACCAAAGATCAAAATCAAGTCAAATCATTATATTGGAGCGTTGCATTAATCTAATAGTCCATTTACACGTTATTCTTCTAAAACCGATCGTATTATTAATCTAAGTCCATATACTGGCTATTCCTCTTACACTGGAGATTATTATTAATTTATTAGTCCATTTAATGGTTATTCCTCTTACACGGGAGCGTATTATGAATCTAATAGTCCATTTACTGGCTATTTACTTACACCGGAGCTTATTATTAATCAAATAGTCCATTTACTGGTTAATCCTCTAACACAGGAGCGTATTATTAATATAATAGTTCATTTACTGGCTATGATTCTTATACTGGGGGGGGGGGGGGTCAAAGAGTTAGGTCGTTGCATCTAGCAACTCATACAAGCCTATAACCAATACGGCGTGGGTTCGCGCCCGGCTTTGTATATTACAAAAAGGGTGCATCCGACTCGTAGCTGCAAGTGACGAAGTTTATCGGTTGCTTGCCCATGGTCGGTTGTTCTCTCCGGGTACTCCGGTTTCCTCCACCACTAAAACTGGTCACCATGACATAGCTGAAATGTTGTTGAAAGTTCCGTTAAAACACCAAAGATCAAAATCAAGTAAAATCATTATACTGGAGCGTATTATTAATCTAATAGTCCATTTACTGGCTATTCCTCTTACATCGGAACGTATTATTAATATAATAGTCAATTTACTGGCTGTCTCCTTACATCGCAGTGTATTATTAATCTAATAGTCCATTTACTGGCTGTTCTCCTTATTTCGGAGCGTATTATTAATCTAATAGTCCATTTACTGGTTATTCCTCTTATATTTGAGCTTATTATGAATCTAATGGTCCATTTACTGGCTATTCCTGTTACATCGGAGTGCATTATTAATCTCATAGTCCATTTACTGGATATTCCCTTTACTCTGGAGCATATTATTAATCTAATAGTCCATTTACTGGCTGTTCTCCTTATTTCGGAGCGTATTATTAATCTAATAGTCCATTTACTGGTTATTCCTCTTATATTTGAGCTTATTATGAATCTAATGGTCCATTTACTGGCTATTCCTGTTACATCGGAGTGCATTATTAATCTCATAGTCCATTTACTGGATATTCCCTTTACTCTGGAGCATATTATTAATCTAATGGTCCATTTACTGGCTATTCCTCTTACACTGGAGCGTATACGTATCTAATAGTCAATGTATTGCCTATTCCTCTAACACCGGCGCGTATTATTGACCTAGTTTTCCATTTATTGGCAATTCCTCTTACTTCGGAGCGTATTATTAATATAATAGTCTATTTAATGGCTATTCCTCTTTTATTGGTGCGAATTATTAATTTGATTCTCCATTTACTGGATATTCCTCTTGTACCGGAGCGAATTATTAATATAATAGTCCATCTACTGCCTATTCCTCTTACACTGGAGCGTATTATTAATCAAAAACTCCATGTACTGGCTATTGTCCTTTCACAGGAGCATATTATTGATCTAATAGTTAATTTACTGGCGATTCATAATAATAAAAACTGACACGTGACTTCGGAAAAGGAATCTCATCATTTAGCCAAGCCTGCATCCGTGACAACGAATATTAAAACGGTTTTTTTTCTATTTTGAAATTGTAAATATAAATATTGAATATATTTTTTTATTCAGTTTTCTAGAAGTATATTTGTATATGAAAGCGGTAAAAAAAACCTTAGTCAGCGTCGTTACATGCCAATATAACTACAATTATAGCATTCGATTCTTAAGTACATGCTACGTAAGTCACAAAAAGGTTCAATTAAACGTTAGAGAAAACAGTATTGGTAATCAGGAACAGACATTTCAGGGAAACACATATCATTGGGTACAAGACAGAGAATGAAAATAAACAAAACAAATAAACATAGTGCAAAAGACGATAAAGATAGTAACACGGGCCGCACAAAAAAAAGCGGGGATGAACCTATCTGCTATAGAAGGGTATGCATTTCCCGTTTCTTATAAGGTACCATCAGTCTTGCTTATGATTAACTCAGCAACTAGTTGGTATGAATTACAACACGTGGTCGTGATCCTATGGTTGCTGGATTTACAACTCGCTGTGCAATCAGTGCATATTACCACTAAGGGTGCGCGTTCAAATCCCGCTAATGGCGATGTGTGTTGTGCAATCAGTGCATATTACTACTAAGGGTGCACGTTCGAAACCCGCTAATGGCGATGTGTACTCGATATAACTTTTAAGTGATAAATTTGGCCAGGGAATTGTGGTGGGTCGGTGGTTTTATCCAGGTACTCCGGTTTCCTCCACCAATAAAACTTATCGCCACGATATAACTGATATATTGTTGAAAGTGACGTTAAACACGGCTTCATTCAAACTAAGACAATTTCATTAAAGTAAGCGCTGGATGTTAGTTTGCTTTTTGAAGATCTAGCAACATCTCGGATGGGTAGCTGGCCAATCATCATTGACTTTGAAATCATATTTTCAGGATATTAAAATGTATTGATATTATTGTCATGTGTTCCTGAGATGTTTATATCACGATAGCTGCTTGATAATAGATAGTATGGCATGTAAAGGTCAAATGGAAAATGTACAAATCAATAGATAAACCGATAAACAACGATGTACATAATACAATCTGATATAGATGTAGCATAAAATAATCCGATTACGTCATGCTGTGTGGATGAAAGAATATTTTAAACAGGCATATCATCAACTATATCATACTATGCATGCTATCGCTAGAGGTTGGTGCATTGTCAAACACAAAAGATCCAGCTACATGTAACATTTAGTTGTTACATGATTGACAATAAGCTTATAAATCATATCTATAACATGACAATGGACTACTATTTCAACCTGTTTGAACCTATCATATGATCTATAGACAAATGAAGTAATTTATATTTCTACATTAAATACAATTTTGTATCATACAATTACTAAGCTGTCTTTAAAAACAAATTGCACACATTTTCATGAACAGCTTCACACAGAACTGTTTTGTACGGACTCTGATTTCCCAACAGCACATTTTATTTTCCCGGGGAGCACCTGTCCTGTCCCTCTTCATAGCGGTGTGTCTGAAAATAAATATTTAATACAATAATGGTGAACAATATAATCAATCACAACATTGCACAACCTTGATACATGTCTAGCCTCAAATTTCTTAGGGCAATAATAATTGTATTCAAAAACATTTTTGATTACTCCTACTCAGTAGAAACCTAAGCACAAGTAATAACATCAGAAATGCAATGGTCTCCGTCAAGTGTCAGATGGCCAAATCATAATTACAGTATGACAACTGATATATTTCCGTAGTGTTTCCTATTTGAAATCTTAGTTTCCTTTACTGGCTTCTCAAATTCATAGTGGAATCTATTAATAGGACTAGGGACGATAACCCTTTCGGTGCAATACTCTGCTATATACTCACATTGCATAAATATTTCTTATTGTAACACTATTATCTGCTTATGTTAAGCTTACTATTAAACAAGACAGGCTATTACACTGTATTGTTCCTACTTTGTTACCAGAAATCCTCTGGTATAGGATTTTATTAGATTAAATACAATTAGCTGTTAAGACGTACTTTTGTGCATCGTATTAATAAATCGATTAAAATATTGATAAAAGAATCAAATATGAAAAGTGCTTGGATTTTCGTTAATGTAAACCTAACATATAATACCATTGCCTGTCTTAGTATGTGGGATGTCGCTACTTATAGCAGTAACTGAAAGTTACCCTTTAATTGAAAGTTGCCTTCATTGTGTTAAATGGTGTAAACAGCGTTAGATAATAAGATACATTTCGGTTTGAAATATAGCTACCATAGATTTAATAGGTTATCAATCGCTTGAATGATTGCAAACGATAGAACACCGGGTTACAAGCAAATAAAACCGAGGACCACACCCTAAAATCTATCATTTGTTTTAAATTTAAATAATTCAATACTTGTACGACTGTAGATGTATTGAGATAGTAATTACCAATGAATGGACTACATTGTAATATATTAATAATATGCTGCGATGTAAGGAGCATAGCCAGTCATGGTACTGCTATGTTAATTATACGCTCGTGGTCTAGACTGATAGAGACATAGACCTAGTAATAGTAAGAATGGAAGCTGTATAATATATATACAATAAACGGACATTGCCGAAAATTAAACATACTTATTTTTAAGAGCTTTAGAAACAGATAGAAAAACGAGTTTTACTAGTCTGTTTCGTAGAATGCAAATTACTTTTTTATTTAGCGAAAATGTAGGTATATTGTATATATCCTGCAATATCAAAAAGTCCAAAATAGCTGACAAATTGTCTGCAAATAACTGATACAGGGGTCAGTTCTAATCGTTTTATTGGCACCATCTGTGACGTCAGCACTAATAATGTTACCATTTCGTTCTGTCGTTCTGCAAGAACCAAGTGCCATAAAAGCTTTATAATGTCAATTACTAAATAACACTGAAGTTTATTTGATCCCCTTTATGGTACTATATTCACACGTGACATTACATATTATCAAACAACGAGTGTGGTATGAACATATTATCTCAGATACATATAATCATACCATTAATATATTTTACTATCCTGCATATGATTTTAAAGTCAATGATGATTGGCCAGTTACCCATCGAGCTTACTTTAATTAGATTTTATTATTTTGAATGTAACCACGTTTACAAGGTTATGGTTATTGTGTTTAATATCACTTTCTACAATATGTCAGTTATATCGTGGCGAACAGTTTTATTGGTTGAGCAAGCCCCCGACATTCCTCAAGTCACTGGCATACTTTATCACTTACACTTGTAACGAGTACACATCGCCATTAGAGGAATTTGAAAGTGCAACTGTAGTTGTTGATATACACTGATTGCACAAATAGTTGTAAATCCAATTACTATAAGATCACAACCACGTGTTGCAATTCATACAAAGTGATTGGGTTAATTATAGGTAAGACTATGGGTATCTCATAAGAAACAGGAACTGCATACTCTTCTCGAGCAGCTGGTTTCAATGGAGCCCGTGTTACTTTTTTTTTCTATGCTATGATTGTAGTTTTATTGGCGTGTAACGACACTTAATAAACTAGTGTGTTACCGCTTTCATATACGAATATACTTCTATAAAACAGAGAAAAAGATGTATTCAATATTTATATTTACAATTTCAAAATAGAATAAAAAGTATTAATATTTGTTTTCACGAATGTGGAGTAGGCTACATGACGAGGTTCCACTTACGAAGTAACGTGTCATGTTTTTACCAATTACACGGGCCTTCTAAATACCATATACATAATGTAATCATTTGTATCGCAAATGATGACTAGAGCAATATAGATGTGATTGATGTTAAAAATGAAAGAGTTTGTGTGATTTTGAATCTCATTACATATATTGTGGAAAATATCAACGATGACTGTTTTGTACCGTTGTATGGCATTTTAGTGAGTAAGTGACTGTTGTGAGCATACTATCAACAAGTTACATTTCAATGTAATTATGATGATAATGTCCACTTTGCATGGAGCCTGGAGCCAACACACTTAGACTGTTGCAGAAGCAACAATAGTATGGTAGATGTGTCACCCCACTCGGACACGTTATCCTGATTCCCAGCCAACCAGTATTGCTCTTATTCTTAATGTAGAGGACTTAGCGGTGAGGCAACAGGTGGGAATATCTTTAACCTTGGTTTGACCTGACCGGGAAATTAACCCACGATCTAACGCACTAAGGCGAGCACGCTAACCACACACTACCGATGCGGTTCAATCAATAGTTTATTGTTTGTTACAGAAATAGGCTGACGCATATAATAGTAATTGCTTTGTTGTTTACATATTTCCTTTCTAATAATATAAATACCAGATACATTTCTCGACTTCCTGAAACCGAGCCCCATATATCCTTAAACTGTGTCATCCATGTAAGTTGGGATATCGCTACTTATAGCAGTAACTGAAAGTAAACCTTTAATTCAAAATTGTCTTGATTGAGTTAAATGGTGTATACAACGATAGATAATTAAATAAATATTTCTGTTTGTATTATAGCACCCATATATTCAATAGGTTATAAATCGCTTGAATGCTGGCAAATGATAGAGCACCGAGATACAAGCAAATAAAACAGAGAAAAAACCCTCAAATCTATCATTTCTTAAACTATGAATGCACTGAAAATAGTAATTACCAATGAATGGACTATTATATTAATAATACGTTCCGGTGTAAATAAGGGTAATAGCAAAATTACCGAACTCAAAACTCATAATTACATAAACAAACAAAATCAGTCAACAACCGGAAAACTGTAAGAGGAATAGCCAGTAAATGAGCCATTACATTAATAATACGCTGTACGATGTAAGGAGAATAGACAGTAACTGGACTATTAGAATAATAATAAGCTTTCCGGTGTTAAGAGAATAGCCAGTACATGGACTATTATATTAATGATAAGCTTTCCGGTGTAAGAGGAATAGTTAATAAATGGACTGCTATATTAATAGCACGCTCCGGTGTAAGAGGATTAGTCAGTAAATGCACTATTATATTAATAATAAGCTTTTCGGTGTAAGGATAATAGTCAGTAAATGCACTATTAGATTAATAATAATCTTTCCGGAGTAGGGAGAATATCCAGTAAATGGAGTATTATATTAATAATAAGCTTTCCGGTATAAGGATAATAGTCAGTAAATGCACTATTAGATTTATAATAAGCTATCCGGTATAAGGATAATAGTCAATAAATGCACTATTAGATTAATAATCAGCTTTCCCGTGTAAGGAGAATAGCCAGTAAATGGACTATTATATTGATAATAAGCTTTCCGGTGTAAGGAGAATAGCAGGTAAATGGACTATTATATTAATAATAAGGTTTTCGGTGTAAGGAAAATATCCGGTAAATGGACTACTAGACTAATAATAAACTTTCAGGTGTAAGGAGAATAACCAGTAAATGGACTACTAGATTAATAATAAAATTTCCAGTGTAAGGAGAATAGCCAGTAAATGGACTATTAGATTAATAAAAAGCTTTCCGGTGTAAGGAGAATAGCCAGTAAATGGACTACTCTATTAATAATAAGCTTTTCGGTGTAAGGAAAATATCCAGTAAATGAACTACTAGACTAATAATAAACTTTCAGGTGTAAGGAGAATAGCCAGTAAATGGACTACTAGATTAATAGTAAACTTTCCGGTGTAAGGAGAGTAGCCAGTAAATGGACTATTAGATTAATAATACACTTTCCGGTGTAAGAGGAATAGCTAGTAAATGGACTACCATATTAATAGTGCGCTCCGATGTAAGAGAATTAGCCAGTAAATGGACTATTATATTAATAATAAGCTTTCCGGTGTAAGGAGAATAGCCAGTAAATGGACTGTTATGTTAATTATAAGATCTTGGACTAGACTGATAGAGACATATACCTAGAATTAATAAGAATGAAGTTTGTATAATATATATACAATAAACGGACATTGCCGGAAAATAAATATATCTTTAGAAACAGATAATAAGCTTTCCGGTATAAGGATAATAGTCAGTAAATGCACTATTAGATTTATAATAAGCTATCCGGTATACTCTGTTTCGTAGAATGCAAATTAATGTTATATTTCACGAATATGCTCTTTTGGTATACACTGACAAAAACAAAATATACCACACCATCGAAATACAGAATAGATCCGAAATCTGGTCGACAAATCGTAGAAGTTATCAGTCATGCTGCATCAACTATCCTTTATCAATTTAAAGATTTCACTTGAATTTTCAGAGGAAATGAGTAACACAACCGGTGTTGCATTAAAGGCAGGCACTGCTTAACATTTGCGAAAATCTGGGATACTTTTTGTCTGTTCTGTGTCTTGTGTACACAATCTTGTCAGTGTCTCTGGATTGTTCATTTGTGATTGCCCTTTCGGTTTACTCTAGCGTTTAATCAACATTTAAGAATCACTAATATTCAACACGTTCACGCAATAAGAAACAGCAGAAGTAAATAAAATCAACCCTAGCACGACAATTTTCCCACTATTCCGCCCACTTCAAATACTTGCATCCCACTTTGTAGGTCCTCTCACGATGATCACCCTCCAGACACATTTTTCGATCCATTTCAACAGCCTATCTACCACTTCTAGGTCCAATCCTATGCATCTTTGTACCAATAGAAAAAATACCAAAGTGCACACACTGTCAGTTTGAATCGTATCAAATAACCATGGACTGAAACCGAATCATGGGAATGTTAGACACTGGTTTTCTATGTAGCTGCAAACAATAGCAAGATTACAAATACTACTTCATGTAGGTATAAAATTGTTAAGTTCAATCTTTGGAATATATTTCCAGCTTTGATATGACACAAGTTATATATAATTATGACACGAAAACAAATTGCATGTACAAATCATGACAGGCACCACAATAAGTAATGAAATGGTAAATATAATTTTAAGTCAAGTCACAATAAAATCAAATAAAATAACACCTAATATAATCTTCATTTAGGATGTAATGTCTAACAAATTGATATGCACCAATTCCACTATTTAAAAAATAATGATAATTGGTAGCGAGAAAAAGCTTAGTCGGATAGTCAAATTTCTCCTGCTAATTATATAGTACCCTTCGTAAAGGGTAGATACATATTGGGTAGGAATATGCCAACATACAATTATTATACTGGGGGAATTTGCAATTTGGAAAGCTCGTAATAGATGGAAAGCCAAAAATACCGTCTGTCCGAACATTTGCACAAACTACTAGGAAAATCGTAGAAAGACATTCCTTAATGATCGAGGAACACGAACCACACTAAAACACGGGGTGAACGCAGGCGCTCTGGTAGAATAGGCAGTCCCTGCTGCTATTGCAACATCGACAAATTGAGACATTTTATGTTCTACTTGAATTGCAATGGTACCAGAATTGTCCCTTTATTTTTCATACTTAATTTTTCTGCACAGGTTAAACAAATGTAAGATGACAAAAGATCCTTTGTCTGCAACCACGTCCTATATTAAAATAATTTGATATGTTTGCTTGATGGTGTCCAACGCCACTTTCAACAAAATTTCAGCTATATCGTGGCGGTCAGTTTTATCGATGGAGGAAACCGAGAAAAATATCGACCTGTCGCATAATGTTGTACACCTCGCCCTGACCGTGATTCGAACTCACAACATCAGTGGTGATAGGTACTGGTAGCATCGGAAGCTGAAAATCCATCTACCATACAATCACTGCCACGACGGCCCCTACAATTTGATAACTTACCACCTTGAATAACTTCTGGGCTTATATTATTGTAGAAAACGTTTGCCCCTTTTATTATAAAAATTACAAAGATTAAAAGCTGAGAAGCCTTTAAAAAAATTTACCAAGAAATAGAAACAAAGGCTTTTCTTAAAATTTATTAGCAATAACAGACATGGAATATCATTCTAGTTTGTATATTATAAATTATCATAAATTAGTCAAAGAAATTGACCAAGATCAATAAATCTATCCCAAGTACTTTTTTTATCTGCTGGCTATAGCTCATGAACCAATTTTCTAAATTGTGTTAATAAAGAAATTGGCTTCCTTGTTTTTAAAGCGACTTAGTTTATTGGCTTTTGATAAAGATGTGATGATACCCTGTTTTGAGTAACAAATAAATTGTTTTCTTCGCCTTGTGTCTTGTGTATGGGATGTTCAACACATATTATTTTCTGTTTTTGTTGTGTTTATCTTGGTCATGTGTCTTGTGTATCCAATGTTGCCAGTTTCTCTGGATTTACCATTCTTGATTGTTCCTTCGGTTTTCTCTAACGTTTAATGTCTTCCTTTTTTTCTTAAAAAATGAAATAGGAAAGAAACATGACTCTTATTTCCATCAATAGTGTTGCTAAGAATAGTTGAATATGCATTATTTACGTGGACAAAATATATACTAATATAAATTGTTTTCGACATCTGTATATTTTCCATTTGCAAAAGTCATTTAATCTAAAACATACAATAAAGATTGATTGAATTTCTATGGTGTTTTGCCTCTTTCGAAGTTGCTTTAATTCTAAATTTAATGTTAGTATAGGATGGGAAGACCGAGAGTTATGTTCAATACAACAACATTTCAATTGTGTTCTGAAAAAAAGAAAGAAGAGTAGTCGCACTAGCTTAAATGAGATTCTCCTCCTCAAAATGCATATGTTTAAATCGATTTAAATTCACTAACGGGACCAAATTAACATTTTTGCCACACTCTCTGTTTAATGACAACGTACATATTTCAGACTTGGATCGTTGAACTAGAGAAGAAACTGTAGCGTGAGCATCTAAATGCTCAAATAGCAGTCAAATGAACGGAATGGGATAACATATTATAATGCACAGAGGAATAGCCAGTAAAAGAACTATTAGATTAATAAGACGCTCTCGTGTAAGAGGAATAGTCTGTAAATGAACTATTAGATTAATAACAGGCTCCGGTGTAAGGAATATAGCCAGTAAATGAACTATTATATTACTAACAGGCTCCAGTGTAAGGAGAATAACCAGTAAACGGACTAATAACAGGCTCCAGTGTAAGAGAAATAGTCAGTAAATGGCTATTATATTAATAATACGCTCCGGTGTAAGGAGAATAGCCAGTAAATGGACTATTATATTAATAACAGGCTCCAGTGTAAGAGAAATAGTCAGTAAATGGACTATTAGATTAATAATACGCTCCGGTGTAAGTAGAATAGCCAGTAAATGGATTATTGTATTAATAATACGCTCCAATGTAAGGACAAGAGCCAGTAAATGGACTATTAGATTAATAATAAGCTCCGCTGTAAGAGAAATAGCCAGCAAATGGAGTATAAGATTAATAATACGCTCCGGTGTAAGAGAAATAGCTAGCAATTGGTTTATTCGATTAATACTGCCCTCCGTGTAAGATTCAACACGATCACGCAGTAAGAAACTACAGAAATAAATAAAATTAACCCTAGCACGACGATGTTCCCACTATTCCGCCCACTTCAAAAACTTGCATCCCACTTTTTAGATTCTCTGACGAAGATCACCCTCCAGACACATTGATCGGTCCATTTCAAAAGCCTATCTACCATTTCCATATCCAATCCTATGCATCTTTGTACCCATAGACAAAATACCAAAGTGCACAAACTGTCAGTTTGAATCGTATCAAATAACCATGGTCTGAAACCGAATCATGGGAATGTTAGACACTGGTTGTCTATGTAGATGTAAACAATAACAAAATTACAAATACTACTTCATGTAGGTATAAATTTTTTAAGTTCAATCTTTGGAATATATTTCCAGCTTTGATATGACACAGTTATATATAATTATGACACGAAAACAAATAGCATGTACAAATCATGACAGGCACCATAATAAGTAATCAAATGGTAAATATAATTTAAAGTCAAGTCACAATAAAATCAAATAAAATAACACCTAATATAGCAAATCGCAGCGACACATCTTCATTTATGATGTAATGTCTAAAAAATTGATATGCACCTATTCCACTATTTAAAAAATAATGATAATGGTAGCGAGAAAAAGTTTAGTCAGATAGTCAAATTTCTCCTGCTAATTATATAGTACCCTTCGCAAAGGGTAGACAAATATTGGGTAGGAATATGACAACATAGAATTATTATACTGGGGGAATTTGCAATTTGGAAAGCTCGTAATAGATGGAAAGCCAAAAATACCACACTGTCCGAACATTTGCAAAAACTACTAGGAAAATCGTAGAAAGAAATCCCTTAATGATCGAGGAACACGAACCACACTAAAACACGGGGTGAACGCAGGCGCTCTGGTAGAATAGGCAGTTCCTGCTCCTATTGAAACATCGACAAATTGAGACATGATATATTCTACTTGAATTGCAATGGTACCATAATTGTCCCTTTATTTTTCATAGTTATTTGTTCTGCACAGGTTAAAAATGTAAGATGGCAAAAGATTCTTTGTCTGCAACCACGTCCTATATTAAAATAAGTTGAAATGTTTGTTTGATGGTGTCCAACGCCACTTTCAACAAAAATTGCAGCTATATCGTGGCGGTCAGTTTTATCGATGGAGGATACCGGAGAAAAACATCGACCTGCCGCATAATGTTGTACACCTCGCCCTGACCGTGATTCGAACTCACAACATCAGTGGTGATATGTACTGGTAGCATCGGAAGTTGTAAATCCATTTACCATACAAACACTGCCACGACGTCTCCTACAATTTGATAACTTACCACCTTGAATAACTTATGGGCTTATATTATTGTAGAAAACGTTTACCTATTTTATTATGAAAATTACAAAAATCTAAACTGATCAGCATTTAACAAAAATTACCAAGAAATAGAAACAAAGGCTTTTTAAAAAATATATTAACAATAACAGACATGGAATATCATTGTAGTTTGTATATTATAAATTATCATATATTAGTTAAAGAAATTGAACAAGATCAATAAATCTATCCCAAGTCCTTTTTTGTATCTGGTGGTTATAGCTCATCAAACAATTTTCTAAATTGTATTTACAAAGAAATTGGTTTCCTTGTTTTTAAAGCGACTTAGTTTATTTGCTTTTGGTAAATATGTGATGATACCCTGTTTTGAGTAACACATACATTGTTGTCTTCCCTTTGTGTCTTGTTTATGGGATGTTCAACACATATTATGTTCTGTTTTTGTTGCGTTTTTCTTGGTCATGTGTCTTGTGTATCCAATGTTGCCAGTTTCTCTGGATTTACCATTCTTGATTGTCCCGTCGGTTTTCTCTAACGTTTAATTTCTTCCTTTTTTTTTCTCTTAAAAACTGAAATAGGAAAGAAATATGACTCTTATTTCCATCAATAGTGTTGCTAAGAATAGTTGAATATGCATTACTTGCTTGGACAAAATATATACTAATATAAATTGTTTTTGACATCTGTATATTTTCCATTTGCAAAAGTCATTTAATCTAAGACATACAATAAAGATTGATTGAATTTCTATGGTGTTTTGCCTCTTTCGAAGTTGTTTTAATTCTAGATCTAATGTAAGCATAGGATGAGAAGACCGAGAGTTATGTTCAATACAACAAGATTTCAAATGTTTTCTGAAAAAAAGAAAGAAGAGTATTTGCACTTGCTTAAATGAGATTCTCCTCCTCCAAATACATCTGTTTAAATCTGATTTAAATTCACTAACGGGACCAACTTAACATTTTTGTCACACTCTCTATTTAATGACAACGTACATATTTCAGACTTGGATCATTGAACTAGAGAAGAAGATATAGGATTTGCGATAAAAATGCTATAAAAGAAATGTATCTTGAAATATTCAATTTGATATGTTGCTGTAATAAGATAAACATAACAACATTGTTGGTGAAACACTATATTTACCCATCGTCAAACCACACTATTTACTATATCATATTTTACAATACCTTCAAGTATCGGGGAATAGAGCGTATCGTAGGTGATTTAATCACAATGAAAATAATACACTGATGATAATTTGCTACAGAATAGGCTGACATATATAATGGTAATTGTTTTGTTGTTTAAATATCTGTTATCTAATAATATGAATACCAGATGTAATCTCTCTAGACTTCATGAAACCGAACACCAAATATCCTTTAACTGTGTCATCCATATAAGGTGGGATATCACTACTAATAGCAGTAACTGACAGAAACCCTTTACTTAGAAGTTGCTTTGGTAGAGTTAAAGGGTGTATTAAACGTTAATTAGATAAAAATTCCAGTTGTACTATATCACTAATATATACAATAGGTTATTAATCGCTTGCATGCGATATAACACCGGGTTACAAGCAAATAAAACCGAGGACAACACCTTCAAATATATCTTTTTTTCTTACATTTAAATGTACGACTGTGAAGGTATTAAAGGCTCCGGTGGAAGAGGAATATCCAGTAAATGGACTATTAGATTAAAAATACGCTCCGGTGTAAGATGAATATACAGTAAATGTACTATTAGATTAATACTGTGCTATGGTGTAAGAGGAATCGCCAGTAAATGAACTATTAAATTAATAAGACGCTCTCGTGTAAGAAGAATAGCCAGTAAATGTTCTACGCTGCGGTGTAAGGAGAATAGTTAGTAAATACACTATTAGATCAATAATACGCTCATATGTAAGAGGAATAGCCAGTAAATGGAGTATAAGATTAATAATACACTCCGGTTTAAGATGAATAGCTCGTAAATGGACTTTTAGGTTAATAATACGCTCCGATGTAAGGAGAATAGCCAGTACATGGACTATTATATTAATAATGCGCTCCGGTGTAAGATGAATATACAGTAAATGTACTATTAGATTAATACTGTGCTATGGTGTAAGAGGAATCGCCAGTAAATGAACTATTAAATTAATAAGACACTCTCGTGTAAGAAGAATAGCCAGTAAATGTTCTACGCTCCGGTGTAAGGAGAATAGTTAGTAAGTACACTATTAGATCAATAATACGCTCGGTGTAAGGAGAATAGCCAGTCAATGGACTATTAGATTAATAATGCACTCCGATGTAAGTAGAATAGCCAGTAAATGGACTATTAGATTAATAATGCGTTCCGATGTAAGAGAAATAGCCAGTAAATGAACTATTAGATTAACGATACGCTCATATGTAAGAGGAATAGCCAGTAAATGGAGTATAAGATTAATAATACACTCCGGTTTAAGATGAATAGCTCGTAAATGGACTTTTAGGTTAATAATACGCTCCGATGTAAGGAGAATAGCCAGTACATGGACTATTATATTAATAATGCGCTCCGGTGTAAGAGGAATATCCAGTAAATGGTATAGTGTATTAGTAAAACACTCTAGTGTAAGGAGAATAGCTAGTAAATGGACTATTAGATTAATAATGCGCACCGGTGTAAGAGGAATAACTAGTAAATGGACTATTGGATTAATAACAGACCCGGTGTAAGAGGAATAGCCAGTAAATAGCCTTCACAAGATCAATGATTTCGGAAAGTAAATTCTTTACTGCTAATTACATATTGCCCTTTGCAAAGAGTAGACATATTTCTGTGAGAAAATGCCAACATATAATTATTATACTGGGGGCATTTGGAATTTGGAAAACCAAAAACACCACACTATCCGAACATTTGCAAAATCCACAAGGAAAATCGTAGAAAGAGGCACAATCGATACCCGATACCCTTAGTGATCGAGTAATAAGGACCCCACTGAAAGCTGGGGATATCTCATCTGCTGTGGTAGAATAAGCAGTTCCTGATCCTATTGTAACATCGTCAAATTGTGACAGTTTATGTTCTACTTGAGTTACTACGATACCAGAATGTTCTCACGATTTTTCATAGCTAATATTTCTGCACAGGTTAAACATGTAAGGTGGCAAAAGATCCCTTTTTCACATGCACCTCCTATATGAAAACAATTTGATATGTCTGATTGGTGTTGCTTAACACCATTTTCAACAATATTTCAGTTATATCATGGTGGTCAGTTTTATGGGTGGAGGAAACAGGAGGACCCGGAGAAAACCACCGACCTGTCGCAAGTCACTGATAAACTTTATCGCATAATTTTTTACACCTCGCCCTGACCGAGATTCGAACTCACAGCATCAAATTATAAAAATTAAAAACTGATAACCATTTAACAAAAAATACGAAGGAATAGAAACACAGGCTTTTTTCAGACCAATATACCTCTATATTAAATATAGTCCTAGCTAGTTTGCTAAATTAAACAAGCACTGATTTGTGGAAAAGGTCATTTAATCATTATCATAAATTGCAATAAATTGCATCTCTAAAATTGTTACATAATATAACATAATCATGACTGAAATTATGTAATAATTACATAACACCAAATGAATAAATGACATCAAATAGCAAAGGTGGGGACAAAAAAGTGTCCGTCCGAAAATAACTGGTATAATGATCTAAATTAAAATTGGGTGGTAAGTGGGAGGGATTTAAAATAATTCCAATATAATATCGAACATCCGAATTGGTCGGCAGTGTGTTTGCAAAAGTACGTGCGGTCATTTCCGCGTATGCTAAGAATAGATGCTTACCAATCAAAAGTGTACATTAATTGATCATGTACTGACCGTGTGAATTTACACACATTGTTCGGCAACAGATTTGCAAAGAAACATGACCACGGATGTTGAAATAGATGCTGACCCATCAGCAATGCACATTAATCGATCATGCACTCACCCTGTGAAATAACCGTAATTTTACAGAAATTGCATAACCAGAAATTGCATCATACATCATATACCAGTAAACAATCCTGTGAAATGACCTAAATTTACAGAAATGGCATAATTAGAAATTGAATCATATATCATTATACCAGTAAACAATCACACTAGGATTAAGAATATTCTTAAGATGTAATCAACTAATAATATTTATTATGTTAAAATAAGCAATTTTTGTAAAAAAAAAACAATATTTATATTGCTGACATAAATGATTTTATTGTTCCAAAAAAATAAATTTTCTTCGCCTTGCGTCTTGTGTATGGGATGTTCAACACATATTATGCTGTGTTTTTGTTGTGTTTGTCTTGGTCATGTGTCTTGTGTATCCAATGTTGCCAGTTGAGATAAAAAAAACATAATTTTTGATAGGATGACTAAATAGGAAATATCAGCCATTTCTTCAATTTTTGAAAGAAACATTAAATTAGATATCTTCAACTTTGCAACCAATCTAAAAATATCAAAATTTTTGGATTGAAAGATAATTTTACTTGAAAGTCATAATTGTTATTGAAAAGAAAAACACAATTAAATAATAATAATGTTACAACATACATACTATTTTGTTAGAAAAAACATCTCCAAAGCCATAAGTTACTTTTCTTAAATAGGGAAAATTTTACATATTAAAAAAATATGGAGTATTAGATTTCCAATTAAAGAACATATAAAAGAAGGATTAAAATTTCTAATTTTTCATCAGATAAAGGCAAAACATATTATACTGTATTGCCATTAGGAAACCACTTAAAACAGACAATGGCATGTGATAATCATACATAAAGTGCAGAATAAACTATGCATATTATTAAAGATTAAACAAAGCAGTTCATAAAACAATCTACTTATCAACTTTCAAACACACAAATATGTATTCCCGTGGGTCTAAGACAACTGCTCCTAAAATAAATAGCTAGGACAACTACCACCCATAATGTTACCCATATAATGTAAAAACAACTACAATTCAACACTATAAACCATGGTTCTTATTACATAATGTCAATATAAGATAATCAATCTTGAAGTAATTAAAAGCCTTTCATTTACTTTAAGTGTGCAATATGGGATTTAACTCACTCAGCAATACAACAGTGGACATTCAAACTTATCAAAGCAATATGTCATTGAGATAATTTCAGCATTTGAACTTAATTAATAACCAAAAAGAATGCATATATAAAAATTACAAATATTTCCATCATCAATATAAAAAAGGACATTTAATAGTTAATACCAATTTGCATTTAAAATTATAAAAGAAAAGAATATCAACAGCCATCAGAACTGTAAAATAGTAATAACTATGTATCCGAACAACACCAATGCTTCCGCTATTAATATCAAATTAAGGTGTCAAGTTTAGTTTATTTAAGGAAAAATCAAGTCCATATCTCAAAGAGTAGCAAAAAAATAGTGTAAACAGCTAAATATTTGGTAAAATTTCAAAGTCCAAGGACCACAATTCCGACAAAAATCATTCAACCAAAACCAAATGTATACTCGGTCTGTAGCTCATCATTATACACTCACATACCAAAGATCAAGTCCATATCTCAAAGCATACTGAAAAAAGAATAATCAACATAAAAAATCCATAATACATATAGTGGCGAGGGCATACAAATCAGTACAAAATTGTGTTATAATTAATATATTCTCCAGTTTTACTCTCTCTCTCTCTATATATATATATATATATTGCTATATTAGATTGCTGTCAAATTATGATATTAAGTATATATGTACCATCTACACACGCTTATACACATGTCTTACGTCTATCCCTAGATTTGCCTTACGAGACAAGGTAACACTACGACTATTGAAGCTCCTTTTTTAGGGAGTGGATGTAGTCGAGTGGTCTAGGGCGCTGGACGTAAGGCTAAGCGAATGGTGCTGCAGTGTAACAATGGTGTGGGTTCAAATCCCGTCGAGGGAAGAACAAAAATTTGACAGCTCTAAAATCTAATTCTAACACTGTTTGGTTTAATTTTCAGACGTATATATATATATATATATATATATATATGTACATCTATAATCTATTTTCCATAAAAAAGAACAAAAAATATAACTAACATTAGAAACACCTTAAACTAAAAAAACATTTATTGGCATACTATCAATTCAACTGATACATGTACATATATCTAGGAGAATTACATGCACAGTATGTACTCAGAAAAATGGAAAATGATGTACCTGCTTAAGCTTTAAAAATGTGAAGCCATAGACAAATTAGCACTTGAAGTTGTTATGAAAGATGTCTTTTAAAAAAAATACTTTTTTATAACAACATGTATTTCTCCTGAAGAATATATCTTAACAATAAGTAAAAAAGCATCATACAAATTTAAAGTGAAATCTATCTCGATAGACTATAATTAGTATGTCTGAAAATTCAGTCCAAACGTGCTACATTTAAATATTTGTGTTATTATATCAAAAACCGTTGCAACATTGAAGCATCGGTTCGCTAGCCATTAACCCCATCGGTCAAAGCTATTATAGTAAATATATAACTTCATTAACCAATGTGATACCCTGTTATGTATAGTGAAGCGTAAGGTAGAATAAATAACAGGACCGAACGTTCTTTATACCGCTGCTCATCCAGTTATAGACGAGGGTTAGCATTCAACTCACATGTGGAAAATACTTGCATGACCTCAACATTTCCCTAAGAGAAGACGCGTAGACCCATACAACTGTTATTGAAGTGCTCGTAGCAAGCCGTGAGATTGAGAGGTCATATGTATGAGTATTTTGGAGGTGTTACGTTTTGTCTCTGGTTCTATAATATTGTATCGAGTGCACATCGCCATGAACGGGATTCAAACTTACAACTTTAGTTGTGATAAGCACTGATTGCACAGGGAGTTCTAGATCCAACTATCAGACGATCAGGACGGTCCCTATATAACAGGACATCATTAATTACTGATTACACATCTTACGTATTGCAACAGTTCAATATAATCTGGAAAGGTGTAGTCAGAAGCCGTATATCGACGGAAGACAAACTATGTAATGACTAAAACATAAAAGGCGAATATACAAATAATGATTCACAACACTACACTGAACATGAAAGATAGGCGCCACCACCTATAATAAAAATGGAAATTGGCTCGGATGCTCCCGTGAGGATAAGCAGTTCCTGCTGATCTAAAAAAAAATATTTCATGAACATGTGATGACTTTGAATCCACCAACACCCATACAAGTAGGAAAAATAGGTTAATTTAGTAAGAAGTTATACGAACTGAGGAGATGGTACCCATTATAAATATAAAACATTTAGATCATGTTATAGTAAATTGATATTTTCCTGCTTGAACTTATCTGTATTTATATGTTTGTTTGCTTATCATAATTGGAATAGACAATTTTTAATATAAATAAGAGTAATTTATCATCGAAATTATAGATTGAACAATTATTATGAACTATGAATTTTATTCATACAAAGATATTTTATTAATGTCATTGGTGTTCACGCATCAATGCATTTTGCTTTATCTCTTCTTTTTATACCGTAAGGCCAACCAGTTCTTAAACAAATATTTTCAGAGTTGGACTTAAAGCTGCGGCTATACTGTTGTCTCTGTTGGGAATTACATGGACACTTGGTTTCTTTAGTATAAATAACAGAGATACATTGATATTCACCTATCTGTTTACATCCGTTATCTCGTTACATACACGGTACATTAATTATCACTTTTCAATTTAGTTGAAACATCTTTATTCATTAAAGAAACATACTACAATATAATACAAATATCGAAATTGCATAGTCTAGGATTCGGAAACAAACTAATCATGGCTTGTGCACATCCATGTTATTGTTTGCTAAACGAAGTGTATCATCTACTCTAATATATTTGAATAAAACAGTATTCTAACATGTGATAAACTGAAACAAAACCACCATACTCTCTGAATACACGTAGTTTCAAAACGCAATTTCGTGGCATGTTACAGGCACGTAAAAAAATGGCGAGGTTATTCTAGTTTTATGGGCCCAAACCTGTGAGTGTCATATTGTGTTGATTAAGTGTACTGCCACTTTCAACGATAATGTCTGGACTTTTGGTATTGGTGAAGGAAATCTGAATATCCATAAAAAAACATTAACCAGTCACAAGTCACTGACAAACTTACAATCACTTAAAGTCGTATTGAGCACATCTCATCATGAGCGAGATTTGAATCAAAACTATAGTGGTAATAAAGGAGTTGTTGCAGGTAAAATCAACACTGTACAATCACGACCACAGCGATTTTCCAAATACTATGCAATCAAGGCCATGACAACCCATGTTTGTTGTTGCACATGTTTAACAATGAATTAACAAGTAAATACAAGATCTCCAATTATCATGTACATGCATGAAACACAATCAAACCAAAAAAAAAACAAAGGCAAGAATATGGGTTCAGCAAACGTTTACTCCAAAAATAGAGATTAGGGGCCAGGTTGAAGAGTTGAACAATGTCTCGTCAGTGTAAATGAACGTTAGAGAAAAACCAAAAGGGAAATCAAAAATGGACAATCCAGAAACATGGGCAATGTTGGGCACACAAGACACAGTGGAAATACAGACAAAACAAAAATCACAAAGCACAAAATTAAAAGGATGCACTACACGGACCCCACTTAAAACAAAAAGTAGAGGGATGAACCCAGGTGTTCCTGACGAATAAGTAGTTTCTGCTTCCTATAAAGACACCAAGATATTCTACGACTTTTTAATATATGCTTTTTAATTGTGTACTATTTTCTTTCACAGGGAGTGATTTTCTTTTTTTTCCATTGTCTACTGAACAAAGATGTAAGTACCAATAATATGGAACATGATATATCATAATAAACTAGTTTGTCAGGGATTATTTGTAAATTGAAAATCTGCAAATCGTTCACGAACAATAACAAAGACAAAAGTATGAAGATACCTAGGGTAATCAGACGCCGTAAATCGCAGACGGATAGAAGGATGAGCGAATAAGAAAACGTAATAATCGTTCGTCCGGTTTGTCTGAATAACGTCAAGCGTTCGCCGCAGAATGGAACAATATTTAACATATGACAATCAATACCTTGATCAATGCAATGTCCCAAAAATGCCAGGCCGTAAATTAACGCTGATGGAGGACATATATGATATTAGCAGTTGAAACCTTTCGTAAACAGTGATTGTGCGACTCGGAGCAAATGATTACATGTGGTCAGTTTAGACACGATAACTTTTTATAAATCTTTATGATCTTGTTTGTGAATGAATTAATGTTGTTAGAAACAACGCAATAACGCAATTATCATTTTAATTTATTATCATTTTGCTTAATTCAATTTGAAATCGAATATGCATTTTGTTTTGGCGGTGGGTTGCTGTTCAGTATAATAAGCATTATAATAGTATGCTATGCAATATTTCTGTCGGTAGGAAGTTGTAAAAACGTGTGCATAATGTTGCTCAATATTTGTTCAATACGCGTTAGAGAATACCGAAGGGGCAATCACAAATGGACAATAGGGTACACAAGACGAAGTAAAACAAAACAAAAACACAACGCAATAGGTGTTGGAAACCAATATACGTAAATAATCACAAATAACGTAAATAAGACATGAGCCCTCCCACAAACAACTGGAGGTAAAGACGAATCGAACATCGTTTTTTATGCGGAAATCGTAATCGTAACACGAAACTCAGAACGTAAAGACACATAATGTATGAGCCACGGTTCAAAATATATAATATAACAAGACAAATATGCAAATGCAGAGCATTTCTTTATATTTAAATGTAGGTAAAGAATGCATTTGAGCGACGCTCCCAAAGACGAAGTATGATCAAATTGTTGACAGAATCGTTAGGAAATGACTCAAGAACAAGAAAATCATCAACGCTAACAGCTTTGACCAGCAGATCGTCGGTTTATGTCGCCTTCTTTTTCTGTCATTTACTTATTAATGTCATACATTTTCATGATTGTTACATGTTGAAGGGCTATTTCCTTTGAACATCAATGTCATCTTAAATATATATACAACCACGTCGATTTGGAAGGTCGAGGAAGACATTGTCGCTTGTATCACATCGATAGGACGATCTGTGATGATATTGAAATTATTATTCCTTACATAATTGTTTACTATATGAAAGTAATATGACAGTGTGGACGAGGGAGAAAACCTGTTGGACAACCCAAACATATATAATGTAGAGGGAGACAATACATTGTCGCTCGGTCTACAGCCTCTGACAACTGGAAGTGCGCTGGAAATCCGTTTGTTTTTTAACCCGGTTCATTCATTGTGATTTCCATACCGGAAAATATGTTGTCGTCTTCTGCAAAACAAAACATTCAAGTTATACACATCTTAGAGTAGCTTCGGTATAATAAAACATTTGTTGCCTTCATATGGGGTTGATCATCAAGTTGTTTTCCCTTCGTTTAAAGCAGCCGCTCTCGAGTTGACAACCTTCCATGTTCACCTGATATGACGGCAATAATGGTATAATGTATGTCGAGAACTAACGTTATTTTTTATCGCTATCGTCCTAATGCATTTGATGTCACACAGACCGATAATTTTCAGCATCAGCGTTGGTCTGTTGATTCTGAAGATATCCTCCCTGTGAAATCAAAATTAATATCAAAATTACCTATACAGCTGAATAAATGTTCACATCGCGTTAAATGTTATCAATCAATAGTAAATCAGTCGAAACGAACATTTAAATTATTGTAGAATTAATATTCTGGAGAAGCTTGATGTTATTTGTCATCTTGACATTTACAGAAATGCTTATTCCAACAGTTGCTTTACAGAACATATGCTATTACTTGCTCTCATGTACGATAACAGACGATGCAATTAAAAATGCAAGCAGCTATTAGAAATATTTCTTTATCTGAGTTTGACTTTGAACAACAGGTGACGTATCTGAAATTAAAAAAAAATAATTCTGAACCCAACAGATGTTTGGCATGTCCAAGATGGATCCTTTTTGAGGCGTTCAATAAAACTGTGGTTAGTGGACTCTAAGACTAACAAACCAGCTCCTTAAATGTTTTGTATTTCTTGATGTGTCTATTTGTCACAAGCTGTCTTGTTTGCTTATATGAAAATACATTAATTGAGTTATATTGTGCTTAGATTAACAGTATCTTAAGCGAAGAATTTGCTTCTGGAAAGAAGAAATACAAAAACAGTGACAATGATATAGATAGGATTCACCGAGACCACATGACTGACATTAACGACAAACAATACCATCACAATCTTCACCGGTCATTCAGCGATGGAATTCCAAGATGGCAGAATGTCAACAAAGAATTTCAGTTTTACAAGAAAATGTTAATATTTTAGGCGGACACCGATTTCATACTGGTAAGAAATTCAAAGAAACCAACGGACGAATATCATCTGATGGAAAAGAACGATTAGAATCTACTACGGACACACACATAAATGATTTCCGGATGGAAGATTTGTATAGTAAACCGACCAGAAGACGGATATCGTCGTCAGACGAGAAAGAGGCTATACATAAAGATAATCGTGTACGATTTGAAGAAAAGGGCGATATCAAACGAACACAGGAGAAAATTGAAGACCAATTAAAGGGTGAACTTAGGAAAGAATTGATTGAACGAAATTCTTCTTATCAGACATAGTGAAATGTCTACAGTATACAACCTTGTGTAAATGAAACATGTATTTCTTAACTCCTCAAAATATTTTTTTTTTTCACCTGACTTCAATTTATAGGCTCTATTTTGTCATTTAAAGGAAATTTATGGAATGTATTTACTATGTATGAACTATGAAATGATGGCTACATACCGGTACATTTAATATCTAACCACGCAGTAGAATATTGTGCAATTTTAAAATCATTTTATTCATTTACCGCTTAGACAATACTACTATGAAACTGTTTTGGTGCAATGATAAATAAATGTATATATTGTATAAATAACAATGCTGTGTTTGTCTATTGTTTAGTAAGAAAGGATGTGGATGTAAATGAGCATGAGAGACTAACTATCCAACTTTACACAAATTAAAATAAGAGAATAGCGATTGTATTGATTTCTTAGTTCTTAATGTTGCGTGCAAAATGGATGGATACGCAAAAATATAATAAAATAATAATAAATAAGAAAAGCAGTGTAAATGTCCACATCATCAGAATATAATACAATAAACATTTAATACAACGACAATGTTAATGGTAAAACGAATAAAAAATAAAGTCGGTTGAAAGTAGATTTATTATGTTGCAACCTTGAATATTTATCTTCAATCCAATTAAAATGGTATAATATATGAGTGTGAAAATTATATGATAAATACATACCACATCAAGTGAACGCCAACATTGGACATTAAAATGTAAATTTTTATAAAATTTTGTATATTCATCCTGTGATAATTTAATTTTCTTTATCAGTACACCATAATGTTCTCCTTGTACCTGATTTATGTTAATTAAACGATAAGAAACGATAACGGCATAGCGCGGACGTGGAAGAAACACAATTGAACACGACTCTTGTTCTTATCTATTTTTAGTAAAAGTTGAAAGCTGTTTTGACTTTTTTATATTGCAGGAGAAAGACCATTTTCGTGCATTTTCAAAAAATTAACCAAGAATCAATCGTATTTGCGATCCCTGCGAAACAGACCAGGAAATGCTGGTATTGATTGTAATAGCACCAATTTTTTTTCGAATACCTATACACCATAAGATGAACTCCAACGTGGTCATCTGTGTAAGTTGTCGTATAACTTAAACATTACTGAAAACACATAAAACCACTATTCATTTTAGAAAAACAGAAACATGGTAAAACAATTAAGAAACGCCACATAATGTCAGGAAACGCGTCGTGCGCACTATATTTGTATAAATAAATATCATTAAGACTAAGGTTCTTCTCTCCAGGTTTACAGAATATGTCACAAAGAAATTGTTTAATTTTGCTTGTTCTGGTGTTTATGGGTTCAGACATGTACTTGTTTTACTCCCTCAGGCATAAGTGACCATAGTCGATTTTGGCTTTCCTATTTATGGCTTTTGGTTTTCTTGCTCCCAAACATTTAAATTATTTGGCTGTCTAATCTTTTGACTGAGCGTACCTGATGATGGTTAATCCAGAAACACGTCGATTTTACTTTATAGTCTTATGCAATGTTTCATTGGTTGATTAATAGACGATTGTTTAACGTCAAGTAAATCTAATTAACGTCCGATGACACCTAGCAACATCCAGCATGAGTGTTATGTCAGAGGTCATGTGCACAACCGACCAATCAACAACCGGCTTTTCAATTCTGGTATTGAAATATGGACAAAACGTAGTTTCAATATTTATTCGATTTGTCTTGTTTTAAATGTCGTTTACTCCATAAAAGATTTGTAGACAAACTAATATTTGTACATGTGGATTTTCATCTGTTCAAGTTGAAACTATGTAATATGGATTGATTTTGCGATAGAAATTACTATAACGGACGTCGCTTTGTTTTATATTAAGCAGTTTACTTGCTCGCAAAACTTTTTAAATTATTTGTCTTTCCATCCTTTCGATTTTGAGCGTACCTGATGAAAGTTATTCCAGAAACGCGTTGTGCGCACTAAATTTGATATCTACGTTTTATTATATTAAACAGTTACTCTTGTTACAAACCCGATTATAAGTCATGCAATCAAGTTTAAATATCCGAAAAAGATGCACTTATTTACACTCTTTCCATAGCGCGAGTTGTGTATTTTATTTATCCCCCTCAACTAGTTTAGAACTCATGTCGGATTGGTTGTACCCCACATCGTACGTGATATGCTCTACTATTTCGTTTCTCTGGGCAAACCCCATACAACGGATTATGAATATTATATGTATATCACTGTAACGTCTACAACACAATTGGTTGAGACCATTACACACATCTCTCATGACGTATCAATCATGCATACATACCTTGTCTTTGTTTAGAAAACATCACTGGCAGATGACAAAATGCGCCCCCGTCACATGACATAAACCAATAAGGAAGCAAAATCACAATCCTCATTCATGACTTATCACCGGATTTATAACAAGAATAACGCGATGGGTGCCACATGGTGAGCAGGAACTGTTTACCTTTCCGGGGCACCTGAGTTCACCCCGGATTTCAGTTGGGTTTGTCTTCTGTCCTTTTTGTTAACCATTGTGTTGTCTGTCCTTTGATTTACGGCTTCTGATTATCCCTTGTTATCTTCAATTTTTTCTTATTTGTGAATCTGCATGTCTTTGCTCTTTTCTTTTAATGATTGCATTAAATGTCCTTCGATGTACGGTTTCTGAATACTCTTTTGGTATCTTCAAACTTTCTTCTAAATACATTTGCCCTTGACGAGTTGCCATAATATGTCATTTAAGTCATATTTTGTGTGAAGATGCTTATGCATAATAACATATCTCATATTTTTACGTATTTACTTTCATTCTTGAGTCTCTTGCATATAATAAACTATTACCCTTTTAGTTTTTCTTTGTGTGAATTGATAACTTAAAAATACCTTTTATAGGAAGGTAAAACCGGTATTATTGTTCATTTTTCATTCATATTTTCATTATGGTACATTTATCAATTTCTGCATAATGATGCTGTATAGAAAAAGTGCATAGACTAGAAGTCAATACCTACACTCAATTGTAGATTATGGGGCGTTTTGTTGGATCCTTACAAAAACAAACTAATGAAAATGAAGTGTATGTTTTGATTTGTGATTCCATTGAGAAATAATGACATTTTCTTTTTTACAAAGAATAAATAATTTTAAGACCATACCTTTTCACTTTTAGGCCTACCATTAGAAAAGTTTGAATATATTAAAAGGGTCAAAGGTCGTAAATCGAAAAAGGACAGAAAATACAATGACCGAAAGGACAACAGAGCAAGCCATGATCTATAAAACATTCCACAGAAAAAAACCAGATTGAGCAACGCGAACCCCACTAATACTGGTGATGAACTCAGGTGCTCAAGCTGGTTAAGTAGTGCCTGATCCATTAGTAATAGAGTGAACTTGAAGATGATAATAATGAAAACGTAGATATCAAATTTAGTGCGCACCAGGCGTTTCTGGAATAGTCGTCATCAGATACGTTAATATCGAAAGATTGGAAAGTCAAATAATTTAAAGTTTTGGTAGCAATAAAAGCAAAGGGCTTAAACGAGATAGCCAAAACCAACTAAGGCCACCTATGTCCGTGGGAGTAGAATAAGTAATCTTTTGAACCCATAAACACCAGAACAAGTAAAACTAAACAAAAATCTTCATGACATTGTCTGTCGACCTGGTGCCCAAGTGTTTCACAACACTGTTCAGACACTTCATTATTCCGACATCCCATTGATCCGACACACATTCAACCTTGAAATGGCAGAAACAGATTGAGTTATTTCCCTTAATATCAAACGAGAAACAACAATACATGTATTTCATTTATATTCGGGACGATAACAACATCATAGCGACCGAATTCAGAGGATCTGTGTGGTTATATAAGCTAGCAATATTAGAACGCCAATTGATAAGGGTTATTAATTGGTTGATGGGGTAAAATAATATCTGAAATTTAGAAACTACTCGATACGTTACTTTCAGCATGGCGGCAGTATAGCATTTCTTTCAACGAAACGCATATGAAATAAGAATTGCAGAATTTGAAAAAGAACAAATTATATTATAAGTTCTAAGCTCCCTAGTTACCGACTATGATTATTTAGACGGTCAGTAAATCGTTGAAGGATGAGCGTTATAGCGCGAACCCTTCAACTATTTACTTACCGTCCAAATAATCATAGTTGGTCACGAGAGCTTAGAACATTTTTGCACGATGTTGCTGATCTATAGCTTGAAACAGTAACTAAGTTTTTGCCACGAACTATGTTTGACAAATTTCTTGGAAGTTCTAAGGCTAAAGACGTAATGGTCACTAGACAAAATTAAGCACCGCCCAATGACCTTCTGTAATTTTCCGTCTGCATCGTTTCGTACCTGCACACCTTCTATCGTTATTCTTAGGAATGGAATTTTCCACTGGCCAGTAAAGCGTATTAATCTTATTCTCTAGATTTCCATATATAGCTCTGCCTTCTATAAATATATTTAAGAATGATTTTATCCAATCATAGGTCGTCAAATAAATGCAACATCGTACAATTAATGTGATACTACTACCTTCGGAATAAATAAATGGTTTACACGTTCTATGTGAATAAACATTACTTTAATTTATTTAACAACAACAATAATAGTACGTGTAATGTATGTTCGGCTCTGCTAGGAAGTCTTAAAAGCTGGGATTATTATGTCACATTGAAACTATCGTGAACTTATTTTTCTAATGCAGACCGGTATAGCAAATCTATTGTGTTGGTAAAATGGCAGAATAAACATTAACTACCTTGTCTGATATTGTATAATTTGTTGATTATTCCCCCATTTTGTTTTCTGTAAGAATAGTTTACCAAACAGGAGTAATAACCTCGTTAGCATAATAAACAATCCATTGTGTCTCTAATTCATTCAGATTTGGAACAGAACCAAAAGGGACTAACAAATAACATACCTGATTGAATCGAATCAGTCATTAGGATTTCTATAGACCTGTAGGCAATTCTGAATTTCCATTTAATTAAAAGCTATTGATATGTTGCATGAGCATTTCAAATTATGTATCTTAAAGTACAAACACTTAATGTACGCTATCAGTCCTGAAAAGTTTGATGTGGCGCTTTGGGGACAGATGGATCGGTGAAGCGGTGATGCGGTACTCGGGCGATAGCCATATCTAACAGGTGTACATGTCCTTCAAGCACCATATCCATTTTTCCTGATCGTTCTAATATAACTACATAAGTCCTGATTATAAGAAAACCAGAAATCATATAACGGTTAGGTGGGTCGTCTCGACTCGTTTAACAGGTGCAACTGTCCTCTATTGCGCCATACCTGATCTTTCAGACCGATAACATACAATATATATTTGAATATCATGTAACAGTGAAGTGGTGACACTCAATAATTACATATTATAAATTTGCTCAGGGTAACGTCTAAGTATTGTTTCTGTAAATGGGTTTGAACGGAAGTGTGTGTTATCAATACGTACATTTGAAGGTGTGCTTAAGTTCTTTTCATGAAGTCATTTTCCCATTTATATAACACTCGATAATTAATATTTATATAATAATGTGGTCTTGTCCAGGTAATATGCCAAAATATTACCCAGGTCTGAGAGACATATTACCCGACCGAAGGGTAATATGTCTCTCAGACCTGGTAATATTTTGGCATATTACCTGGACAAGACCACAATAATATCATTATTATACTGAGTGTCTAATTGTCCAGGTAATATGCCAAAATATTACCCAGGTAATATGCCCAAATATTACAGTACCAAATATCACTACAGAAACTTACACGTAGTATAATAATTTATCATATCTTGGAACAAGATGATATACAGAAAGTTAAAGAAAACATGGGGCAATTCCGTGCCATACGCGCCTGTTATCTCTTTAGTAATTCCACGTCAATGACTTTGTTCTACGGGTAAAAATATATATGTGGAAATATATATGTATTTACAATCTACCTGTCACGTCATTTTTTTTATTTTATATTAGAATTGCATACATTTTCTTAATATATGTACATTCACGGAAACAGTTATCTAACAAAGAAATATTATATAAATAACTTCTAATCTTACTATAATGGATGCTTCTGTATATTATATTGGGAAAAAGGTAACATATTTTTCCTTCTTCATATGACTTTATATTATAATCGCATATTTAACAAAAATGTTCTGAAATGGTTAAATAATTGAATTTTAGTATGAAATAATATAGATCTTGGGTATTTGACAGAAATTATTCAGTCAGTGATTATTAAGACCTATAATGCTGGCATTAATGCTACCTGGCAACCTTCTTGGTTTTAATAAATGTCAGTTCTTCTTGGTTTCGTATAAGAAGTTAAAAAGTCCTGACCAGCAGTATAACTCACTCCGTTGGCAAATCTTAAACTCCAAAAGCAAAACAAACACAAAGTAACATAAAACCAAAACTAACAACATAAGATTTAGAATACACATGTGTGCCAACAAGTGGAGTTTTGATTGATGTCCTTAATTGCAAAAAGTAAATGATGTATTGTTGATGAATAAAGAACATTTTGCCTTGTAACGGGTCATGAACGACCACTCCTACTTTGATAGATGATTTCGTCTCGCTAAACTTGTACATGTACACAACAGAGGAGAAACTAGGTATTATTTCTTACACAGACATTCATTCGGGGTTGACATGCATTAAATATTACCATGACTTAAACAATCATGTTTTAATGATAATAATAAAATATATAATACTCTAACTTATATTTAACAAAATCGTTTCACAATGAACTTTTTTCGGATAAGTGACGAACGAACGTGAAGGGGTGGTTTCTTTTTATATCTTTATTTGTACTAAATGAAGAAATATTGTAATGGGTCTTAATTAAGCAGGAAACACAACATTTACTAGATTGCAGCAAGATGAAGAATGATGCTGGGTCACTGCTATGTTTTATTGTATACACAAATGACGAATAGTTTTGTCAGTAGTGACTCATCATAGCTTGCTCATCGTTATTTATTAACGCCTTTACACTGACAATGTTGTATTTTCTGGTGGACCATTAGTCCCCAAGGGTATCATCCGCCCAGCAGTCAGTGCTTCGGCATTCTTCGAAAGATTGATATTGTCGGGAGTACTCTGTAATTTTAGTTATGGCCTTCAGATCATCGGATTTCCATGGAATTCGTGAACGACTGTCTACATTGTGGTCTGTAATTTTCCACAACGATGCTTTATTTTAAATGGCATGTGTTTGCCACGTATAATTCAATTATTTAATGTTTTCTATATGTATGCATTTATATTTTTATCTATTTTCATTGACCCATAACAACATCTAGAATCAGTCATGTGAGATGGAGCAAGTAATTCACATATATGTATTAACTAACTAGAGCAATATCTTAACATAGCAATTCTAGATTGAATAAACACTGGATATTTGAAATTACAAAAAAAGCTTGACTATTACTCATATCGTGGACATAATCAAATGATGGTAAGTGGACGATGATTTGATAATTTCAATATACTATTGTAGATAATTGGAATGCAAACATAATATTTTCAGGAAATAATGGGGAAGGGTGTTGGGGAAAAGGACGGCGGGTGATGGGCAGGATGGGGGATGTTGTAGGAGAGGAACAAGCACATATCTGACAATCTATCTTTTCTATTATTATTCGGAAGAATATATCATAGAAAAATAATACATAAGCATGGCGGAGAAACAGCAAGTAAAATTTTTTATAGTATTTGGTTTGACTCTACCGGTGCTCGCATCCCATTTCTCCTTGATATATCAAACAATATTTGTTGGATTTTAAATCGATGGATTTTTTTTTTTTTTTCTTTTCTTAAATAGAGGCATTTGATCCATGGTACTACTTTGTGTACAAGTGTATCATGAATATTTCTAAATTGTTTTGATATCAAATGACAAATAAATCCTATTACATATAAATGTCATCGTGACATACGATCTATAATACATATATAACTGTTTTCAATGAAAATCCACAGCTTTTAGAACTGATATAGTCATTACACGAAAATTACAAATTAAATGTATTTTATTGTTTTTAACAAATTAAATGCATTTTACTGTTTTTGTACAAATTAAATTATTTCAATGTTGTTTTTTTAATTATTTTTTTTAATTTAATGTATTTCACTGTTTTGTGTGTGAGTGTTATTTTACACATTTTTGCTAATTTCCCATTGTGAACTGTCCATTTATATGCTGCAACATTCAAACAACACCTGCATATGAAGTATATATTTCTCAGGTAATACAATATTCCAAAGCTTGCGGTTCCTATTATGATTTCCTCAATGGTAGATTGCTGCTAACAAGGAAGCTACCGAGCACAGGCTTCCTTGTGGTTAAGTTGAAGTCATCACTTAAATATTTACTGCCGCCAACATGACATGGTTAACCGTTACGGAATATCTGTGTCACAAATGACCACGGATATGTTCCGTTTGTCGTAATCACAGTCCGTTCGTTTCCTCATTCATGACTTATCATCGGGTTTGTAACAAGAGTAACACGACAGGGCGCTACATAAGGCCACCCTTGTTATTTAGTGACGTTCGTGTTGCTCAATCTAGTTTTCTGTGTAGTGTTTAGTAGACCATTGTTTGTACCTTTGCCCTTTTTCTTTTGACCATTAAATTGCATGAATTTCTCTAATTTACGGTCTCTTGTTATCCTTTTGGTATTACCAAGTTGTTCTTACATATTTGTGTCAGCATTTAAAATAGTTAATTGTCGTAAGGATTTATAAATGAGTAAGGAAAGCATATCGTAGGAGCAAGAAAAGGGTTAGAAGACTAGAAGAAATCATAGAAAATAGAGGGAGGTGGGAAATCGACAATTTTTGTTTCATTATGTCTTTTTTAACTAAACAATTTTTTTTATTGTAGAATACTGCTGATGTCAATTCATTTTTATGTATGTTTTATCGATTTGATATTACTGAATTTACGCTATGACCGCGGTGTTAAAATTTATGCAAAATTGTTTTGGTATGCAACATATGCGGGTACTTGTGCAGTTTTTCGTAATCACAATCCGCGGTGTTTCACTCATTCATGACTTCTAACCTGGTTTGTAAAAAGAGTAACACGACAGGTACCACCAGTGGAGATGGAACTGTTTACACTTCCGGAGCACCTAAGTTCCCCCCTCCGGTTTTCTGTGTAGTATTTTGTATATGATTGTTCGGCATCTATTTGATGGAGTAACTAAATGCATATGTATACGCATGATCTCTCCTAATTATCAGTTCAAGTACTATTTATTTTGACCAATAAGGGCGTAAAACAAAACCAAAAATGCTATGTACGCCGAAAGTAACAGAAGTGATCAATTTCAAAATGACAACAATAGTAAATTCATTGCCGAAATGACTATGAATAACAATCGAAGTCAGAACAAAGTGACCTCCGTTATTTAGTAAAACCAGCCTATCTAACCTCGTACACAATATTCCGTGTCCATGTCCAAGTACAAAGAAGTCATCATCATCATGTAAAAAGCACTGTCTGTACTTGAACATAAATTATTATTTTTCTTATATAGAGTCAATAAAGTAAACAGAATGTAAAAAAAAAATGTGTAGTAGTTTAAAACCAAGCACCATAAAGTTAAGTTGCATAAGTAAATAATATAGAAAGTAAATGTTTAAATTATGTAAAAATCTTACTTTGGTAATCATGTAGAACGAAAGTTAGTACAACATGTAAAATATATGTGTTCAGTATACAATGTATGTAATACATTTTCCGAATTCAGAATCCATAGTTTTTTTCTGTTCTTGCATATTTGAATTTCAACCTTTTACTATTTTAGCCCTTAAACGGGTTATCCATATTTTGGTACTTTCGGGTACCGAACTCCGTCTGGACTTTCACAGTTTACTTTAAAGCCACTCGGTCACATTGATCACACTATGATTCAACATAATTAATACATAATTTATTATAATCTTGCAATGCAAACAACAAACGGACCGACCGACTTTAATAACATATCAGATATACCTTTGGTGAATATTTCTCACACTTAAATATCTAAATATGACCATGAATCGAAATAATGTACTCCATTACAATATTGTTAATATTCTGAATTATACCTTTGTACTGTTGCATGTAATTGGTATTTGAACTTTTTAACCGGAGTTCAATATTGTGTTTAGTGTTGTTCGTGTTGCTGGATCTGTGTGTTGTCTTATTTGTAAACCATTGTTTGTCTTTTTGTACGTTTTTATTTTCATCATTGCAAAGACGTCCTCCGATTCACGGCTTAAGACTACCCCTTTGATATGTTCGAACTTTTCTTACAGTTAAGTTTCCATTTTTCGTTAGTTTAAACATATTTTATTAATTAATTCAATATAACATTACAATATTCAGCTATATACATTACATAATAAGAAGAAATTAATAGGATTGGGAAACAAGTTACAAGAACTTATATTAATCCCTATCCGTAGGAATCAATTTCATATATAATATACTGTGAATCTCTGAGGGGAGAAGCAAATAGAACTAACTAACAAATTTGATATAAATTACAGAAGACATCAGAAGATAAAACAAAGAAAGTGATCTGGTGTTTGATGTAAAAAATATTTGATTCAAAGTTATTAAAAAAGAAGAAAAAAGAAGAATGAAATAAGGGAACTAGGTACTGCTGATGTTAAATGAAACGTTTACTGTTTATTATAAACTTTTGTACATTTAAAAATAAACTGTTATTTTGATCGTCTGTGAGGTCAGGTGATCCAAAAAGTAAACGATCAACTGTCAAGTTCATAGGAATATCAATTGATTCGATATACCGATTTCTCGAATCGTTGAATCTATGACAATAAAAAAGATAATGCGAGTTAGTTTCAGGGACCCCTTGATGACAACTACAGTTGGGCGAATCTACTACATTTTTTAGGAATAGATGATGGTTTAGAGAGCTACATGCAGTTCGTAATCTCATGTGAAGGATTTGTCCAATTCGAGTTCCTGAGTAATAATAAATAGGTTTCTTTATACATTTTGATTTATAATAGGATTTGAGAGATGAAGGAGACTTGCTATCTCTTATTGATGTGGGTTCGCTGTTCCATAATCTTACAGTAGAGGGTAGAAAATAATTAGTATACAAGGTTGTTCTAGTACGTACTGGGGGGATACTTACGGCCTGTCTAGTGTTGTAGTCATGGATATTTTCAAAGTTACAGGGACCAATTGCACTAAGGTAAGGAGAAACAAGACCGTTTACCATTTTATAAAAATATATTTTTTTGTGATTTTCCCGTCTTGCCTGTAACGTCTCCCAACCCGTCTCTCTATATAAACTATTAATAGATACTATTCGAGTTCCCCCAGTGACGATTCTAGCAGCCTCTATTTGAACATTTTCTAATTTATTTATCAAGAACAATGTTTTATTATCCCATGCGACGTCTGCATATTCCAAAATCGGCCGAATGAAGGTAAGATAAATCTTTTCTAAGGTTTTCCTATCTAGAATAAATTTGAATTTTCTTAGTATGTTAACTCTAATAAAAGCTTTCTTTGTTATTAGATCAATATGTTTTTGCCAGCTACCGTCATTTGAAATGTCTAAACCTAGATGTTTATGTTCTGTAACTTGATTAATTATTGTATTATTCATTATAAGGGGCGGATGAAGGGGTTTGTTAATCTTTCTAGTGATCGTCATAGTTTCTGTTTTTTGAGGGTTAAAGTTTACTAGCCACTTAGTGGACCATGCATGAATTGTTGCCATGTCGTTATTTAACGTTATTGCCGATTCACGAGGGTTATCAACAATAACATACAAGCTAGTATCATCAGCAAATAGTTTTATAGATGAGTGAATTTCTGTGACAATGTCATTTATAAATGTTATAAAAAATAGAGGTCCTAGAATAGATCCCTGGGTAACCCCGGCTTTGATAGTGCGCCATTTAGAATGTGCGTTTTCTATAACCACTCGTTGTTTTCTGTCTGTAAGATAATTTTTTATCCATAACAATTAAGACCCTTGTATCCCAATATTTCCTAATTCATTAAGTAAACCCTTATGCCAAACCCTGCCAAAAGCTTTACTTATATCACAAAAAAACTACGCGTATTTCTTTTCCTTCGTCTAAAGCTTTTCCGAATTCGTTTGTGAGACTTAGAAGTTGGTTAATTGCATAGTCACCAGGAGTGAACCCTGATTGGTGTGGGGTAATAATACTATTTTTGAGTAAAAAATTATAGACATGTTTATAAATGCATCGTTCCATTACCTTGCCCAAGACACTAATTAGAGAAATAGGTCTGTAATTATTTACCTTACTCGGATTATCTTTCTTAAAGACTGGAGTGACATTTGCCAGCTTCCACTGTGTCGGGAATCTACAAGTTGACAGAGACAAGTTAAATAACAGACACAATGGAAGCTTCAAAATGGAAGCCCCTTCTCTTATAAGTCGTGGGTTTATTAAATCTGGTCCAGTTGCTTTTGTAGTGTCGAGCAATTGTAGAACATCTTCTATGTCAGTTTCTGTAATGTGTAGTTGTGTCAGTTTGTCATAAAGTGGATCAATAGGTTCCGGAACTGTCGAATTAGAGTCGTCCAGGTTTGATTGTTCACTGAAAAAGTCGTTAATTAACTCACATTTTGCAAAATTGTCACATATTAAGTCATCGTCTGTTTGTAAGGGGGTATTGAACGAGTTTACTTGAACCAAGTAGTCTTTTAACAAGATTCCACCAATTTTTACTACCAGATGATTCTGCTATAATTTTTTCGGATATTGTAGAAAAATAATCATTCTTTGCCATTCTTATCAAATTATTGCATTTGTTCCTGGTTATACGATACTTTTCACAATGGTTTATATAATTGTATGTTTTGCTTTTTTATGGATTCGATTTTTCCTACGTATGAATTTCTTGATACTTATAGTAATCCATGGTCGGCTATCTTACTGTACCGTTATAAATCTGTTAGGAATAGTATTATCTGCTATATTTAAAATCGTGTTTGTTATAATGTCTACAATTATGTCTACGTCGTTATGTCCAAACAAAGTCTCCCAGTCCACATCTGTAAGTTGTTGTCTATACGAGTCAAAATCACCCTTGTCGTAAAGAAATATTTTCCTTTTATAAGATGTCGATGGTTTACTAGAATGGTGTAGTAAACCAATCACAGGTAAATGATACCTAACCTGTTCGAGCAGTGGAGCACCTACATCTGTGAAAAGTACACTTAATGGGTTACTTACGAGAATCAAATCCAATAAAGATGAACTGTGTTCAGTTACATATGTAGGTTCAGTTATAAGTTGATGCAGACTAAATTGGGTCATTAGTGACCCAATCTTATCATTTATATTGTTATTAAGTTGATTAATATTGAAGTCTTCTGTCAAAATTATATCATAGTTACAATTTAGAGCTAGATCAATAGAATGTTCAATATTTCTCCAGGTTTGCAGATCGCTAGTTGGTGGGATATAGAATGTGCCGTACAAGTATTTTTTATTACTTAGCTTTATTTCTAACCATATACACTCAAGACTACCTACATGAAGATCAGGTCTAATTGTGCAGTTGACAGTATTCTTAACATATACGATGACACCACCACCTACTTTATTAGATCTATCTCGTCGAAATGGGGGGGGGGGGGAATTTATATTCGGGAATTTCCAAACATTGATGGTCGGTAGATGTACTTTCGTTTAACCAGCTCTCAGTGAACGAAAGTATATCGTGGCAAGAATACTCAGCTGAGATCATATCTATCTTAGATACAATACTTTGAATATTTAGATGAAGGAATGAAAATGTATTGTTTATGAGCTCGCTTACTGCAGCTATATTATCTAAATCACTGCTAGAACTACTAGAGATGTCCGAATCAAACGGGCCTGGATTAATTTCAATTCCCGATATAATTAACAAAAGGCAAAGAACAATGAAGAAATTGAGACATTTAAGAACAAAAATGCTGTTATTAGTTTTCACCTGTAACTTGTGTATTTCAGGACAGCAAAGTGATTTATTTACCTTGCTTGTATTTTATCTGGTCTCTGCTGCGTTGCAAAAGAAATGCACTAATATTAATAATGGTGTAATTTTGGTTCCGTACAACAAAAGTAGATTAAAACAAGCAATATCAGTAATGCTTAACAGCTTACCTTTTTTCACAGAACGTGCAACAGTGTAATACTTACCGATGCTTTCTCTATATTGATCTACTTCGATACCCATCAGGTTATACCAGTGTTTTGAATGTATAGGGAAGAAAGGCAATCGGTAAATAAATAAAGTAGCCTAAAGAAAACAGCACGATTCATCAGCAGTACCTTAAAAATGTGCAAAAGGAATTTACAAAAAACACCACCTTTCGTGGTGAAAGGTGCGATGCAAAACTAAAGTGCGAATTAAATAAAGAAATATGTAGACAATAAACATGGGAAAACAGGAGGAGGTATATGGAGGGGTTTATTTATATGATACTAAACACATCATGATAAATATCTAGTATTTCTATATTATATTGAATGAAACGAGTGAATCAATATTATATTTAGAACAAATAAAGTTTAATTATATGTGCGTTCCAAGCTAATTGTACCACAGTGATAATTGGGGGAAAGATTGAGCGGCAATGGGTTTTTTAACTTAATTACTAAGTTATAAACCAATTGAATGCAAAACAATATATATATATATATATAGCTTAGAGGCAAAATGATTGTGTTTTTTTCTCTTAAATATACACTTTATGTATAAGGTAAATTATCAATATCTGACACAACAATGTGGTTTTAAATAATAATAATAATATAAAATAAATTAACAAATACAGAATTAAATTAAATTAAACAGATAAACACAAACAAGTAGAAGTAAGAAAATCAACAACAAAAACAGAACAAACTAATGAAAGAAGTTAAATATATAAACATATACTGTACAACAAAGTATTACTCATACACACACACCCACACCAACACACGGGTCAAAGGTTCCTCCGCATCAAGACACCCTGGATACAAAGGTCACACCCGCACCCTCTTACGTTTTCTACACTTGAAAGCAGTTTTAATAAGAAGTTATTTCAATAATCTCATATAATTCTTTATATATAATTCACAGGCATTTATAATTTAATCATAAGAGTAAATCTCAATGTCATAATTTTCATCAAATATATTGTAATTTTTGGCGAGGGAGATTAAACTTTGGCTAAATAAATGTTTCAAGAAAAGGTAGAAACAAAATCATGTGAATATTACAAATTGAAACAAAACCATATTATTTTCTGCCTTCAGTTCTGTAACTTCATGATTATCGAGTAAGAAGCGACCGGAATAGAAACCCTTTAAACTTAAGGTTTTCCTTGAAATATATAGGAAACTGCGGAAAGACCTCGACCATTTAATATTTATGAATGAATGACTAAGTACTGTAAGGTCTGTTCGATTGACTTAATTATTTTGCTTTTATTGAAGATTACAACAAACATAATGAAAAAACGACAAAGAAAATAATTATATTCATATGTATGAGAATGTGCGTGTGTTAATACATATATTCAACAACAACAAAATATAAATATAAATAAAGGGAATACAATAGTACTTACAGTAATGTTGCTTTACAATTGTGACCTTACGGCAATATAAAGGTGTGTTGAGAACAGATATTTTATTGGACGAGGACAACCTTGTCCCCAATCGGAATGTTACTACAATATGGTTATAGTAAAGTCACGTGGATATAAAATATATACCTATATTTACGAATGACAAAATACTGGAGGTCTGTTCGATTGACAGAATTAATTTGCTTTCATTGTGATTACAACAAACATGTTGAAAAATCGACAAAGAAAATAATTATTTACATATAAATATGAGTGTGCATGTGTTAATACATACTTTCAAAAAAAAAAAAAAATAAAAAAATAAAAAAATAAAAAAAAAAAAAATATGAATATGGTAATACATCAGTATTTACAGTTGTGCTGGCTTTTTCAAATGTGACCTTACGGCAATAAAGGTGTGTTGGCAAATCTATTTGATTGGACGAGGATAACCTAGACCACAATCGGAATGTTACTTCAATTTGGTTATAGTAAAACCATGTGATTATTGAAAAACAACAGAACATTTTTATATTTTTACAAGTTAATATGGTTAAGTGATAATTGCATGGGAATGCAGGTAATACAGATTTTAACACAATTTTTGATTATGCAAAACATTTTAGGTATTTTTATTTGGTAAATATATATTAGAACATTATTAGAGCATTTATACCTGTGTTTGATATGTAAATTATGACAACAGCAAGCTAGATGAAAGTGATTAATTAAAAGACGATACAATATAGTTTTGATGAATTAAAGTTTATTATTTCTGTATAAGTTCATAGGTTGGATCTAGTAGTTGTACGACTTCTGCCAGGGCATCCATTGTGTTTGTTTCATAGATTCTGTTGTCTTTATCTTTCATCAGGATTTTACCATTGGTTGTCCATAGTTGGGAAATCGTTTTCCTTTTAAGAAGTTGCCTTGCATGCGAGTGAATTTTGTTCCGTGTGCGTGTTAAGTCCTCATTGATGTAGACGTGTTTGTATTTTTAGTATAATTTTAAGTTTTATCTACACTTAAGGATCCGTTTTTTCACGATGGGGTTTCTTAGTCTTACAATGATTTGTCTTGGTCTGGCATGGTTGTGACCTCTACTATCACCTAGTTTTCCGACCCTGTGTGATCTCTCAGTGTCAGTGGGTGATAAATCAGGGTCGATATCAGAAATGATTTTCTGGACGATTGTATTCGTATCTTCGTCAGACCCACCTTCACTGATGCCAGCTACTCGTATCAGGCTACTTCGTCCATATTGCTCGAGTGAGTCTAGATTAGCCATCAACTCGTTGTTCTCTCGCTCTAGTTTCGATATTCTAAATATGAGGGGTTCTGTTTTTGCTGTTATTATCGATTCAATATCTACAGTGATTTTCTGCTTTACCGCTGTTGCTATTTTGTCGATATCTTCTTCTGACAAGGACAAATGTGGCATTACCGAGGACTGTTCGATTTCTCTATTTACATTAACATCTACTAACTGTATATTAGACGGAGATTTTACTGGTAATTGAGACCCAGTCATTTTGGTTTTTTTAACATCTGAACGTTCAGGTGGAGTGGGATTGCTTGTTCGTTGCATTCTGCTGTTTGGAGTCGACATTGTTGGAATATGAATTTAGCCGTGATGAACTTATTTGGTATACTGGTAGATTTATTGACAGTCGATAAAATGTAAACAAAGGTAGATAAACGTTGTTGATGTGTGTACATATACCTGTATACCTGGTGACACTGTGAGCTGTTTTCACGTTAATATAGAAAATTTTTGAAATAACATTACAGAATTTTAAAGTTCATTTTTCCATTCAACAATATATCATCATTGTTGAATTATTGAAATTGTCCAAATACCCCCGTCAAGTGGGATATAGCACAGAAAATTACATTTTTCCTTCTACGAAAAAAAACTCAACCATCCACCTCAGAACATGCGCTATCCTTTTTCATTTTTTCAAATTCCATTTTTCATTAATCTTGAGAATGTATATATTATCTCGCACTTTCAGGATACTAATACAGACAGTTTGAAATCATCTACAGAAGACACAGATAATGATAAATACGAGCGTGAAAATTGGTCAGGACGACTCGACTTCTTTTTGACAAATGTAGGCTATGCTGTTGGTATCGGCAATATCTGGAGATTCCCATATCTATGCTATAAAAATGGAGGAGGTATGAATTGTAATTTTTTAGTCAATGATGGAAAATATGGCTTGGTTTGTGGTTTATGGTGTTTAACGCCACTTTCAACAATATTTCTGTTATATCGTGGCGATTAGTTATATTTGCGGAGGAAACCGGAGTACCGGAGAAAACCACAGACATGTCACAAGTCACTGACAAACTGTATCACATAATGTTGTTTCGAGTACACCTCGTCATGAGCGGGATTCGAACTCACAACTTTAGTGGTGATAGGCACTGATTGCACAGGAAGTCGTAAATCAAGCTACCATACAATTACGACTACGACGTTCCCCTAATGAAAAATGTGGCCCAAGTCTAAATTCGTAGTAATCGGAAGAGAAGGAACGCGAAAGAATAGCATAATAATTGATATTTATTACTTGTCTTGACATATTTAGCGTTAGTTGACTTTTCTGTTTCATGTACGATCACCCGATCATAGCTAAACTGTAGGCCATGCGAGTTTTCCATGATATAAAGAAATTCGTCTGCCATCTCAGAGGAGTCACAACGGTGACACAATCTTTCAGCTCTTGACACATTGTGCCATCTTCGCGTCTCTACTGGAAATCGGTGACCACCACATCTAATTTGACCAGATGCCAAAGTTAACAGAAATCCATATGGAATTCGGAAAAAAAGATCAAGAGGTGAGAAATAAATTTAGTGCATCTGTTCTTCATCATACAGCAATTATCAGCTAAATATTCCTTTTTTTACATTCCAGGAGCATTTTTGATACCATACCTATCATTTCTGGTAATAGGAGCACTACCACTGTTTTTCCTGGAATATGCCATTAGCCAGTTCTCTAGCAGTACTGCACTCAGCGTTTGGAATATCTGTCCACTATTCAAAGGTTCGACAATTATTTGTTCCCCAGCTCATAAAATAGATCACAAAAAAATCAATATCCAAAAAAGAACATTGCTTGTTGAAATTGGCTATGCAATACAGATACGGTGATATACCTGAAAACTGACACCTCTTAGGATATGCGCCATTAATTGTCAATTAACGTTAGAGAAAACCGAAGGGCAATCAACAATGGACAATCCAGAGACACAAACAATATTGGGTACAAGACACAGATCGAAGAAACAAAGTACACAATGCAATACAGAAAACTAGTAAGATGAGCAACACGGAATCCAGCAATAAACCGGAAGTAGGCACAAGTGTCTGCGAAGGGTAAGCAGTTCATGTTTCTTATAGGACATCCGCTGCGTTACTAATACAGTGGAATGCTGTAAAATTCCGGTCGGATATAAAGTAAAGGACAAGGCTATAACATCTTAAAACCTGTATCTTACAGTGGAACAACCGTAGGTTGACACCTTAAAAATATGCGTCAAGCAGTGCTCCTCCCCCTTTTTCGAAAACTGACATCCCTGAAAACCTGCATCACACAATGAAACCCGAAACCTGACAACTCTGAAAACCTTTATCATACATTGGAACCCCCGAAAACTGACACATCTGAAAACTTATATCATATAGTGGAACTTCGAAAACTGACACCTCTGAAAACCTACATCATACAACGATGACAGAAATCTGACACATCTGAAAACAATTATCATTCAGTGGAACACTCGAAAACTGACAACTCTGAACACCTACATCACACAACGATGATCGAAACCTGACACCTCTGAAAACAATTATCATACAGTGAAACACTCGAAAACTGACAAATCTGAAAACCTTTATCATATAGTGGAACTTCGAAAACTGACACCTCTGAAAACCTACATCATGTAATGAAACCCGGAAAACTAACACCTCTGAAAACCTACATCACACAATGAAACCGGAAACTGACACCTCTGAAAACCTACATCACGCAATGTAACCTCGAAAACTGACATATCTGAAAACATTTATTATACTATGGAACCCCTGAAGCCTGATGCCTCTGACAAAAACCTGCATCACTCAATACAACCCGCTTTTCTAAAGACGAGTGGAAATGTACAAAGCGTAAAATAATTTTAAAAGTGGTCTGAAATTAACATGTATGTCATGTCATAATAATCCAGTCAGCGATTTAACGTGTCATCCACCCATGTTTAGTAATAACTTACTTATAGAAATCAAAAAGACTAATGTCAAGATTACAACAATATTTACAATGAATGACATTAATAAAAGTCAGCAGACGATTTAAAATGGGAAAAAAACATTAAGTAGAAAATAGCTAGCCTCTTGGCAAAATTCCAAAATAAAAATCAGATTTTATTTTTGCACTAGTGAAGATGTTTTTATTAAATTTATTGCTTCATGTAAGAAAAATAAAGAAGAGAATAAATTTGTCGCCAGTGCCATTTATCGTATTTTAAAAATGATTTAATTTCTGATGTATTTATTATTTTTGTTGATATTAGTGGACTTGTTTATCGTCACTGTTTTGAACAAGATAAGTTTGAAGGTATCAAAGGGGAAATCAGAAGTCGTAAATCGAATGACAGACAATACAATAGCCAAGAAGAAACAAAGACAAATGGACAAACAATGATCTACAAAACACTACACAGAAATTGAGCATAATGAACCATACAAAAAACGGAGCGAACTTTGTTTTAATAGTTGCATTGATGGTACCATCTTCATAATTTCCCTGATTTCTTTTTAATAATGTAAATTATTGTACGTTTATTTTAATTGTCCATTATATTTGTATTACATAGGCGTTGGTTACAGTATGTTAATAATGTCAGGGATTACCAATGTTTATTTCAACGTCATGATGGCATGGGTTTTATTTTATTTGTACCAATCATTCACTTCTGTCCTGCCATGGAGCACATGCAATAACCATTGGAATACCAGGTTTTGTTATTCAAGTGACCAATCGAATACGTCGCAAGCAAATTCATCATTGCTCAATGACACCTACATCAACGAAAATAAGAAAACAGCCAGCGAAGAATTCTTTAGGTAACAATAAATATTATGCTTTTATTATAATTTTTAATGCAAATTATTTGCGGGCATGCGCGTGTTGCTTCAAAAACACCAAAAATAGAAAATGTGCTATAAAGTGTTACCAAAGGTCAAGGTTAAAAGGAGTTTCAGCATTCAAACATGTGAAAGAAGAAATGTATGAAAATATCAAATGGATAATCAGGAGCCGTAAATCACAGAAAGTCAGACAGCACAGAAAGCTAAAGATTAAGAAACACGAACTCCATTAATATCCGATGGAGAACTCAGTTGGTCCGGAAAGGTTATCAGTTTCTGCTCCACTAGTGACACCAGTCGTGTTATTGTTAAACGATACAACATCATGTGATATGGAAATCGTGCTTGCACACCAGTATGCGTAAATAAATACAGCTAGCATAAATAAAACATGACCTCTATACAAAACAAATGGAAGTAAAGACGAATCGGACATAGAATCAAAGCTCCTCTGATGATGTAAAATGCATTGACCGCTTATAAAGAGTTTGAAGATACCGAAGGAGTAATCAGAATCCGTATATCGCAGAAGAACAGACAACACAATGGCCAAGGAAAAGTGACAAAGGACAAACAACGATCTACAAAACATACACATAAAACTAAAGATCGAGTAACATGTTAACGATGTGGTTGACGACGTTACGCTTGATTAATTATATAATCACATATATATTAATCGCTTTGGATTTACTGCTTTCCCATTTGTAAATATGTCGTCTACTACGCCGCCAGGAAGGGTTGCCAGTCTCAACAAAACCCAATAAAAAGAAATGTAATACTAAATGAGCCATAAATTCGCCGAGAATGCCTTTCTTCATGAGGAAAAATTCTGAACTGAATAACCGGTTTGAATGTTTTTATTTTTTTTTTAATTCATAACTGAGAAATGAAAACTCTACCCGCTTAGGTTATTGTTGGCTATTCACAGAGGAAATGTAGACATTTTGCAAAAATCCACTCGTTTGATGTTTCCATAGACACCAAGTTCACATCTTCAAACGGAATAAATACAGTGATACAGACCACACTAGACATTGTGTTCCACGACCATTCATGTTTAATGGATACACCATTCCCTTTTATCATAGCCAGAAACAACATACACTATCATACGGTGTTCATTATTTTCGTAAACCGGAAATCCTTAGACTCCAACACTTGTATTCATCATATTGATTGTTTGTAACTGTGTTTGTAGGAACCATGTTCTTCAAATTACTTCCGGTTTGGAGGAGATGGGAAATATAAGACTGGAGCTGTTATTGTGTCTGTTCATATTTTGGGTTGTAATATTTATCTGTTTGTGTAAAGGAATCAAGGTGTCTGGAAAGGTACATTATAATTATAATTACAATTAGTAATTAACAGGATGGTTATTTATTTTCTAAAATCGCGTCGCAACAACTAAGATGGCATAGAAACAAAATATCATAGTCATATGAAACATTATGTCTCCGCTATGTCAACATTGTATTATTTTTGTTCAAGTATGGCACATATGCTATCAGTGGAGTAACATAATTGTCAACTAGGGTGCGATTGCTTTACCAGAGTGATATATCCAAAATTAAAACGAACGTTCCACATTTATAAGAAATTTATTATACGGAAATACATAATGAAATTGTACCGAATAATAATAGAACATAAAAACGAGGCACACTCGTATTGGACTTGTTTCTGCAGGAATCCCAACTCTAATAGCTTTAAACATGATATAATACGATTAAGACACTTTGATTTTTAAGCTTTTTCGACAGTGTGATAATTAATTTTCTCATTTTAATGATATTTTACTTTTAAATTTAATTTTAATATTTCATAGCGGCACCTATGTATATAAACAATGTATTTTACAGATAGTGTATGTCACAGCAATATTTCCGTACATTGTATTGCTGATTTTCTTGGTCAGAGGAGTGACACTACCTGGATCTTCTGACGGAATCAAGTATTTCGTTATTCCACAGTGGGAGAAAATGTTATCCACCAAGGTAATGACTTACACTCCAAAATATGCAATGCTGAAATAACATTTATTTCGTCATCAGAATAAGATAAAGACATTCAAATTACAGTCTTTCACCTATTTGTATTTGCATGAAAGTGTTCAGAATACGTCACACCGGAAGTTGCAAAAGTCATTAACTGATAAAGGGAGATAATAATATTTACAATGTGGTTGCTCACAACATTTGTCAGATAATACTTATTAATTGCTTCCTACACCCATATGCGTGATCATTAATCAATAAAACTTCACACATGCATTACTTTCATAATCATCAGTAAGATTTTTATCTTTTACCTTTTATATTACTTAATTGACTAATAGACATTTGAAAACAAGTAAGAGGTTCAACAATTTCGAATATTGCATAGTCTGTTTATTTTGTTGTAGTTCCATTGATAAATATAATGAAGACAGCAGTCTTGAATGTTTCAACCAAACGACTCACAACTATATTCTATTTCAAATACTAATTTATGAAACCGGCAAATAGCTTTAACCGTTTTCATTGTCATGTGCAACTTCTGACATACTCTTCTACATGTTGAAGGCGGTGAGTATTTGGTAGAAGTAGAAGTGGAAGTCCCTGCAATATTTGCATGATTTATATAAGAAATGTAATTGTATTATAACCATTGGAAGCATCTCTATTACATACGGATAGTTGAATTCATGTGTACATACTTTTGTTGGACATCATGATATGGAGTCAGAGGTTACTGTGTTATTAAGTTTTTACTGTCTAGTTTAAATATTGTTACAAGGGAAATGTATTTTAATTGGATAAAGTTTGTTTATTTGCGCATTCAGCAATTTTTCATTTTTTGTACTCATGACATGCTGGGAGTGGAAACTCAGTACAGTATTAGGAAATTTCCATAGAAATGGTGTTTACAGATCTTAAGAACTGAAGTGGCTGCAAATAGACGGTGTGATCAAACAGACAACCTGGATGCACATACTCGATGGATGACGGGCTATTTTCTCTCCGTGCAATGATGTAAAGAAAATAAGGATAATAGCAGTGATCGGGTTTCTTTTTTTCACAGGCGGAAGATATAACGTGAATTACGAGTCAACACTGATATGTCTTTCGTTTTTTTGTAGATTAATGGATGCGTATCTTAATCATGTATTATCATATTGTGAAGTCATTTAAATTTATGGAATCCAATTTTCGTGGTTATTGTAAAAACAAATGTATTTTCGTGGATATGTAAAGTCTTGAATTACCTACTGTAGTCAGTACATACATATATAGTGACAAATATTCCTTGAATTTGTTATTTCGTGGTTTGACACTCCAGGAAAATCACTAAAATTGGCATACCACGAATAAGAACGAATTCACAGTACTAAATTATGTTGACTTACGGTCAGACGTTAGAAGAAATGCATGGGTACATCTCATGCATCGGAGAATTATCAGTTTTTATTTTCATGTAGGTGTGGGGTGAAGCTGCCTTGCAGATATTTTTCTCATCATCTATGGGTTGGGGCGGACTTCTTACTTTTGCTAGTTATAACAAGTTTCACCATAACATATATAGGTGAGGTATTCAACATACATCATGCATATGTATTTGTATATTCAATTTTGTATTGCATATGTAGTTTGTATATACATGTTCAGGGGCCATCGTGATCGTGATAGTATGGTTGTTGGATTTCCAACTAACTTTGCTAAAGTTGTGAGTTTGAAACCCACTCATAGCGAGGAGTAATCTATACAACATTAAGTGATAAAGTTGGTCAGTGACTTGCGGCATGTCGTTGGTGCAGAGTTCGATTCCAGCCGCTGCTAGTGGGTTGTACTTGGTATATTAATGTCATCAATATTTATCCGTCACTTGGCGCGTATCGAAGTGTTATTGTTTGTTTGTTTTTTCGGGGGGGGGGGATTCTCATGGTACTCTGGTTTCCGTCACCAATAAACTGATCACCATGATCTGGCTTAAATATTGTTGAAAGCGGCGTTAAGCACCATAGCCTTGCATACAGGTATATAAATATCCTATAATCAGATAGGTATATAACGGCCTATGCTATATCTCAATATTGTTGGCCTGTAATTTCTGCGACACTTCACGATTGGGTGCCCAACTTAACCATCACACCTGGACAAAGGGAAGCTAACAGCGAACAGTATTAAGAGCTATATATAAAAAATCTAGAAATATCTTTCTGATAGAAGAACTTGAAGATATTTAGCGGACAATCAAAAGCCATACATTAAGTACAGACAGGATTGATTGATTTGATTGATTTTTGGTGTTTAACGCAGCTTTCAGCAATATTTCAGCTATATCATGGCGACCAGTTTTAGTGGTGGAAGAAGCCGGAGTACCCGGAGAGAACCACAGACCATGGGCAAGCAACTGGTAATCTTTATCACTTGCGAATGCGAGTTGAGTGCACCTTTTTGTAATATACAAAGCCGGGTGCGAACCCACACCGTATTGGTGATAGGCTTGTATGAGTTGTTAGGTATTCCAACTCCCTAAGTCGTTGAGCCATCCGGGCCCTGAGTAGAACAGACAAGAGCTTGAAGATATCAAACGGATAATCAAAAGCCATACATTAAGTACAGAAAAGGCAATGACCAACAGAAACAAAAGACTAAAAGATAATCGATGGTCCATAAAACACTACATTGAAATATATGTGCATCAATCTTCAGAAATGTTTCTCTTGCAGGTTGTCCTTATGTTTGTCAGAATTTATTTTATTTTCTCCTGAAATATTTAATTTTGCTACAAAATGCCTTAATAATCGTAATAGTCTTGCAGTAATTATAAATATAGATATATTTGGTGTGGCTATACATGTGTAACTCTACTACCGTCAATAGTAAGTTATATTGGTGGTGGAAACCGGAGTGCCTGGGGATGAAACAACGTCGAACTGCGCCAAATTACGAGTAAATCTAATGCCAAAGTTATAGTAGGTTCATCTCATTAGTTGCTGCTGAAATCGAACGCCTGACTGTCGTGATGATTAATACTTATTGCATAGGGAGAAGTGAATATACGTACCATACAAACACATCTAGAGACGGCCCTTACTATAATCACAAATTACTCAAGTTAGAATTGATTTCAGTCAAGTCTGACGGCCATACAACTTTGGAGTACGAATTTGTGTAGTCGCACTCTGATTGACTGTTATTTTCGCCCAAGAGCACGACATTCGTTCGCGAAAGTTTTGCAACCACACGGTTAGAGGATAAGAACGATCAGGATAACAATCTTCAAAGAGTTCAAGCATAATTGGACATGTACTGCAACTAATTATTATTGCTTATTCTTTATATTACTTTCTGTGTAAAATCTATACGAAATAAATCATTAATATTCAAAACATGTTCTACGTCAATTATGCAAAAATGTACATATTATGTAAGGAAGATATACATGGTCACAATCACCTCTCACCTTAATTAACTAAGCACAATAAAATTCCACGACATATAAAGGTCCTGTTTTGGGAAAGGCATATCAATGCGGCGGGCTTAAACCGGTTAATGGTATTCCAACCCTCTCTTCTTGATAACTGGATTATTTAATTGTTGTTCTAATACATTCTAATCTTAATCGTCCTGATAAAACGTTAAAGACGCTATCCTTTAATTCATAGGGATGCCATGATTATTCCATTCATCAACTCGGGAACTAGTATCTTTGCTGGGTTTGTTACCTTTTCGGTATTAGGATTCATGGCTAGAGAAAAGGGTATGACTGTTGATGAGGTAGCGACTCAAGGTAAAATGTACTATTATTTATCTGATGTTTTTTAATTTAACATAGACGATTATATTTGTGGAGAGATGACGGCCTAAGTATTGCAATAATAACATTATTTCGTTGCAATATCAACAATAACACCAAAGAAATACATATCATAAATATGCAACAGATGTACAATATGTTTCATACAATGATTTCTGGTGGTGGCAATTGGGCAATATTATTAAGTAATCATTTGTCTGATAAGTTACTAATATTATAAAGAAATCATTTGTATGCCTCTGTTAGGATTGTTGTTTTCAAATACTGTAAATTCATTTCAATTTGTGGGTATCAATTTCCGTGGTTCGAAGAAAAATTGTATATTCATGGATCTACAGCTTTAGTCAGTACATATATCTATGGTAACACATATTCGTTGAATTCCCAAATTCGTGCTTTGGCAATAAACACGAAATCTACGAAAATTAGTATACCACGAATGATAATGAATTAACAATAGTATATTTTAGATATTTTGCAATTGATTGTTAGTTGTAATGTTAACACTTTTATATTACACATCTTATTCTTTACATATAAATATGGGTGATATTTGTTATCTATTTTAGGTCGCATCGGTGGTATAATAGTTAACAAACTCACCTCTAGTGAGATGAAAAGTGGGTTGGAGTTCCGGTCGTGTCAACACTAAAGACTGTAAAATTGGTATTTGTTGCTTCTCCGATAAGCACGTAGCACTAAGTTGAGTAAGAACAAACACTGATTGTCTCGGAATCAGACTAATGTGTCGGGGTGGAGCGATGTGTCTACCCGCGATCTGTTGTTTTTGTGAGCTAGCACTATTTAAATCCAACTAAGCATGTTGATCTAATATATAAGAGACGCCGTAATCACTCATCAAATTGTAGCGATATATCTGAAAAAATGTTAATTTTTGGCGTTATCAGTAATCACTCACCCTCGCACTCTATTTTAGGTCCTGGACTAGCTTTCATTACGTACCCAGAGGCAATTTCAAGATTACCAGTTTCACCCCTTTGGGCTGTTTTGTTTTTCTTGATGCTTTTTACAGTAGGAATAGATACACAGGTAAATATTAAATAGTCTGGCATTTGTGCAGGGGATAACGAATACCTGTCCTCACATCTAGGTATTAATTGATATCAAAAATAAGATATTGTTACTTATGGAATATCTGTGTCGCAAATGACCACGGATGTGTTCCACTTGTCGTAAACACTTCCCGTTCCTTTCCTCGTTGATGACTTATGACCGGGTTTGTATCTAGATTAAAACGACGGGTGTCACTAGTGGAGCAGGAACTGCTTACCCTTTCGGATCACCTGAGTACACCCCAGGTTTTTAGTGTGGTTCGTGTTAATCGATCGTTAGTTTTATATGCATGTTTTGTTGATCGTTGTTTGTCCTTTTGTACTTTTTCTTTTGGCCATTGTGTTGTCTGTTCTACTTCGATATACGGATTATGATTGCCCCTTTGGTATCTTCAAACTCTTCTTACAATTTGTTTATAGCGATTATTAAAACTGGTACCTATAAAAAAAATAAGTCAGTTATAAGGATTTGTAAAGCTGGTATCAATGAAATAAATAAACCAGGAGCTCGTGTAACTTGTACAGGAAGATTAGGCAAAATATATCTTAAATCAAGTCTAAAAATGCAATTAGTAAAACTGAGATCCGCAGAAGCAACACCATGCCTTTTGTGATGCAATTAAACTAGTTTTAGTGGTGTTGTCTCTTCCCTTTTTTGTCTGTTGACTTCTGATTAATAATTCATGTAGTATCTCAAAGAGGAGTTTGAAAATACAAAAAAAGGAATCAGTTACCCGTAAATTGAAGGACATACAATACAATAGCCAAACGAAATAGGACAAAAGGAGAAGCAATGATATACAAAACACTACACATAAAACTAAAGATTGAGTAACGTCAACCACACTAAGCGACAAGGATGAAACATAAGGTTCTGGAATGGTAAACAGTTCCTATTCTACTAGTGGTATTTGTTGATACTTCATGAATGAGGACAGCATCGGATTGTGATTACTACAAACAGAACATAGTAGGAAACAGTGAAAGGCAAGTGTATGTTGCTTTTGTTCTTTTCAACAAAATACGCCGAGATGATTGATGAATAACCAGAAATGTGATGTTATTTATTTTCTTTCTAGTTTGAATCGATAGAAGTAATGACAGCCGGTGTGATTGATGAATATCCGAGACTTTTAAGAAATAAAAAGGTTATGATTACAGCCGTACTCTGCATTATCCAATTTTTACTAGGCATTCCGTTCTGCATGCAGGTAATATTATATTGTCTTATCGCGTCACAACAAAAAAATATATACATATATTCGAAGAGACTATCGTGCGACTATCGTAATGCAAAAACTGCAGTACAGACACAAAAACATAGTAAATCAAAATGCGAGCTTGAACACGTTAACAAATCTGAAATCACTCTACACATGTGAAGCAAACCTAAAGCATACAAGGAATCCTTAGGTATCTATTTTATATGACAGTCTGGTCTCTAAATTGACAATTCAATACATTATGTGATAGAGTTTGTCATTAATTGGCCACAGGTCAGTGGTTTTCCCGGGTACTCGGTTTCTTCCACCAATAACACTGACCGCCACGATATAACTGATATATTGTTGAAAGTGGCGTTAAACACCATAATCCCTAACCCTCTAAATGGACAAACCTGTCTATTACATATTACAATTGGTATATAGTTATATTGTAACATGAATGCATTCTTTTCCTTTGATCTTTGTATAGTTCATATACCAGAATGTAAACAGCAGCTAGGCACTATGAAATGATACATGCAGATACGAGATTTGCACACTTTAAATCTGGGCTGTATATGCATTACTCTCAGAAACCCGTGCAATAATCAACTACTTAGATGTGATATTGCATGGCTTCATTTTATAGATCATTTATACCACGGTTTTCCGAGTTAAACGGTTAATCAATCTCATATTCATAAAGGGCAGTGCAGTTCAATTGATATTGCACATACAGTATATTTGGACAGCCGATGTCTAGTCCGAACATAGCGGCCAAGGGAAACTAAGCTTAGTTAAAGGGGCATTATCTGCCATAATCGTAAAGTTGTGTTACCCATAAAAACTATGAGATATGATTGATGCCTTAATAAAACGTGTTTCTGTAACTTATAACTGTTATGAAATGTACGCGCATCGGGGAAAAAACGTGCAACTGCTCGTGTTTTGAGATCGATCAAGAAATGGACGCCATCTTATTAATTATCGACATTGTTTACGGAGTTTGTCGAGTCATCATTAAATCAGTGCAACAATGCAGATATTCTTTTATTTTTTTTAATCTGCATTTAGTCGGTATTAATTAAGAACCATGCAAGTTTGCAGTTAATAAGCGACAACATATAAATTATTCATTTTTACCTGTCACTAGTAAGGTCAGTTGCATACGGAAAAAGCGAAGTCAAATTATTTGCTTGCAAGGATATAATTAGTCGATGGTAATTTTCGTTCTCAAAAGGCGAAAATTGGTTTGATAAGCTGTTTAATGTGAACTATTTACCTTGATTTCATCATTTTAAAGTTATTTACCAATTTCCAAAACATATAATGTTTTGTGTCAAAATCGTAGCTGATGCTCCTATAAGATATATGTTTTGTCTAGCAGCGTTTATCTTACATGTATCACATTTAGTAACATGTTACATATAGTATCTTTTCTTTATAATTCAGCTTTCTTTATATGCCACTATAGTTTACATATGTATGTGTAGTTTTTTACTCCTTTGATCTTTGTCTAAATAAATGAATTTGATTATCAATTTACAGCTCTATGTTACGTCTTGTTCGGGTTTTATAAAAATCCAGGTTAATAAAATCCGGATCCAGACACAACTAATAAATATTATTTACATTAGATTAGTCATGACAACATGATTCGGGAAAAAATAATAAATGCCTATGTCAATCTGTAACACACAAGGATGAGTGTTATTGTCAGAGTATATGTTTTACAGATGGTAGACTGGCACTGTACACTATATATACATGTGTAATACTTTTATTTCAGGGTGGTATCTACATTTTACAGATAGTAGACTGGTACTGCACGCTGTTTTCTGTCATGTTAGTATGTATTTTAGAATGCATCACGGTTGGATGGATATATGGTACGTATTATATAAATGACGGGTGTCTTATTAGCAGCAGGAACTTAATCTTCGTGAGCATCTGGGTTCACCACCTGTATGTTGGAGGGGTCCCTGTTACTTATGTTTTTGGTTTTCTATGTTTGTGTTATGTATTTTGTTTTGTTTATCTTCGTGCTGTGTATTGTATCCAATGTTTTCAGCTGCCCATTCCTAGTTGTCCCGTCGGTTTTCTATGTTTGTGTTATGTATTTTGTTTTGTTTATCGTCGTGCTGTGTATTGTGTCCAATGTTTACAGCTGCCCATTCCTGGTTGTCCCGTCGGTTTTCTATGTTTGTGTTATGTATTTTTGTTTGTCTTCTTTCAGTGTATTGTGTCCAATGTTTACAGCTGCCCATTCCTAGTTGTCCCGTCGGTTTTCTATGTTTGTGTTGTGTATTTTTGTTTATCTTCGTGCTGTGTATTGTGTCCAATGTTTACAGCTGCCCATTCCTGGTTGTTCCGTCGGTTTTCTATGTTGGTGTTGTGTATTTTTGTTTGTCTTCTTTCAGTGTATTGTGTCCAATGTTTACAGCTGCCCATTCCTGGTTGTCCCGTCGGTTTTCTATGTTTGTGTTATGTATTTTGTTTTGTTTATCTTCGTGCTGTGTATTGTGTCCAATGTTTACAGCTGCCCATTCCTGGTTGTCCCGTCGGTTTTCTATGTTTGTGTTATGTATTTTGTTTTGTTTATCGTCGTGCTGTGTATTGTGTCCAATGTTTACAGCTGCCCATTCCTAGTTGTCCCGTCGGTTTTCTATGCTTGTGTTGTGTATTTTTGTTTATCTTCGTGCTGTGTATTGTGTCCAATGTTTACAGCTGCCCATTCCTGGTTGTCCCGTCGGTTTTCTATGTTTGTGTTGTGTATTTTTGTTTATCTTCGTGCTGTGTATTGTGTCCAATGTTTACAGCTGCCCATTCCTGGTTGTTCCGTCGGTTTTCTATGTTGGTGTTGTGTATTTTTGTTTATCTTCGTGCTGTGTATTGTGTCCAATGTTTACAGCTGCCCATTCCTGGTTGTCCCGTCGGTTTTCTATGTTGGTGTTGTGTATTTTTGTTTGTCTTCTTTCAGTGTATTGTGTCCAATGTTTACAGCTGCCCATTCCTGGTTGTCCCGTCGGTTTTCTATGTTTGTGTTATGTATTTTGTTTTGTTTATCTTCGTGCTGTGTATTGTGTCCAATGTTTACAGCTGCCCATTCCTGGTTGTCCCGTCGGTTTTCTATGTTTGTGTTATGTATTTTGTTTTGTTTATCTTCGTGCTGTGTATTGTGTCCAATGTTTACAGCTGCCCATTCCTGGTTGTCCCGTCGGTTTTCTATGTTTGTGTTATGTATTTTGTTTTGTTTGTCTTCGTGCTGTGTATTGTGTCCAATGTTTACAGCTGCCCATTCCTGGTTGTCCCGTCGGTTTTCTATGTTTGTGTTATGTATTTTGTTTTGTTTATCTTCGTGCTGTGTATTGTGTCCAATGTTTACAGCTGCCCATTCCTAGTTGTCCCGTCGGTTTTCTATGCTTGTGTTGTGTATTTTTGTTTATCTTCGTGCTGTGTATTGTGTCCAATGTTTACAGCTGCCCATTCCTGGTTGTCCCGTCGGTTTTCTATGTTTGTGTTGTGTATTTTTGTTTATCTTCGTGCTGTGTATTGTGTCCAATGTTTACAGCTGCCCATTCCTGGTTGTTCCGTCGGTTTTCTATGTTGGTGTTGTGTATTTTTGTTTATCTTCGTGCTGTGTATTGTGTCCAATGTTTACAGCTGCCCATTCCTGGTTGTCCCGTCGGTTTTCTATGTTGGTGTTGTGTATTTTTGTTTGTCTTCTTTCAGTGTATTGTGTCCAATGTTTACAGCTGCCCATTCCTGGTTGTCCCGTCGGTTTTCTATGTTTGTGTTATGTATTTTGTTTTGTTTATCTTCGTGCTGTGTATTGTGTCCAATGTTTACAGCTGCCCATTCCTGGTTGTCCCGTCGGTTTTCTATGTTTGTGTTATGTATTTTGTTTTGTTTATCTTCGTGCTGTGTATTGTGTCCAATGTTTACAGCTGCCCATTCCTGGTTGTCCCGTCGGTTTTCTATGTTTGTGTTATGTATTTTGTTTTGTTTGTCTTCGTGCTGTGTATTGTGTCCAATGTTTACAGCTGCCCATTCCTGGTTGTCCCGTCGGTTTTCTATGTTTGTGTTATGTATTTTGTTTTGTTTATCTTCGTGCTGTGTATTGTGTCCAATGTTTACAGCTGCCCATTCCTGGTTGTCCCGTCGGTTTTCTATGTTTGTGTTATGTATTTTGTTTTGTTTGTCTTCGTGCTGTGTATTGTGTCCAATGTTTACAGCTGCCCATTCCTGGTTGTCCCGTCGGTTTTCTATGTTTGTGTTATGTATTTTGTTTTGTTTATCTTCGTGCTGTGTATTGTGTCCAATGTTTACAGCTGCCCATTCCTGGTTGTCCCGTCGGTTTTCTATGTTTGTGTTGTGTATTTTGTTTTGTTTATCGTCGTGCTGTGTATTGTGTCCAATGTTTACAGCTGCCCATTCCTGGTTGTCCCGTCGGTTTTCTATGTTTGTGTTATGTATTTTGTTTTGTTTGTCTTCGTGCTGTGTATTGTGTCCAATGTTTACAGCTGCCCATTCCTGGTTGTCCCGTCGGTTTTCTATGTTTGTGTTATGTATTTTGTTTTGTTTATCTTCGTGCTGTGTATTGTGTCCAATGTTTACAGCTGCCCATTCCTGGTTGTCCCGTCGGTTTTCTATGTTTGTGTTGTGTATTTTGTTTTGTTTATCGTCGTGCTGTGTATTGTGTCCAATGTTTACAGCTGCCCATTCCTGGTTGTCCCATCGGTTTTCTATGTTTGTGTTATGTATTTTGTTTTGTTTATCGTCGTGCTGTGTATTGTGTCCAATGTTTACAGCTGCCCATTCCTGGTTGTCCCGTCGGTTTTCTATGTTTGTGTTATGTATTTTGTTTTGTTTATCTTCGTGCTGTGTATTGTGTCCAATGTTTACAGCTGCCCATTCCTGGTTGTCCCGTCGGTTTTCTATGTTTGTGTTATGTATTTTGTTTTGTTTATCTTCGTGCTGTGTATTGTGTCCAATGTTTACAGCTGCCCATTCCTGGTTGTCCCGTCGGTTTTCTATGTTTGTGTTATGTATTTTGTTTTGTTTATCTTCGTGCTGTGTATTGTGTCCAATGTTTACAGCTGCCCATTCCTGGTTGTCCCGTCGGTTTTCTATGTTTGTGTTATGTATTTTGTTTTGTTTATCTTCGTGCTGTGTATTGTGTCCAATGTTTACAGCTGCCCATTCCTGGTTGTCCCGTCGGTTTTCTATGTTTGTGTTATGTATTTTGTTTTGTTTGTCTTCGTGCTGTGTATTGTGTCCAATGTTTACAGCTGCCCATTCCTGGTTGTCCCGTCGGTTTTCTATGTTTGTGTTATGTATTTTTGTTTGTCTTCTTTCAGTGTATTGTGTCCAATGTTTACAGCTGCCCATTCCTGGTTGTCACGTCGGTTTTCTATGTTTGTGTTATGTATTTTTGTTTGTCTTCTTTCAGTGTATTGTGTCCAATGTTTACAGCTGCCCATTCCTGGTTGTCCCGTCGGTTTTCTATGTTTGTGTTATGTATTTTTGTTTGTCTTCTTTCAGTGTATTGTGTCCAATGTTTACAGCTGCCCATTCCTGGTTGTCACGTCGGTTTTCTATGTTTGTGTTATGTATTTTTGTTTGTCTTCTTTCAGTGTATTGTATCCAATGTTTACAGCTGCCCATTCCTGGTTGTCCCGTCGGTTTTCTATGTTTGTGTTATGTATTTTGTTTTGTTTATCGTCGTGCTGTGTATTGTGTCCAATGTTTACAGCTGCCCATTCCTGGTTGTCCCGTCGGTTTTCTATGTTTGTGTTATGTATTTTGTTTTGTTTATCTTCGTGCTGTGTATTGTGTCCAATGTTTACAGCTGCCCATTCCTGGTTGTCCCGTCGGTTTTCTATGTTTGTGTTATGTATTTTGTTTTGTTTATCTTCGTGCTGTGTATTGTGTCCAATGTTTACAGCTGCCCATTCCTGGTTGTCCCGTCGGTTTTCTATGTTTGTGTTATGTATTTTGTTTTGTTTATCTTCGTGCTGTGTATTGTGTCCAATGTTTACAGCTGCCCATTCCTGGTTGTCCCGTCGGTTTTCTATGTTTGTGTTATGTATTTTGTTTTGTTTGTCTTCGTGCTGTGTATTGTGTCCAATGTTTACAGCTGCCCATTCCTGGTTGTCCCGTCGGTTTTCTATGTTTGTGTTATGTATTTTTGTTTGTCTTCTTTCAGTGTATTGTGTCCAATGTTTACAGCTGCCCATTCCTGGTTGTCACGTCGGTTTTCTATGTTTGTGTTATGTATTTTTGTTTGTCTTCTTTCAGTGTATTGTGTCCAATGTTTACAGCTGCCCATTCCTGGTTGTCCCGTCGGTTTTCTATGTTTGTGTTATGTATTTTTGTTTGTCTTCTTTCAGTGTATTGTGTCCAATGTTTACAGCTGCCCATTCCTGGTTGTCACATCGGTTTTCTATGTTTGTGTTATGTATTTTTGTTTGTCTTCTTTCAGTGTATTGTATCCAATGTTTACAGCTGCCCATTCCTGGTTGTCCCGTCGGTTTTCTATGTTTGTGTTATGTATTTTGTTTTGTTTATCGTCGTGCTGTGTATTGTGTCCAATGTTTACAGCTGCCCATTCCTGGTTGTCCCGTCGGTTTTCTATGTTTGTAATATGTATTTTGTTTTGTTTAACTTCGTGCTGTGTATTGTTTCCAATGTTTACAGCTGCCCATTCCTGGTTGTCCCGTCGGTTTTCTATGTTTGTGTTATGTATTTTGTTTTGTTTATCTTCGTGCTGTGTATTGTGTCCAATGTTTACAGCTGCCCATTCCTGGTTGTCCCGTCGGTTTTCTATGTTTGTGTTATGTATTTTGTTTTGTTTATCTTCGTGCTGTGTATTGTGTCCAATGTTTACAGCTGCCCATTCCTGGTTGTCCCATCGGTTTTCTATGTTTGTGTTGTGTATTTTGTTTTGTTTATCTTCGTGCTGTGTATTGTGTCCAATGTTTACAGCTGCCCATTCCTGGTTGTCCCGTCGGTTTTCTATGTTTGTGTTATGTATTTTGTTTTGTTTGTCTTCGTGCTGTGTATTGTGTCCAATGTTTACAGCTGCCCATTCCTAGTTGTCCCGTCGGTTTTCTATGTTTGTGTTATGTATTTTGTTTTGTTTATCGTCGTGCTGTGTATTGTGTCCAATGTTTACAGCTGCCCATTCCTGGTTGTCCCGTCGGTTTTCTATGTTTGTGTTATGTATTTTTGTTTGTCTTCTTTCAGTGTATTGTGTCCAATGTTTACAGCTGCCCATTCCTGGTTGTCACGTCGGTTTTCTATGTTTGTGCTATGTATTTTTGTTTGTCTTCTTTCAGTGTATTGTGTCCAATGTTTACAGCTGCCCATTCCTGGTTGTCCCGTCGGTTTTCTATGTTTGTGTTATGTATTTTTGTTTGTCTTCTTTCAGTGTATTGTGTCCAATGTTTACAGCTGCCCATTCCTGGTTGTCACGTCGGTTTTCTATGTTTGTGTTATGTATTTTTGTTTGTCTTCTTTCAGTGTATTGTATCCAATGTTTACAGCTGCCCATTCCTGGTTGTCACGTCGGTTTTCTATGTTGGTGTTGTGTATTTTTGTTTGTCTTCTTTCAGTGTATTGTGTCCAATGTTTACAGCTGCCCATTCCTGGTTGTCCCGTCGGTTTTCTATGTTTGTGTTATGTATTTTGTTTTGTTTATCGTCGTGCTGTGTATTGTGTCCAATGTTTACAGCTGCCCATTCCTGGTTGTCCCGTCGGTTTTCTATGTTTGTGTTATGTATTTTGTTTTGTTTATCTTCGTGCTGTGTATTGTGTCCAATGTTTACAGCTGCCCATTCCTGGTTGTCCCGTCGGTTTTCTATGTTGGTGTTGTGTATTTTTGTTTGTCTTCTTTCAGTGTATTGTATCCAATGTTTACAGCTGCCCATTCCTGGTTGTCCCGTCGGTTTTCTATGCTTGTGTTGTGTATTTTTGTTTGTCTTCTTTCAGTGTATTGTGTCCAATGTTTACAGCTGCCCATTCCTGGTTGTCCCGTCGGTTTTCTATGCTTGTGTTGTGTATTTTTGTTTGTCTTCTTTCAGTGTATTGTATCCAATGTTTACAGCTGCCCATTCCTGGTTGTCCCGTCGGTTTTCTATGTTTGTGTTATGTATTTTGTTTTGTTTATCTTCGTGCTGTGTATTGTGTCCAATGTTTACAGCTGCCCATTCCTGGTTGTCCCGTCGGTTTTCTATGTTTGTGTTATGTATTTTGTTTTGTTTATCTTCGTGCTGTGTATTGTGTCCAATGTTTACAGCTGCCCATTCCTGGTTGTCCCATCGGTTTTCTATGTTTGTGTTGTGTATTTTGTTTTGTTTATCTTCGTGCTGTGTATTGTGTCCAATGTTTACAGCTGCCCATTCCTGGTTGTCCCGTCGGTTTTCTATGTTTGTGTTATGTATTTTGTTTTGTTTGTCTTCGTGCTGTGTATTGTGTCCAATGTTTACAGCTTCCCATTCCTAGTTGTCCCGTCGGTTTTCTATGTTTGTGTTATGTATTTTGTTTTGTTTATCGTCGTGCTGTGTATTGTGTCCAATGTTTACAGCTGCCCATTCCTGGTTGTCCCGTCGGTTTTCTATGTTTGTGTTATGTATTTTTGTTTGTCTTCTTTCAGTGTATTGTGTCCAATGTTTACAGCTGCCCATTCCTGGTTGTCACGTCGGTTTTCTATGTTTGTGTTATGTATTTTTGTTTGTCTTCTTTCAGTGTATTGTGTCCAATGTTTACAGCTGCCCATTCCTGGTTGTCCCGTCGGTTTTCTATGTTTGTGTTATGTATTTTTGTTTGTCTTCTTTCAGTGTATTGTGTCCAATGTTTACAGCTGCCCATTCCTGGTTGTCACGTCGGTTTTCTATGTTTGTGTTATGTATTTTTGTTTGTCTTCTTTCAGTGTATTGTATCCAATGTTTACAGCTGCCCATTCCTGGTTGTCACGTCGGTTTTCTATGTTGGTGTTGTGTATTTTTGTTTGTCTTCTTTCAGTGTATTGTGTCCAATGTTTACAGCTGCCCATTCCTGGTTGTCCCGTCGGTTTTCTATGTTTGTGTTATGTATTTTGTTTTGTTTATCGTCGTGCTGTGTATTGTGTCCAATGTTTACAGCTGCCCATTCCTGGTTGTCCCGTCGGTTTTCTATGTTTGTGTTATGTATTTTGTTTTGTTTATCTTCGTGCTGTGTATTGTGTCCAATGTTTACAGCTGCCCATTCCTGGTTGTCCCGTCGGTTTTCTATGTTGGTGTTGTGTATTTTTGTTTGTCTTCTTTCAGTGTATTGTATCCAATGTTTACAGCTGCCCATTCCTGGTTGTCCCGTCGGTTTTCTATGTTTGTGTTATGTATTTTGTTTTGTTTATCTTCGTGCTGTGTATTGTGTCCAATGTTTACAGCTGCCCATTCCTGGTTGTCCCGTCGGTTTTCTATGTTTGTGTTGTGTATTTTGTTTTGTTTATCGTCGTGCTGTGTATTGTGTCCAATGTTTACAGCTGCCCATTCCTGGTTGTCCCGTCGGTTTTCTATGTTTGTGTTATGTATTTTGTTTTGTTTATCTTCGTGCTGTGTATTGTATCCAATGTTTACAGCTGCCCATTCCTGGTTGTCCCGTCGGTTTTCTATGTTGGTGTTGTGTATTTTTGTTTGTCTTCTTTCAGTGTATTGTATCCAATGTTTACAGCTGCCCATTCCTGGTTGTCCCGTCGGTTTTCTATGCTTGTGTTGTGTATTTTTGTTTGTCTTCTTTCAGTGTATTGTGTCCAATGTTTACAGCTGCCCATTCCTGGTTGTCCCGTCGGTTTTCTATGATTGTGTTGTGTATTTTTGTTTGTCTTCTTTCAGTGTATTGTATCCAATGTTTACAGCTGCCCATTCCTGGTTGTCCCGTCGGTTTTCTATGTTTGTGTTATGTATTTTGTTTTGTTTATCTTCGTGCTGTGTATTGTATCCAATGTTTACAGCTGCCCATTCCTGGTTGTCCCGTCGGTTTTCTATGCTTGTGTTGTGTATTTTTGTTTGTCTTCTTTCAGTGTATTGTATCCAATGTTTACAGCTGCCCATTCCTGGTTGTCCCGTCGGTTTTCTATGTTTGTGTTATGTATTTTTGTTTATCTTCGTGCTGTGTATTGTGTCCAATGTTTACAGCTGCCCATTCCTGGTTGTCCCGTCGGTTTTCTATGTTTGTGTTGTGTATTTTGTTTTGTTTATCGTCGTGCTGTGTATTGTGTCCAATGTTTACAGCTGCCCATTCCTGGTTGTCCCGTCGGTTTTCTATGTTTGTGTTATGTATTTTGTTTTGTTTATCGTCGTGCTGTGTATTGTGTCCAATGTTTACAGCTGCCCATTCCTGGTTGTCCCGTCGGTTTTCTATGTTTGTGTTATGTATTTTGTTTTGTTTATCGTCGTGCTGTGTATTGTGTCCAATGTTTACAGCTGCCCATTCCTGGTTGTCCCGTCGGTTTTCTATGTTTGTGGTATGTATTTTGTTTTGTTTATCGTCGTGCTGTGTATTGTGTCCAATGTTTACAGCTGCCCATTCCTGGTTGTCCCGTCGGTTTTCTATGTTTGTGTTATGTATTTTTGTTTATCTTCGTGCTGTGTATTGTGTCCAATGTTTACAGCTGCCCATTCCTAGTTGTCCCGTCGGTTTTCTCTAGCGTTTATTATAGGACATATATAACCTAGATACTAAACCAGTGTAAATACAAAGGTAAAGCTAACGTTAATATCAAAAAGAACCACATGAAATCTGATTCTTAAATAAAATGTGTATGCCTGTTACATCTTTAAAAACAAAACAAAGCTGGTGTATATACAGTGAAACATATATAATTCGAGCTTCCTTGGGATCACCTTTTGTGAATTGAATAGACAGGTGTCCTGTTTATGTATGTTAAATTAACAAATATCTACTATATTGAGACTTTATTTACAGTTCGGCTGATACAGGATTCCATTTCACTCGGGGTTCGATTTAAGCAGGTTCCATTGTATTAATATGGTCTATAATACAAATGGCATACGTTTTCCCCTTTTTGTTAATTTTGCTCCATGCACAATGTACATCTTATTGCACAATACTAAATTGTTTATTCGCTTGTCCACCTTAGATTTTCCATTGAATTGTCTGCCCTTCAAAGTACGTCTTCTGATTTCACCATTGGTATCTTCAAACCTTGTTTTATGTACGATATATTATTAGAAGATTGCATAATTATGCATGCTTGTTTCCTATGAATTACAGGTATTGATAGAATGCATAGAGATATAGAGATGATGTTAGGATATAAACCGTGCTTATGGTGGAGTATCTCATACTTGCTTCCTATGAATTACAGGTATTGATAGAATGCATAGAGATATAGAGATGATGTTAGGATATAAACCGTGCGTATGGTGGAGTATCTCATCTCATGCTGGTTTCCTATGAATTACAGGTATTGATGGAATGCATAGAGATATAGAAATGATGTTAGGATATAAACCGTGCTTATGGTGGAGTATTTCATGATTGTTTCCTATAATTTACAGGAATTGATAGAATGCATAGAGATATAGAGATGATGTTAGGATATAAGCCGTGCTTATGGTGGAGTATTTGTTGGAAATTCATCACACCAACTCTTCTTGCGGTAAGGGAACAATTTAAAACAGGATATCGGTCTTATATTGAATATCAGCATTATTCAATTATCGTCGAAAAAAATTATCTTTTATTCTTAATAGTCAACGCTTATTAACTGACACGCGACACCAGTCGTCGTACGCTTTTTCTAAAATTTTCTCTGAAATCACTTGACGTAGTTGATTCAAAGTTAAATCATGCATAAAATGAAAAACAAAAAATACCACATTCGGAAGAGTTCAAAAGTCAAATAGCAAATTCATAGAAAGAGGTCAAATTGATACCCTTAGCACACAAATACATGACCGCGCACATTCCTGACTTGGCACAGGCATTTGAATAAAAAGAAATGGCAGAGCTAAGCTATTTTATGGGGATTAACATCCCTTCTCAAACATAGTACTTTATGTTGTACTACAAAATATTCTAAATGATGTAATCCGATAACATATTTGCACAAAATGTATATCAAACCTCACGTACATGTATCATTCAAATAATAAGGCAATAAAGGACCGTTGTGATTATCACCCCTAAAGCGATTTCCATGAGGTGTACGATATACAGCTTTACGCGATAAAGCTTGTCAGCCGCATGCGGCAGGTAGTTTGTTATCTCAACCACGAAACAAGACTGATAAAAAACGATATATCTGAAATATTATTATAAATGATGTTAACCGCCCATACCCCCTTAGCCCTATATTAAGGCAACATTAACTTATATACAAATGCATGTTTATGTTAGTGTATGTTTTGTGTTGTACGTTGTCATGGAAGCTTACATGGTCATTAAAAATGGCTCTAGACTACATTCAGTACATTTACATTTACCTCTAGACGTATACATTCTTCTGGTACCCTGTGGCTTATGTAGTGTGAGGCGCAATACACATTTATCGAACAGGGAACGCGCCGTAGCTTGAAACCCAATTGGAAATGCAAGTAAAACGTCAAATGCTTTGCCTTTTTGTGTGTAAATTTAATAATTTTGTGAATACACAATATTGCAGCATAAACACAATATTAGAACTCACCTCGAAGCAAAAATAAAAGCTTGGTTTTTTTAAGGCTCGTACAAATAAATTTACAAATACATTTTATAGTTGCCGTAAATGTACGTATATTGTCTATGTATATGTTGTTATTTCAGATCATGCTGACCTTCAACATGTCCCAATTAAAACCAGTATCTTACGGTACTTACCAGTATCCGTTATGGGCTATTTTAATAGGTTGGATAATTGGCATGGCTTCTGTTGTACCTATACCTATACAAGCGGTCATTGGATTGTGCAAATCTAATGGGTCGCTGTTACAGGTACGTTTCATGTTTGCATTATGGTCATTGGACCTATTTCACATTATGCTACACCCCATACATGTGACATTTTGGAGGGTCAATTTGCTTTCAAATAGTATGTTTCATGGTGTACTCTGGTTGTGTGTCTATATCGAAATAGCAATATTTGATCGGTTTTATTTCACTTGACACCATGCTTACAACTCTTATGCTTTACACTTTCATCGTAATTTAAAATGTAAAAAAGTGTTATTCGAATGAAATATAAAATCGGATAAAAAGTGTATGAAATGGCATAATATAGTAAGAACTACTGTGTATTTTCTTCGTCAAACACATTTTACAGACAGCTATATAAACGATGAAAGTGTACCACGCAAACAGAGAGACTAGGTCCTATATGTATACATCGAGATTCGTTCGTAATGTCATTTTACTTAAATTTTTCGCCTTCTCTTGGATGGATTTTTGTACTTTTCCACTTACATTCACTCCATTTTCTAGTAAATAATAACTCGCATATATATAAACATGAAAAAAAAAATGAAAATGTTGTTATTGAAAAACAATTACAAAATATATACCTGCCCATGCGGTCACCTCTATAGAGCAGTCATCGATATTAAAAGGTCACCTCTTTCTTGTCCCCTGATAGAACATTTCATATGAATGGAACATCTTTTAAGAGGTCACCTGTCTTCTATGGCTACTTTTATTTGTCTCAAAGATGATCTCTTAATACATGTGTGACTGTACATGTATATATCTTTGTAGAGAATAAAGAAGCTATTGAAACCTACACCAAAATGGGGACCAGCACTAGAAATTAACAGAGAAAAGTACTTTGATGATCTATATCAAATGGAATCAACAGACAAAGGTTTAAATGATCATGTGATTATAGACAAGACGACATTATCAACCGAAAAACAGAGCATGATTTGAAATTGTGAATACTTGTATGCTCTATTAAATGTATATATTTTCTAGAATATTTCCAACATTTCAGCCATATCAGATATGATTATCAGGAATAAGTATGGTTATCAAAACAACTCTTAATTAATCTGTGTGTGCTTGTCTTATACAATATTTAGATTTTCATTTATTTTTCTACTTCCATCATTTGACACCCAGTGTTGGTTATAGCCTGTCACTCGTGACTTTACACCCGATGTTGTTAATAGTTAGTCACTCCTGACTTGACGTCCGATGCTGGTCATAATCTATCACTCGTGACTTGACACACGATGTTTGTCATATTCTGTCACTCGTGACTTGGCACACGCTATTGGTCATAGTCTGTCACTCAAGACTTGACGTCCGATGTTGGTCATAGTCTATCACTCATGAATTGACACACGATGTTTGTCATAGTCTGCCACTCATGACTTGACACCCGATGTTGGTAATAGTCTGTCTCTCTTGAGTTGACGTCCGATGTTGGTAATAGTCTGTCACTCGTGACCTGACACCCAATGCGGATAATAGTCTGTCACTCGTGACTTGACACACCATGTTTGTCATAGTGTATCACTCATGACTTGACACCCGATGTTGGTCGTGGTATGTTACTCGTGACTTGAAACCCGATATTGGTCATAGACTATCACTCGTGACTTGACACTCGATGTTGGTCATAGTTTGTCACTCGTGACTTGACGCCCGATGTTGGTCAGTCTGTCACTCGTGACATGATACCCAATGTTGTTCATAGTCTAGCATTCGTGACTTGACACCCAATGTTGGTCACAGTCTGTCACTCGTGACCTGACGCACAATGTTTTTCATAGTCTGTCACTAGTGACTTGACGTCCGATGTTGGTCAGTCTGCCACTCGTGGATTGATTCTTGACGTTGATCATAGTCTGCCAATTGTGACTTGATGCTTGACGTTGATCATAGTCGGCCACTCGTGACTTGCCGCCCGATGTTGGTCATAGTCTGTCAGTTGTGACTTGACACCTGATGTTGGTCATAGTCTGTCACTCGTCACTTGACACCATATGTTGGTAATAGTCTGCCACTTGTGACTTGACACCCAATGTTGGTCATAGTCTGTTACTCACGACTTGACACCCGATGTTGGTAATAAGCTGTCACTCGTCACTCAATGTTGGTCATAATCTGTCACTTGTGACTTGACCCCCGATATTGGTCAGTCTGTCACCCGTCACTTGACACTCAATGTTGGTCATAGTCTGTCACTTGTGACTTGACACACAATGTTGGTCATAGTCTGTCACTCGTCACTTGACACCAGATGTTGGTGATATTCTGTCACTCGTGACTTGATACCCGATGTTTGTCATAATCTGTCACTCATGACTTGACACCCAATGTTGGTCGTGGTCTATCACTCGTGACTTGACACCCGATGTTGATCATAATCTGTCACTCGTGACCTGACACACGATGTTTTTCAGTCTGTCACTCGTGACTTGACGTCCGATGCTGATCATAGTCTGTCACTCGTGGCTTGATTCTTGACGTTGATCATAGTCTGCCAATTGTGTCTTGACGCTTGACATTGATCATAGTCGGCTACTCGTGACTTGCCGCCCTATGTTGGTCATAGTCTGTCACATGTGACTTGACACCTGATGTTGGTCATAGTCTGTCACTCGTCACTTGACACCCAATGTTGGTCATAGTTTGTTACTCATGACTTGACACCCGATGTTGGTAATAAGCTGTCACTCGTCACTCAATGTTGGTCATACTCTGTCACTTGTGACTTGACCCCCGATGTTGGTCAGTCTGTCACTCGTCACTTGACACTCAATGTTGGTCATAGTCTGTCACTTGTGACTTGACACCCAATGTTGGTCATAGTCTTTCTCTCTTGACTTGACCCCCGATGTTGGTAATAAGCTGTCACTCGTCACTTGACACTCAATGTTGGACATAGTCTGTCACTTGTGACTTGACACACAATGTTGGTCATAGTCTGTCACTCGTGACTTGACACCAGATGTTGGTAATATTCAGTCACTCGTGACTTGACACCCGATGGTTGGTAATAGTCTGTCACTCGTGACCTGACACACGATGTTTTTCATAGTCTGCCACTCGTGACGTGACGTCCGATGCTGATCATAGTCTGTCACTTGTGACCTGACGTCCGATGTTGATCATAGTCTGTCACTTGTGACTTGACACCCAATGTTGGTCATAGTCTGTCACTCGTGACTTGACACTCAATGTTGGTTCTAGTCTGTCACTTGTGACTTGACACACAATGTTGGTAATAGTCTGTCACTCGTCACTTGACACCAGATGTTGGTAGTATTCAGTCACTCGTGACTTGACACCCGATGTTGGTAATAGTCTTTCACTCGTGACTTGACACCCGATGTTAATAATAGTCTGTCACTTGTGACTTGACACCCGATGTTGAATTCACACCCGGTTTTTGATGGAGTTTGTTTTGCTTATTTCTTTAGTTTATCAAATAAAGTTGTATGTAATACATCTCGCCGCTGGCAGGAATTGAACAACAATAGTGCATAGGTATTAACTTTAGTCTATAAACTTGAGAACAACTGGTGTATATATAGTATAGTTTAAAACAATAGGTGAAGTCTATGACTAAGTGTTTTGTGTACGATAGGTCCAACTGTGTTCCCACATATAATGCAGATATTTTGATTTTCCGACATATTTCGACTTCTTATCTACTGCCCTGTATCACAAAATAAGAATAAACTTACTACGAAAAGGCACAAGAAGGAACCTATTCAGAATTAGGTCCAGCAGATTGGACTAGTTCTTCCGATTTGCCGAGACATTTGCATCTTCTTCTGAACTAGTGAATCGAATGGCGCCAAAAACCAAAAGCAATAATAGACCCTAGAAGATCACCTTCCCGGATAGCGCTAAGCAGTTGCTAGAGCCATCTAAGATGACCGCTAAGTTCTCTTATTGGATGTGATATGTCCATGCTCTTCGTTTGTACTACTGCATCAACTGTGACCAAACATAACAATCATAGCCCCTATTTCGTCGAATATGCATATATTTTTGTCAAACAGCATCAATAAATAAATTGATCTCCTTTTTACATCAAACAAGGTGCTCACGAATGTAATTTAATGCTCAGATTGTATTAAGCAAAATAAACGTTTCGAATTCAACGATGAAAGACAAACATATGATGTTTGGATATATCAATGGGGGACATATAGTGGAAATATATGTTAATATTATTATCTATTTTCAGTAAATTCTCCTTGTGGAAAATTCGTAGCAAGGTCAAATATGATACAGTACGCATACATGCACAATCACTGTAACTCGCGCAAAAAATCTGGGATCTATCAATAATAAATGCAATTGACAAAACAATGGATAGTATTGTGTAACTGTTGTGGTCGACTATAAATAAATCCGTTTAAATAATTAGACAATGCTTCTGTTAAAATCATACATACTTTACGCGGTATACTTGTTTTAGATGTAATGGTACACTCGATTACCTATATTGTATGACATATAATACATCTAACCTATGCAACAAGTTGTGACTTTTTTGTTTTTTTCTGTTTTATTTATTTATATATACATTTCAATGCTAAGAAATACATAAGATTGCTAAGATTGTTAGGATGATAGTAAATAGTGTAGAATTTTTGAATTTTTGATTGACACAAAGATGTCACATTGATTTAACAATATATTTAAATTGTAGATATGTTTAACAAATGTATAGATTTCAATCAATCATAATTATATAAATAAAGAAAATAATAGTAAAAGCAAAATTTTACACAGCATATTTCAAAGTCTTAAATATCTCTACCAATAGTGGGTAGAATATTAAAAAGTCCACACAATTACTCAACAACAGCTTAAGAAAACAAATAATCTTTGCCATGTTCATTTATTAACTTAATATATTTAAAGGATTTGTAAGCTTTCAAGCTGTGGCCTAGTCATTTGTACAAGTATTTCACTAAAGACTGTGATTATGTAAATTAAACAAGTTTTCGTTCAGTAATGTCGCTGGGAACTTTCATATAATGAGCACCTTAAGATAACTACATGTTCAAGCAAAATAGTTCCACTTGTCAACAAATTAAGTTTATAATCACAAAATTATCTACTTCCTGCTCAACTAAGTATAGAATATTGTTTCATCTACTCATTAAATAACGAGGGTAATCAATGTGTTTTACAAAGAAGTCTATTTAACAATGTGTATTATGAAAGAAAGTTTAAACAGTAAACAGTGATGGTCAACTATTCCACCAATATCGACAACACGATCGAATTATATCTCATCTTAACTCACCTGAACACAAAATAAGAACACGACATATGACTATGGAAATCAAGGTCCTGTCTTGGCAACACTATTTCAGTAATATAGTGGCGGTCAGTTTCATAGATGGAGGAAACCGGAGTATTCCGCAAGTCACTGACAAACTTTATCACACAATGCTGTTTCTAGCACACCTCACATTGAGCGGTATTAGAAGTCACATTTTTAGTGGTTATAGGCACTGATTGCACGGATAGTTGTAAATCCAACCACCATACCAACACGACCACGACGGCCCCGCCAAAATTGGCTAAGGTTTGTTGTCTATATACAAGGAAGATTGACTCACGTTTTAATAATAAATAGATAGGTGATTTGGTAAAGTAATTAAATTAGTCTTGAGTTTGACCATCAAGAATATAATAATATTCACAAGTTAATCCATTGTAAACATATCTATTTTAATGTTTCCACCTAGTAGCGTCATCCGTTTTACATTTATATATAACTATTGTACCTAACATATGGTAGTCAGCATAAACAAGGAGTTAAAAAAATGTCATTTGAATGAAAAAACAACAAATCTGAAAAAAGCAACATGGACAATAACAGCTTGATTATTATGCTTAGGTTGAGTTCACGCACGTATTGCTAATACGTTCAGTCATCTTTTTGGGTATCAGTGTATTTGCTTATAACAAATTTGTAGATTTAATAGAATTTAAGATTTCTGAAAAAATAAAATTACAAATAAGTTGTATAATAGAGCACATATGTTCTCCATATTGGAATCGGAGAGAACAGAAATGTGTAGGAAAGAACCTCTTGAAAATAAATCATTTGCACATTTCCGACTTTGATTCTAAAACTGTACATTTTACAGGATTTACTTTCCTGTGAGGCGTACGAAATAGTCCCCTTTCATGCAAAGCTCAATAAAATTAACATATTTGCCCTATAATTTGTTTCAAACTGTTAATGTTGTAACAACTTGTGAATGATTTACTTGCTATACAATTATCCTCTGATATTTTACATTGTTCAAATATCCACAAATTATGAGAAAATATACTCAAATGCGTTGTTATTTCCATTAGTCTTGCCAGACGGAGTACCAGATTGTCCGTTGTAAGGGAAACAACTCGTATGAAAAAGATATAAAAATGTATAAATTTAGAATCAGATCGGGAATGTGGAAAAGGTATATTGTATATATATATAGTGTATGTGTTTGGAAAACTACACGTAAAAGACAACATTATGTACAACACTTTCTAACAACCTCTATATAATGGATAGCACCAGAAAATGTGGTTAGCAACTGGTCATCAAAGACATCTTCTAACAAACGGGTGCTCATTAGAAACTGTATGATGTCCGATGATGGTGCAAGTCTCCAACCACAAGCACTGCATAGTACAATAAATGTTTAGTACATTTCAGATTTGATTCTAAAATTATACGATTTTAATGTGAATAATCACCAGCAAATACTTACATTAAAACAATATTAGTGTGTTTTCATAGCAAATGTTGCTGCATTCATCCTTCAAGTAACCCGTGTTTTATATTTCTCACAATGTAATCCTGAAGTGCGTATTATAAAATCGGCTAAGATTGGTTGGTTATGCACAAGGAAGATTGACTTAAGTTGTAATAATAAATAGATTGGTGATTCTAGACGTTTATTTATTATTTTCGTTTATTTGCACAGAATCGTTAACACTTGTTTCCGATCCAACATCCCGTAGGTTCATACGATGGCTACTTTTGCAGACGTTTATATATATATAGTTGTTCTGGGCGCTGAACATAAGGCTAAGCGATTGGTGCTGCAGTGCATCAATGGTGTGAGTTCAAATCCCGTCGAGGGAAGAACAAACATTTGACAGCTCATAGATCTAATTCTAACACTGTTTGGTTTAATTTTCAGACGTCTATAATATTTAATATTAACCTAGTATCACAAGTAACTTTGAGATCCAGTGGGACAGATATATTGTATGGTTGTCACCTGCTTAGATGTTTGTATAATAAACTTTATTTCCTGTGACTGCATAATGAATTCATCATTACCCTATACAATATATTACAAATTGCTGAGTTAGCTTGCTGTCAAATTATAATATTAAGTATATATGTACCATCTACACACGCTTAGACACATGTCTTATGTCTATCTCTAGATTTTCCTTACGAGACAAGGTAACACTTCGTCTATTGAAGCTATATTTTAATATAGAGAATGTGGTCGAGTGGTCTAGGCCGCTGGACATCAGGCTAAGCGAATGGTGCTGCAGTGTATCAATGGTGTGAGTTCAAATCCCATCGAGGGAAGAACACAAATTTGACAGCTCAAAGATCTAATTCTAACTCTGTTTGGTTTAATCTTCAGAAGTATATACTATTTAGTATTAACCTAGTATCACAAGTAACTTTGAGATCCAGTGGGACAGATATATTGTATGGTTGTCACCTGCTTAGATGTTTGTATAATATACTTTATTTCTGTGACTGTATAATGAACACCGAAGAGGGCATCGAGAGACTGGCAACATTGAGTACACAAGGCACAGGACGGAAAAAAACAAAACAAAATGATAAAAACACAATATAGAAAGCTATAAAGATGAGCAACCATCAAATTACCAGTGCTGAACCTAGGTTGTTGTTTCCTGCTTCTTGTAAGACACCCGCCGTGTTGCTCATATAGCACTCAACAGTTCAGTAAGAGTTTGCTCAGTAATAAAGGATTCTTAGTGCAGAATGACTAATATAACTTCTACGCTTTGACGATTAGATTTCAGAAATATTTTGCAAAGAAAAAAAACCAACTAAATTATGAACAGTACACTAACATCAGTTCCTTGTTTGTTCAAATTATGACTTTGCAAGACCCAATTATGATTTTATTTAAAAGAGGAAGAAAGAAACATTTACTACATTTCTTAATGATTTACTTCTATTGCATTTCATTTGTTACTACATGTAGACCAGCAGTGTTAAATAGCATACATAAAAATAAAGTTCAACATAAAATCATGTAAATATATAGTATCATTGGGTTTGTTTTGTGGAAATGAATTTCTCAGAGCAATACCATATCGAAAGCGAAGCACGAGTTACAATGATAAGTAAATGTCGAGCAAAGATAAAGTTAGATATGAGAAAGAGAACCACCGGAAAAGTGTAATGAAAACAAGAAGGCTACAAAAATTGGCGGGAATATAGTATATACCATTAGGAAATGGATGGAATATCTCATTTCATAGGATGAGTGCATTAATTTGTCTTCTCAAGTAACTGCTATAGCCATTTCAGTTTTACTTCTAATCTATATGTTCCTGGTGTTGTTTGTGATACTGCCCTAGGTTTATAGTCTTTCTTTCTTCCGGTGTTCCTCAGTTGTCTTCGCTTGACTAATAAATTCGTCTTTAATTTCTGGTGTAGGGTTAGGATGGTATTTGACGCCACTTGAATATTTCAGTTATATGGTGGCGATCAATTCTATTGGTGGAGAAAATCGGAGCATTCTGAGAATACCACCAACCTGTCGTTAGTCGCTGACAAACTTTATCATATAATGTTTCATCGAATACATCTGACCATGGGTAGGATTCGACATCACAATTTGGTGATATCTATTGGTTACGTATGTAGTTTTAAGTCCAACAATTGTTGGATCATGATCACGACATCCCCTTTACATATACAATACAATACATATAGTGTAACTTCTTGAGGACAGTGAGTGAGTGATTGTTGATTAGCACCAACACAGCAATTGTTCAGCTATATCATGTCGAGAACAAGCTAATGTGCATTGAAATGATAATCAGGTCCGCTTTGTACTAGTCCAAAACGCTTAGGTGGATTGTTATAGTGCTAGCTCAGTAAAACAACATCCCGTGGGTAGACATGCCACTCCGCTCGGACACATTATCCTTATTCCGAGCCAGCAAGTTATTTGCCCTTAATGCGTGTTTAGTGGAGAAGCAACAAATACATTTTTGTAATTTTAATGTCACATACTGTCAATAAAATGAAAATTGGACATTGTAGCACGAATTCAGTGTGTTTGTTTTTCTTAGTCAGTCGAAATCTACATGTATTTAGTTGCATGCAAGTAGCATGCGTGCCAAAAAGTATCATGCGACTGAAATTTTTCCTTGTATAATATTTCATAATTACGTTTAATGAAGCCCACATTTCCGCAGTTTTCATGCTTGTTTGTGTGTTTCATGGTGCTTCAACAATACTTCTGTAATTTTATATCGTGCGTGTAGCGGTTCCGTTTTGTTTTATCTGAATAGACTTCCTTGCAATAAAGAGAAACAGAGGTAGATACTTTAAGCAAAATTGTGTTGCTTATTTAGACAGATTCTTATAACCAATAGTTTCTTTTTAGCAATGACAATATCCGTTGTGTAAATATGGCTGACGCGAATTTGAAATACGTCAATCGATTTGAAAATAATACACACCGTAAAGGGAGATATATTTTATTTTGGGTATGATATTTACAAGTTATTAACCTGCAGAAGTGGTGGAATATCGTCATTCCTCATGTAATGATGTACATTCAACGTTTGTTTTTTACGATTTACGATTTACGACTGCTCCGACTCAGTCGGTAATTTGCGACCAAAAATGTCGCATATCGGAAGTCGGTAAGCGGTCGTAAATCGTAAAGACAGTCGTACGACCAAGTTTACGATTTCCGACCTTTTATCATAGCAAATCAAAATGATTGTAACTTGAGTGGGGATGATATACAAAAGATAACGTGTAAAATTTGTATGACATCGGCCAAATACAGATGCAAATAAAGTGAGGCAGCTGTAGCGCCCAAATTAAGGGGAAGGGAACCTCTGTCGCCAGTACAAAACAGTTATACAATACTTTGATTAGTCTCCACGAGCTGTTTCTGAGACTGTTGAATTACTTTTGGTGAAGTATAAATGTATCTAGTGTAGCAGTCTGATGACCACTTACCTAAAGTTGGATTAAATGATCCTCAAATCTAGGTGCATGATCTGATGTAGCTACACCAATTCTGAAAGAGTGACCATTATAATCACTAGACAAACCTAACTTATCGAGCAACAGTTTAATATATAAGTAAGGGTAATAACAAAATTACCGAACTCCTAACAATCTTTCAAAGGGAAAGTCAAAACTCATAGGTATATAAACAGACTAAATCAGTCAACAATACTGGAACAAAATAGGTAAAATAGTAGTCAACGCAGTATTAAATCCAGTGAGGAGGTTGGAACATTTATCGTGAACCATCTCCATCAACGACCACGAGTCCCCTGAAGTAACAAATAATTAAATGGTCAAAGGTTTCTTTTCATCAGATGAAAAAATGCTCAGTGTCAAAAGATTCTAACGATTGCCTTATCTGAAAACAGGGCAACGAGCATAACCTGTTTTATCAAGTAGAATACATATACCTTTTCTAAAAACACACCTATCAGTTATTTGAAGATCTTTTAAGCATAAATTATATTCAAGCTCCAACTGATTTTAAATTGTGAATTCTTCGCATCTTAAAAATCCAATAAAAGCTGCATAAGACAAGGGGTACCCATATGTTGAATGGGCACACAGGGGTAATATATCATTTCTATAAACTACAATTATGCTATTATTTGCTTTAATAACAAGACAGAATAACAAGAGTTTGAAGATATCAAAGGGGCAATCATACTTTTAGAACACTCTTTCCAGTGCCGGATTAAGACCAGGGTTTGGTGAACTACATTAAGGGGCCTCCACAAATTAAGTTACTGCATTTGTAAATGAAAAATGCAAGTGTGCTGAATTATCCCTTTAAAGATGAATTAATAACTGTTTAATAATAATAATAACATGTTGGTCTTGCCCATTACATCAATTTGTTAGTACTGGCATTCTTGATTACAATGACACTACTTCATACTCGCTTAGGACCTGTACAGAACATCGGTCTTTCCATTGACACTTTCTTCCTTTTGGAATAACCTTATAATCTTATTTCAAGCCTCTGAAATTCGTGCCTTTGCTAATTATAGCTGGGATCTCACTGTATTTACAGCCAACGGAATAATTAGCCGGTCCTGATTCGTTCCTATTTATATTTTCCTGGTGACCAGTTCTAACTACATATTCATTCAAACTAGGGTATCACCTGGTTACTCATGCAGTGTTTGGGTTCAAACAAGTTTTAAGTGTATGTTGTGTACATCTTGTGTGCCTTTTTCTCCTTTTTCTGGATCAACAGAATTACCAAACGTAATATTATTTAGTAAAGAAACATCATCTATAAAGCGTGAGATGAAATTAAAGGTAAATGACCGGGATAACTTATTTATATTTCTCTTGAGAAGCCACTGTAGGCTGTGGGCATCATGCAAATAAATGAACAAGTCGGTCAGAAGAGGTGCACAGTTGGTACCTATAGTCATCCATCATATAGTTTTTGTGAGCGACATCATAAATTGATCGACCATCACAAGGATTTCCAGCACTCAATTATTTCTGGACATCTTTCTGATGGATCTATTATACCATTCAATCTTTGATTCTGGTTTGTACTGAATAACTACCAGGGTAGAAGGATCCCGGATGGAGGAAGATGTCCAACAAACTAAAGTGAGGGAACTATATATTACCTCCCCTTTTTGGCTAAAATTGGCTAAATATGAGCTGATGAACTATGACATTTCTCTTGACGGACAGTTCATGTGTGTATTCCGTCACATATAAATATCAATAATATTATTTATTGGCTGTAATCACTGATTTTAAATGTCTTATGTTATGACATTCTATAATGTTTACAGGGACATGGTAAATAAGCTTAGTATGACACGTAGGTGATTATAACGATAACTAGTTGTTGTATTTTAACATTGACTTCAACATTATACAAAGACTTTAAAAGGTTGTGATAGAAAAAAACAAATTACGAGCTCGTGTCTTTGTTTGGTATATGAAAATAAACTTTAAATAAATATGTTTTAATTATGATAATGAACTTACTTACAATGTTTCATAAAAACCTCAAAATAATGTTATATTATAGAACTTTAAATTACTTGTATGCTTCATTTTGTTCGGATTTCATTCATACTCTTAGTCTATTCATCTCACACTACATTCTCTGTTTACCTGTTCGTCATGGATAAAAATAGGTAAATCAGTAAACATCACCACCTTTAAAATAAATGTTATTTATAAACAACTTCAGAGATGATTTAAGAGCAATTCTATGTATAGTCCGAGATTCCTCTGTCGTTTAACGGCATTTATAAAGTTGCTGTAGCCGTTCAACGTCAGAGGGTGATATATACGGAACACAGCGGATTTGCCTCACCAGCTCTAGGATCGGCACATTTCCACGTTTCGTGGCTATCGGATTTTATTTTCTATCAGAAACCCTTATATAAATCGCTTCACCAATCATTTTTCTATTCATTCAAAACCATCTTACCCTCAGAAAGTGGTGTTACACTCCATTACAGCACGATTTTGCCTTAGATCCTATTATTCCGCCATTTGACTTCCATTTTCGAATCTACAAACGTGATCTCGCGATACTAACTGAATGATAACAGTAACGCATTGCATGATGGGAGCTACTTAATTCAGCGCACCAAATTATTTGAGCATTATTTGCATACGTAAACAACATTCAAATCACATGGAAGACCATACATTTAAGCGTATTCTACAGGACAAACAGTCCATCTATAGATCAAAGCAGAGCAGAAGGAAATAATACAGAATGTGTTGGAAAGAAAAGATTCAATGGCAGAGTGTTGCCAATGGGCTTCGGAAAGAGCATGTGTTACGTCCCCCTTTTTTGGACAAGGTACTACATCATTTTTTTTTCTTATGGTTATCTGTAATTCACTATTGCTGTTAAAATCATTACCAATCAATATAATCAACTGTATTAAATTTTATGTTAATTGTTCTGCCTTAACAGGCGTGTATGATTGGCAATACAAATATTTGTTTGTTTGTTTATATGCAAATCATCTCCCATGAAACATTGCGGTAATCGTGGTTTTCTCGTAGTCACGTGACAAATGTTTGAAAAATGGAAGACAAATGGCGGAATCATAGGATCTAAGGCAAAATCGTGCTGTAATGGAGTGTAGCACCACTTTCTGAGGGTAAGATGGTTATGAATGAATAGAAAAATGATTGGTGAAGCGATTTATATAAGGGTTTCTGATAGAAAATAAAATCCGATAGCCACGAAACGTGGAAATGTGTTGACCCAGAGTTGGAGAAGCAAATCCGCTGTTTTCCGTATGTATCACCCTCTGACGTTGAACGGCTACAGCAACTTTATAAATGCCGTTAAACGACAGAGGAATCTCGGACTATTCTATGTAATGACCAAAATGGGTCGGAAATGGTATATCACGAATTTTGAAAATTGTTAGACACAATGATAGCCTTGCATTAGAGTAACACAACCTTTCAATGTTTTCCGGTAAAACACTCTCGTTACCATAGCAACAACTATGTATCTATATATGAAATCTGCTGACCTAATGGTAGTTGCCATATCGCTTATATTCAATAAAAAATTATATTTATACTGGTTTTGACACCTGCTTCTGTATCAATTGATGATCTGAATATGTTCATCTAACAATATAGAAAATATTAGTGATTCTAATGCTTTCGTTTTTTAAAAAGGCTTATTGAAAGTTAGTTTTCTTATGTTATCGTCACGGTATGTGTTTTCGTGCGTCATCTGTTTTCGTTTTATCCATTTTATTTTGATTTCCACAGCGCACGCATTATTTTTGACATGTCTTCCGGTTTCTATTTATGGAACATAAACAAGACTACAGCGTGACATCTGTAAAAGATGTTAAAGTTTGCTTTTAAAGACGTAAGTACCAAGAACAGTGAACCTACCTACTGAACCATACTTTTTGTAATGCTAAAAATTTACTTCATTTATAAAGTAGCTGGAAAAAAATCCAGAAGGGCTATATAAAATTTAACTATGTCATCTGCCTCTCAGACACCGCCTCTTCCTGTCATGTAACTGTCATGGGGTCACTGATCGTACATGTAAACAAAAGAGCTGACTGAAATGTGCCTGTTTCTTATATAAAATACATGTCACTTTGCAGTGCATTGTGGTTTCAGCACTAAAAAAAACATCAAAAGTAAACACAATTTTGAAAGTGGTAATTTTCAAACATTCTGTTATTTTATTTAGATGTAGTATAATTTGGTAGATGGCCAGAACCATGAAATTTTAAAACCAGCCATTTCCGGATTATATATTTGTTTCCATCCCGTATATCGGCCTTGTTTTTACTTCACACGAAAACAGATGACGCCATTTTACTGACAACACAAGTTGCCAGATAATCGAGAGTATATTAAAATACAAGAATGGCTTTAAAAACAATCTTATGTACAAAGAAATATTTAACTAGCCATTCTTTGAAAATTCCAATCGTCATTGAATGAAGGGTTAACACTGTTAATCGCTATATCTGAAAATCGATAATAGCACGAAAACCGATAACACGATGCTAATATGGGAAAATCACAGGCAAATTCAAATCAGTCTTACATAAAAACGCAGCATAGGAAATTATTCATATTTTGCTATTAGCCTTGGTTACATATGTACAAACTAACAACAAAATATCTCAATGGGGATTTTGGTCACTAATTAATATGCGAGCTTAAGCGAGCTCTTTATGGTATAAAATGTATACTTAGGATTTTTTAACAAACATGGCTGAACATATTGTCGAAGAAAAAAAAATTCTACGTTTTGTATTTGTTATTCGAGTTATCGTTCCTTACGTTTTGTAAACACCGGTTTCCGGGTAACACACTAACACACTCAACTAATGGAGATCTTCTTAACATAAAGCGCTAAGGTGATCCTGAAGTCTCGTACCCTCTCTCGTAAGGAACGATAACTCGAATAAAGGAACGACAGCTCGATTGAATGAGACTAGATTTGGCCCTAAAAAAAGTCGTCCCCAATATATCTCGGCCCAAAAAATCTCGACACTTTTGATGAAATTGCCAGATAATTTTCAGATGCGCGAGCATTTAAGGCCGTGCCGGTTTCATATTATGCGAGCTTAAGCGAGCTCTTTATGGTATAAAATGTATACTTAGGATTTTTTAACAAACATGGCTGAACATATTGTCGAAGAAAAAAAAATTCTATTATTCCCAATATACAAAAAATCGCAACACAAAAACATGGGAAAAATTTAGAAAGCAGCGAAATTTGGTAACAAAATTAAAAAAGAATTCTATGAAAACTTATTTTCTTGAACGCTGTACGGGTGGGGCTAAAAATGTCAACTTCTGGAAAACTGTTAAACCATTTTTCTCTAATAAATGTAACTCTGGGGATCAGAATATAATTCTGTGTGAAGACAATAAAATTATAAATGATACATGTGAAGTTTCTGAAAAGTTTAATACTTTCTTCTCTACAGTTGCAGATAAAATTGGGGAAGACACTGTATATGACCCCACTACTCACCCTAGTATATTGGAAATTAAAAATCATGTGGATGTGGAGAAAAATTTTGAATTCCAGCATATAACATCTGATAAAATTGAAAAAAATATAGATAAAATAAATATAAAAAAAGCCTCTGGGTTTGATAACATTCCAGCCAAAGTTATCAAACAGTGTAAACCAATAATATCCAACCAGTTAACATCATTGATAAACTTGTCTATTGACACTGGTGTATTTCCTGATTCTCTTAAAAAAGCTCAGGTAACACCATTACACAAGAAAAATGACCCATTAAGTAAAACAAATTATAGACCTGTGAGTGTCCTTCCTGTTTTTTCTAAAATTTTTGAAAAGGTATTTGAAACACAATTGTCTGATTTTTTTGACACAATATTTGACCCTTTTTTGTGTGCTTTCCGACGTGGACATGGATGCCAGACCACGTTGCTCAGACTTCTAGAAGATTGGCGTGAAGCCCTAGACAAAAATTATTATATAGCATCAGTTCTGATGGACCTTTCAAAGGCTTTTGATTGCCTACCACATGCCATACTGCTAGACAAATTGTCAGCTTATGGAGTTTCAGATAATTCGGTCTCGTTACTAAAATCATACTTATCAAACAGAAAACAACAAATAAAGGTCAATAGTGTTCTGAGTAACTGGGCTGACATCCATAAAGGGGTTCCGCAAGGATCTATACTTGGTCCCCTCTTATTCAATGTCTTCATAAACGATATATTTTTGTTCATTAAAGACAGTTCTCTGTACAATTATGCAGACGATAATACCCTTTCCTTTGGCAGTCCCGATTTTGATCTACTTATTTCTACTCTAGAGTCTGACTCAAATCATCTCATTGAATGGTTCAAAATTAACAAAATGCAGGCTAATCCTAATAAATTTCAAGTTTTGGCGGTGGGAAAGAAAACCTATGAAAAACGTCCAACTATAAATATACAAAATGTTGAACTAACATGTGAAGACAGTGTTAAATTACTAGGCATTGAGATTGATTATCAATTAAATTTTGACACACATATAAGTACAATCTGCAGGAAGGCATCCCAACAGCTGAACATTATCAAACGTTTAGGCCCATATTTGAACAGATTAAACAAACTTACAATTTTCCATACTTTTATTCTTAGTAATTTTAACTTTTGCCCTTTGGCCTGGCATTTTTGTACGGAGAAAAATTCCAAAAAGATAGAAAAAGTGCAAGAAAGAGCTCTTCGCTTTGTGTATGAGGATTACAATAGCTCATATGATAATTTATTGAAAAAAGCAAAGGTGCCTTCCTTGCAGATTCGTAGAATGAGAACTATGGCCCTGGAAACATTTAAGATTATGAATAAACTGTCGCCATCATGTCTCCATAGCCTTGTGCATTTACGAAATTCAAAATATTATTTTAGATACAACAATATACTGGACATTCCACAGGTCAGAACATCAAGGTATGGCAAAAAAACATTTAAATTTGCTGCTGCTACATTATGGAACAGCCTCCCAGACCATTTCAGGACTGAAAACAGTTTTTCTCAATTTAAGAGCTTAATGCAGTCCTGGAATGGTACTAAATGTTGCTGTTCTGCATGCAGATCATAAATATTCTGCTACTGTTTTTGCTCTTTTTATTTGCATATAGCTTTTAGATATATATTGCTTTGTTTTAGTGCTTGTCAATTTTTTATCCAAACATGCTTAATTTTCTGCTTTATTATGTCATGATGCATGTGGATGCCGATGGGAACCCAGCGAGGCATTGCCACCTGGTCCCCGGCCGGCATCTATATGCAGTATGCATGGTACAGTAAAAACTCTTTCAGATTTGCTGCATCTACATTGTGGAACAGCCTCCCAGATCATTTCAGGACTGAAAATAGCTTCTCTCAATTCAAGAGTCTTTTGCAGTCCTGGAATGGGTCCAAATGTTGCTTTTCTGCATGTAGATGATTCAAATTTTGCTTCTGGTTTGCTTAATTTTAATTTTTAATTTGTTTAATTATTATTTTTTTTTAGTTTGGCTTGAAAATTTTATATTCTTTGATTTTTTAGTTAGACAGTGCTACTTTTACTGATTATGTTGGTACCAGTTTTAAATATTCAGTATTATTATTTCATTATTTTTTTTTACCTGATGCTTCTTTTTAAATGCTGCTTTATGTTGGAGCATCTGTGTGTGGATCTTGAACAAGAGTCCAAAGAGGCACTTGCCACGTGGGTTCTTGTTCAGATCTATACACAGTCCTCCTTTTTATGCCTATATGTCTTAGCTTATTTTAGTTTGTAACTTTGTATGTGACTTGTGTTGTTTTATTGTTAATGTATATTCGGTAAAAAGCTCATTAGAGCTTATGTTGTACTGTTTTATTATGTGCCGAATCAAAATAAAGTTTTCTTATTCTTATTCTTATTCTTATTCTACGTTTTGTATTTGTTATTCGAGTTATCGTTCCTTACGTTTTGTAAACACCGGTTTCCGGGTAACACACTAACACTAATGGAGATCTTCTTAACATAAAGCGCTAAGGTGATCCTGAAGTCTCGTACACTCTCTCGTAAGGAACGATAACTCGAATAAAGGAACGACAGCTCGATTGAATGAGACTAGATTCGGCCCTAAAAAAAGTCGTCCCCAATATATCTCGGCCCAAAAAATCTCGACACTTTTGATGAAATTGTCAGATAATTTTCAGATGCGCGAGCATTTAAGGCCGTGCCGGTTTCATATTATGCGAGCTTAAGCGAGCTCTTTATGGTATAAAATGTATACTTAGGATTTTTTAACAAACATGGCTGAACATATTGTCGAAGAAAAACAAATTCTACGTTTTGTATTTGTTATTCGAGTTATCGTTCCTTACGTTTTGTAAACACCGGTTTCCGGGTAACACACTCAACTAATGGATATCTTCTTAACATAAAGCGCTAAGGTGATCCTGAAGTCTCGTACACTCTCTCGTAAGGAACGATAACTCGAATAAAGGAACGACAGCTCGATTGAATGAGACTAGATTCGGCCCTAAAAAAGTCGTCCCCAATATATCTCGGCCCAAAAAATCTCGACACTTTTGATGAAATTGCCAGATAATTTTCAGATGCGCGAGCATTTAAGGCCGTGCCGGTTTCATATTAATCCCTTGGACAAAATTTATGTAATTTGCCATCTGTGCCCCAAAACAATTCTTAGAAAATACTCATTGAACAGCCTCCTTGAACTCAGTACTAAATCTAGATACAAGAAATCGTATTCAGAATAAAAATTGTCTATAATGTAACAGGTGTGTGAAATATTTATTTTAGCTTTATTTTGAACAAGAGTTATCTTTCTCTGTATCTAAGTGAACTCTCCTTCTAGGAGGTATGTTAAGTCCTTGAAATGATTTGCTTACAAGATTTATCTCCGTATAGCATCATGAATTACAGAATATCAATGAAATACAGGTATTTTGTGTAACAAAAAGGACTTGAGATGTAGGAGAAACATGGCTTGTTATTTTTATTACTTTGTTGAATCTGTAGAATGTTCGAATGCTAATGTTATTCTGAAAAATCATGCTGAGAAGGAGATACAAATAGTTTTCACAGAATGTGGTATATTGCCAGACAATGTCAATGAAAGTTCTTTAAACATTTGTTCTACACATTTCTCTCATATCCTTGAAAGAAATGTTAAAAGAAGCAGAAGAATTTATTGTGAAATTCCTCCATGTATCAGTACACACCCAGAAGCAAGATCTACGAGGAAAAAAGACAGACTACTCTTCTTCTTCTTCCAATTTAGGAACCGGATTCACACGTGAATGTATAAGGTTCCGCGAAAACTTTGCGCAGTGACGTTTCAAAATGTTATTTCAGTCAGAGAGAATGTTGGCATTATTCTACCTGTAGAAACTTGTAAGTGTATTAGAAAGTAGAATGAAATTTTTTAGTTTTTTTCAGTCATTCCAACACAAACATTATGCACTAGTGATGCAGCATCTTCTTTTAGACAATCATACTAGTAGTTATTTATCTGATTAATCTGACACTCATACCAGACAACACACTCACACCGGGTACTACTAAACAGAGTCCGGTAGAGTCTGAAGAAGTTCGGTAGAGTCCGGAGGCTTAATATTAGTTTATATGTATATTAAATGATGTATTCCTGTGGTATTGGTTGTTTTTAATATATTTCTTATTATTTCCAACAAAATAAATACTAAATAATAGGTTTTTATTGAAATATACAAGGTGATCAGCAATCGTTCATAGATTCAAAATGGCGGATATAGAGTTTGGTAGCAATATCGTCGATTTACAGCATGTATTCTGTACATTTAATGATTGATTATTATTGTATATGTGTTTATCTATAGGCATTTTATCAAAGATTGAATAAAATAGCAAGTAACGTGGAAATATTCATATATACAAGATGATATGTAAATAGAGTCCGGTATTCAAAATGGGGGACAACAGAGTCCGGTACGATATATGTTGATTTAATATGTGTATACTGTATATAAATCAATGGTTATAGTTATTCTGTTGGTGTACATTAGAGAAAACATATATGTAATACAATTGTGTCAAATGAAAGTGATGTAAAGTGTAAGAATATTTCTATATAGAACGACAATAAAAACTATTTTAAATAGTCTACACTATAAGAAATAAGAATATTTCTAAATAGAACGACGATAAAAACTATTTTAAATAGTCTGCACTATAAGAAATAAGAATATTTCTAAATAGAACGACGATAAAAACGATTTTAGATATTTTGCACTATAAGAAATAAGAATATTTCTAAATAGAACGACGATAAAAACGATTTTAAATATTCTGCACTTTAAGAAATAAGAACATTTCTAAATAGAACGATGATAAAACGCTATTATATAAGATCAGTACTATCTGATTAATTATAATTACGATGTGCACTGATCAAAGATCAAATGAAAAGTGATTGCTAAATAACTACCAATGATGACACTGTTTTGACAGTACACAGTAATTTGTGATCTTGAACTTTATCATTTACAGGAGGATGGCTTTTCATTCAAATTAGAATCCCAAACTGTATATAATATTTTTCAATTTTATTTACACAATGGCAAATTCTGTAATTCTGTCTTACATTTGAAGACAGCTGCAGTGACAATGCACTAGAACACTGTTATTTGAAGTGAATTCTTTAAAAGGTGACATGTTGAAATAAATAAATAATGCACGTTTGGAGAAAATTCTTCATATGTCACAATTTTTTTTATATTTAAACTGGACAGAAACGACCAAAATTGAATGGAAACTTTGGAAATGGCACTGCTATTTTGAAATTATTTATTCCCTGAAACACATGTTGCTGACCAGTTAGACTGAATTTAAAACTCTTCTGTAGTGGATAGTAGGCTAGGTTTTAATAATCTCATACAGTTTGATGAGAAAATTCAAAATTTTTATTTATACGTTCAATTTTATGGGTAAAATTTATCCAATTTTGGTGCCGTTTTCAATTTTCCCATTGAAATGCATGGTAAATAATAATTTTAAACATGTGTTTGGAAACACATGTTGCTGATGAAACAAAGACTACAACTATGCAATTTCTTTTAGAACAATGTCTAAACTACATTTATCAAGTACAGTTTCATTAGATTTCATTATTGTTTTCAAATAATTTCTGATATTTTATTTCTTGGTAAAGACAGATAAAATTCAAAATGGCCACCATTATAAAATATAAGTGGTCATTTTCCGAACTTCAAATTGTCATAACTTTTGAACCGCTTCACAGATTTTAAAAAACTAAACACCACTGTAAATATCTTCAGGAGATCTGATCATTGGTGTGTACTTTAAGATATTTTAACACATTTTCAAAAAAAGTCTGACCCTCCTATATTATATATTGTCTAGACTAATTAGGAAATTGTATATAACAAAAGTTTTATGGCTTCTTTGACATCTGTCAACCGCCTTACAGCTAATAAAAAGAATCCCAGTAGACATTTAGACTGTTTATTTTATGTTGCAAATTAGAAATTCAGTTAAAAATTGCATAATGTGAATGAATTGTAAATATATTTATTTAATTTTTTTTAATAAAGTACCCAAAATTTTTATTAAATCCATATTTTCATTAAAAAAAAGTCTTAAAAGTTTGGAAATTGTAAGTTATAACATCTGTTCTTCGTAGGAACTTACAAACTGCTACGATCAGAAAAAGAAGAAATGGGATAATATTTTCTTTATATATTTTTATTTGAAAATTTTTAATTAGAGTAAAAATCCAACTTTATTGCCACATTATTGTAATTTAAGTACTGAAAATTATGATTAAATCCAGATTTTCATGTAAGTAACACTTATAACTATGTAATTAGTAGATTATGGCTTCTTTTATTCATGTCTGCCGGCAAATAGCTAAACTATATCGTTTTTATTATTATTTTTTTTTATTTAGCATTTAAAACGACATAAATAGCAGTACCACGTTATCACCACAATAGATAACCACGGATAATATTCATATCTGTATCTGTATCTGTAGACGAATTTCTGCCAATCAAGGCACACCTCAATAAAAGAGGAAGGTTAATCCACCACTATAATAAATACGACGCGTAATATATATATATAAAAGTCACTATCTAGGATACATAAAAGTCACTATCACCACAATATAAAACACATAATATGTCAATTCACCACCATAATATATAGCGACGCGTATAATAAATATTTATAATAGTTCCTATCACAGTCACATAAAACGACTCATAATATATGTATATACACTGGTTGTTATAGATCTAGCAGATAGATAATCTAAAATCTAAAAGATTTGAAAAAGTAGGATCTTATCTAAAATCTAAAAGATTTGAATAAAAGAAGGATCTTATCTAAAATCTAAAAGATTTGATAAAGTGGGATTTTGCAGTCCATGTGCGCACTCTCCAGGATGGTTACTAAATAAGCATCCATTAGGAAATCATATACCGGGTTGCTCACCTATTAATAGCTTCATTATATGTTAATATATCAGTTCTTTTTTCCATTCTCCTTTTTCTTATTCTCCATTAAGCCCAAGAGTTTGTATCGTTTGTTATGGATTTTATATAATAATTGTCTACATAAAGGTTCCAGCACTTCTCCAATGGTATCCAGAGACTTCTTATGGGTTCTGTCATACTTATTGACATAAATAAACGGATTTATAATAAGTTTTAGTATATCTATTGGCTGACTTGCTTTAATTTTTGCCAATACTTCACTACCTACGTCTATTATCCTCTTGATTAATGGCTCCCTAATATCCTGCAATGCCTCACAGCATAATACAAAATGTTGTAAGGTTTCGTCTGCATTTCTACATAGATTACAAGTTGCAGAAACAAGATGTTTGGAATAAGCAGCTCTATTTGTCTGTAGAATATATGTTCCTGTAACAATTTTTAGCCGAGTTGGTATTCTTCTGATGTCCTGTATGTTGGCACTTTGCGATTTCAATAATGGATGTATTCTACCTACATGTATGTTATAGTTAGAGTCTAAGTATTTTAAGCTGGTGTATAACAACATATTTTCCTCAATTGCATTTTTCCAATATTGGTGTACATGTTTGGTTATCAAACTTTTCCATTGTGACTTTGGAAGTGGATTTTCTAGATATGTATATGGATCGTGATATCATACTTTATGCAAATTTTTCTTATATCCATAAACCAACTATTGCTATCATATGATTTAACTTGTAGCTGCCTCTCTGCAAGTCTCCATTCAATTGAGGTGTGTTCAGATCTTGTTATGTTTCCAAAAAATGTTAAAACTTTTATATGTATTTCTGCTTCAATCGGTAATAGGCCTGATAGTATATAAATGGCAGGATCCGCTACATTTATGTAAAGTGATAATATTTGCTTCAATACCTTTTTGTAATGTATGTTCAATTGCTCCAAAATCTTGCCTGTACTGTAGGTAATAATATTTCAAGTCCATAGTATAATATAGGTAGTACATAGGTTCTTAATAATGATATCGTAGTCTCAGGATCTATTCCATTTTCTCCATGTAGTCCTACTCCCATTAGCCTTAGGCTGTATAAGGCTCTAGTGGCTTTCTTTATGTTTTCATTTACTGTTGATTTTGTAGAATTTGTTTCTGATTTTTGAATTCCGATATGGGCTGATTGAGTTACAATAGGCATTTCCTTTCCATCAAGTTTCCAATAACCAGCATTTATTTCTAGCATTTTTGATTTTTTACATGTGTTTATCGATATTACCACACTTTTTTGTGGTTGGAGTAGATATCCCTCTCTTTTGCTGAAGTCTACAGCTACCGGTATGTCAACCATTGTTTGGATATCGAAGGGATTATTTGCTATTAATGCAACATCATCCGCACAGGAAGGTGCACAGCAATTTATATTCCCGATTTTACCACCCAGTCCTGAATTACTTAGTATGTCCAGTAGTGGATTTACATATACTTTGTAAAGATCAGCACTTAGGGCTCCACCTTGTCTCACTCCTTGTTCTATACTAATCATTGATTTTGATATTTGGTTTTTCCATTTAATACATGAGCTGGCATTTGTATAAAGATTGTTGATCAGGGTTATTGATTGTTTTGAGAATCCAATTTGAAATAATCTGCGAATCATATTGGCATGTACCACTACATCAAAAGCTGATTTGCCATCTAATAAGCCAATGTATGTATGTATGTATGTATACGTATACCGATTTCACTTCGTTACTTATACACCAGAAAAGTCGAAATGAAGAACAATGATAATATTTGCTAAAATATATCGTTTTAAATAAAAAAATTTGTAATAAAGTAAAGAAAATGATGATTAAATCCAGATTTTCATGTAAATCACACTGAAAACTAAGTAAAATGTAGATTATGCCTTCTTTTCTTCATGTCGATCTGCAAATCACCGCGATTGGGAAAAGAAGAACAATGATCATATTTGCTGAAATATATCGTTTTAAATATTTTTTTTTTGTAATAAAGTAAAGAAATCTAGATTTTCATATATCTGTTTTCTCTAATGTACACCAACACAATAACTATAACCATTCACTCCATTGATTTATATACAGTATACACATATTAAATCAACATGAATCGCACCGGACTCTGTTGTCCTCCATTTTGAATACCGGACTCTATTTACATATCATCTTGTATATATGAATATTTCCACGTTACTTGCTATTTTATTCAATCTTTGATAAAATGCTTATAGATAAACACATATACAATAATAATCAATCATTAAATGTACAGAATACATGCTGTAAATCGACGATATTGCTACCAAACTCTATATCTGCCATTTTGAATCTATGAACGATTGCTGATCACCTTGTATATTTCAATAAAAACCTATTATTTAGTATTTATTTTGCTGGAAATTATAAGAAATATATAAAAAAAACAACCAATACCACAGGAATACATCATTTAATATACATATAAACTAATATTAAGCCTCCGGACTCTGTTTAGTAGTACCGCACTCACACCTACTACTTAGGCACACAGAGAAACAAAGACACCTATACTCATTTTAAGAACATTCAAGAACAATAACCTAGTTGAATATTTAACCTGCACATATTGTACACTGCACTACTGTTCTTCAAGCAGCAGATAATGACATCTGTTCTCTATAGTCTTCTCAAATATTAGAAACAGAAAACACTGTATATAGTTTTAACCCTAAATGTATAGTACAAAAATGATATGAAAAGAATATTTTGGTTTCTGTGTATATATTTTTATATCCCACCCATACATGCATGGCAAAAGTTAACATCCTTGCCCGGCATGTAATCATCAAGCTTAATGGTGTACTGAACTACAAATGAGAAGAAGAAGCATAAGATTTTCACATACAGTAACAACTGCACTACATGTACCATTTTTAAAAGTACATAGCTTATTTGAGAAAAAATATTAATTTGCTATCAAAATTATTTGAACATTGAAATTTTTTTCTAATGTTCATTGATTGAATACCAACATGACCAAAGTGAAGCAACGTTGGTGGAACAATTTTATGTCATGTATGTTGATTTTATGAAAAAAGTGAAATAACAGTAAAATTTCACTTACAAATTTTAGTAATTCACCGCTGTTAATGTAACTGTTGTCATTCTTATATTTAGTTATTACATAATACATGTACCGGTATCTAAATTTGGTTTTTCAGCTGTTTGTGCCAGTTGCAGAAAAAACCTGTGTATATCTAGACCAAAAGAATCAGGCATATCAGTGATTTCAGATAATGATACTTGTTTGTCAAAGGTATATGTACAAACAAATGTAATACCAAATTTCCTCTTTGTAATTAAACTTATTATAGATTATCGTTTATCAATTACATGAGATACATGTACATGTAGGTACAGAAATGAGAATTGCGACCGAGTGACTGAAAATAGCTATAAACATTCTTATCATGATGAGAGATAACTAAATATGTGTACAGTAATAGGGTTAGAAAGTCGTCATGATAAACTTTAGGTTGTGTTGTGATGACGGAACGACCCGAATTTCTAACACTGCAGTTACATAGCTGAAAAGTATACGCATTTGTGTGATTTAAAAAAAGATTGAAACAGGAACATACATGAAGATGTTGTATAGTAGCAAATGTATCCAGGCTTATATAATCATTGTCATGATCACAAAATATGTCTATAATTGAAAGTTTCAAGCCAGTTTCATGTTTAGCAAAAACAATTGTATATTTTTTTGTTTTATCAGTCAGTTTTCTTAAAAGACATCATATTTACGGTACATTCTAAGATTTAAATCATTCTAAGACAAATAAATTTGACTTTTTTGCACTCAAGTTACTATCATTATATGATCAAATTTTAGTCTTAGTTGTATGTATACTATGGATCTGAATAGGGATGATGAGAAACCTAGTGAAGTTGTCATGATTTACTTAACATGAATGAAAAACATATAAATATAAACTAAAAAGAAGATCACCTAAATTAATTGAGAATCTGTAACAAGAACATAGTACAACAATAATTATTTTTGATTGGTGCATTAGTCTGCAGTAAAGCTACATTGTAGGTTCATCCCTACATGCCCTAATTACATGTAGGTCAGCTTGTACTAGACAGACTTTAATAGTGAGCAATTTGCATAAATGCATGTTTCATTTACCATATTGTGGGGTATTATGTATTTCATTATAATATTATTTTAAATTTACAGAGTAATGAGGAAGAAATATTAGGAAGAGGAATGAGAAGGCATTCCAAAGATGTAGAAATGCAGGTATGATGAATTGGGTAATCTTTACAATAAATTAAATTCCTAAGCTCGACCAGACAGATTCACAGACAGACAGCAGTATACCATAATATGTCCCCCCAAAAGACTGGTGTATGATAAAAACATGACCAAGAACATAGTGCAGAAATAATACCCATTAGCAACCTTATTAGTCCATCAGATGATACAGATAGATTTATATTTTTTTTAGGCTGAAATAATTTGCTTGTTAGCTACAAAAAGAGGCTGCTATTAAATGCTCTTCACACAATATTTTGCTGTATTTATATGTATCCAGTTCACTTTTTAAAGCAAAATACAAAATGTCAAATTAACTAATCATGATTATGATTGTTTTTGTTCTATAATGATACAGCAGAGCATTATCAAATTAAGTAACATTGCATTTATATAATACATGTATGCTTAAGTGGAGATTATAGTATACAAAAATGTATCCTACAGTGGTTCTAAATCAGATAGTTTCTCAAATTGAAGATTTTTCTTCTCTGTTGAAGGTAATTGGAAATATAGATGACCCTTGTGTTTCCAGTCAAGAAACTGATCCATCACAGAATAGTTTATCACAGGTAAAATTTTCTTTTAACTGCTACTTGATGAAGATTTGGAGGTATCTATATTGAATTTAATGGTTGCAAATTCAGTTTACTGCTGACACGTAAGAAGAACCAGTAAGCAGTTATTTGTAACCATCAAATACATGTATTCCTATATCAAAAATATTGATACCCTGAAAATTTTGGCATCATGCAGTTACAAATGACATAATAAACAAGATGCATTTTAATTTTGACAATGTAAGTTTTTTTTTAACAAAGTTGATGTCCTACATGTAGATTTAAAGGGATATTGTCTACCAGCTGCGTAATTTTTTCATACCCAAAATTATTGTCGATTTCCGTACTGACCTTCATAAAATGAAGATTAAACACTGAAATATTGATGAATACGCTTCGAAACGTTGTTTTTTCGACTAAAAAAGCTGACCATCGTTACCGGAAGCTAATTAATTATGCACTGACCTGGGCGAGGCCAACTCTATTTATTTATCTATTTTTATGTCAGTAGCCCGGATGCTGCAGCATGGATATTGAGGTAAGTTTCTATAAAAGTTGAGGAAAAAAGCTATTTGCGAACCGATTGTATCTAAAAGACGTAGAATAAATAATTTCTTTATCAGGAATAGATTTTCTTTGATGAAAACTACATGCCTTAACAGATTCAGCCGATATTTCCACGATAACCATTGAAAACATGCCAGGAGGCACCCTATGGGGACAAGCTCAACTACGTATTTTCGATCGGAAATTTTTGCCGGCGTTAAAAATAACTAAATTAGTTTTTTTCTTCTTATAAGTTATGAAGTTGTTCCCCGAGATTTTGATACACGTGTTAAATTAATTTATTTTAGCCAGTTTACCGACAATATGAAAACAGAGACATACATGTAGAACACAGTGAAATACTGACATGTCTGATAAAAACGAATGACGTAGCCAGTGTTGTTTTATTTGTTAATTGACTGGAATGTTTCAGAGAAATTTGGGCTGGATTAGAAACAAAAGAGACCTTACTTCTAGTTCCACAAGACAGTTGCTGCAAAATAATATGGGACTGACCATTTACCTTGAAGGGGGCTATGTCACGTAGAAATGTTTTTTTCAGACGCCACAGAAATCATATTTTCTTATTTTCCGGCGAAGTGCCAATCTAATTAAAACAAGTTGAACTGTGATCTAATTCTCACTTATGATACCCCTGCCACTTCCCATGATATGGGGTACCTATATGAAGCTTGTGACCAAATACCAGATTTCTGCCATCAATAGTTGCTGAGAAAAATGTGACGAAAAATATTTTGAAAGGACGGATGGACAGAGGTAAAACAGTATACCCCCCTCCCCCTTCGGGGAGCGGGGGTATAATTAGATCTAAAATAGGGAGCAAGTGCGTAGATCTAATTTTAATTGGATTGGCGAAGTGCTGGAATAATTTTTTTTTCTTCAAAATTTTGTATACGATTATACTGTGAAATTGGCAAGTATATGATTATACTGTGAAAATGTCAAGTCGGAATATATTTTTTTCTCCTGTCCAGCCAAAGATTCAGAATCAAAATATTTTTTAGGAAAAAAACCATAAAATTAAAATTGAATAGCTTGAGGGGTAAATTGATAAAAAAAAATTTGCAAGACCAAAATGGTTCTCCCATATACCAACAAAAAAACGAAATAAAACTGTGGTCATAAGAAAGTCCCACGAGAAAATCTTTCCTTCCAAAATAAGACTTTTTTTTATTTCTCTAAACTGAATTTGTGCAAACTATTTCACTTATAATGAATTATATTTCTTTTTTAAATAAAGCTCATTTTTCTAGATGAATGGATAACCATCTGTCTTTACTCTGTTTTTATTAAATCTCTTGTCTTTATTACAGGACTTTGATCGGATTGTCCTTGATGAAGAAGACTTGGGGGTTGCTAGAATGTTTCGAGAGGAACTTGTAGTAATGCCCCATGACGAGGATTACAACAGATCCAATAGGTATGCAGCCTACCGCCAGTATACCATTTGGGCACATGGCCGACTTGGAGCTGGGGTCAGACGTGTGATCCCAAGCTGTTGTACTTGGAAAATTAGGGACACATATCCTGATCTATATGGACAATACAAGGGTTTCATTCCTAGACGATTTAATTAAAACTTGTTCATGAAATATTTTGTATTTTATCCCATATACCCTAATGATAAAGTTTACCACTTGCTTCCCTATGGTCGGTGGTTGTCTGGGTACTCTGGTTTCCTCCACCACTAAAACTGGTCGCCATGATATAGCTGAAATATTGCTGAAAGTGGCGTTAAAACACCAACAATAAAAAATAAATCAACCCTAATGAGTTGTTAATTTCACAAGTTGGTCAGTTGGAATTGTAAATTTAATTTGAAAGTTTTGCCATCTTATTATTATTTTTTGTTCTAACAGCACTGACAACTTCTTCTAAAATGGACTGACAGTCTTTTATATAATTCAAAACCAAACTTGGCAGAGATGTTTTCTATGAGGTCCTACACAAGAGTTGTTACTTTTGTGCAGATTCGTCAAAAAACATGGCCACCATGTGACTGAAAATTCTGATTGGTCGATTTTCAAGATACTTCTTCTCAAGAACCGCTGAAGGGATTGAATGGGAATCTGGTATATATGTTCCTATGAATGTCTTTAACATGTGTTGTTACTGTTTGCGCCATTTGAAAATTCAAAATGGCCACCAGCGGAGGTCAAAGTTTGCATTGAAACCCTATGGGAAACAACATTTTCATCTTCTTCTTGAGAACAGCCGAACAGAATTTAACCAAACTTGGCAGAGATGTTTCTTGTGAGGTCCTAAAAAGTTGTCCTGGTTTGTACTAACTAGACCAACACACTGAGTGTTATCATTATTGTGCATTGGACAATTTGTAATGCCCATTATCCTGACTTGGGTACTTTTCTGCTCTAAATGTGCAGAACTTCTGTCAGACCAGGAAAAACAAAGAGTGACAATCTAAATTTATTTTATGCGACAATATAGTCAATTGTTTTGTCTTGGTCTTCAAATCTGGATTTCTGAGATGCTACAATATCATCCCGAGTTGGAGGTTGTGGAATTGGTGCAAGATGGACCGAGATTCTTCTGGGATCATCTACTTCCAACTGCACACGTTAATTCATTCCTTCATTATCTTGCAGTCTCATACAAATGATGACCCTTAATAGTCTTGGAACATAGGAATATGACTTGTCAGCTTTAACAGGCTGCACAGACCATCTAGCTGTCTTTTTGTTGTAACTTCTCTGCCACCTGAAGTAGAAAAATACATACAATGTAATTCACAAGAATAAAACAATAGAGATTATGATCTATGGAGTCCTAACTTTCAATTCAAGATGAATATCTCGAATGTATAGTGAATGAGCAACTAAACATATCATTACAAGTCCACTTTATGAAGGATTTGAGTGATTTGTAGACAGATTTTAGGTTGTGGTCATCCCTCAAGAAGTTCTACGACAGGCATCACGAGCTGGTCAATGGTTACAGGGTGTCTGTTACCTAAATCAGACCTGATCTTCATTTGTTGTTGATGTCTTTCCCTTCATCGGATGGGACTTCTACCAGACTTGACCATGGACAACGCAGCGGGTTTGCGACTTTCGATTGACCCTTCTGAAGCCTATGATCAAATATCAGATTGCTGCCATAAATAATTACTGAGAAAAATGTTATGAACATCTTGGGACAAACGGACGGACAGAGGTAAAACAGTATACCTCCCCCTTTCCAGTGGAGCGGGGGTATAATAAAGCTCCTATGACATATGATCATGCATGGTTCTGTTATTAGGACAAAATTTCAAGTATGTAAGTTACAACTGAAACATATGAAATTAACATGACAAACCTTACAGTGAAGTTGAGGCTAGGTTCAAAATCTCCATCGTCAGAATCATCACCAACATCACTGCCCTCTTCAGTAATATCTATTGAGAGACTGTAAGAATAAAAAATAATTGTTTACTACAGTGTATGTGTATAATATCGAAACAAATTTTGCTATATGGTTCTGATGTGCAGCTGTATAACGAAAAAGCTTTTCAAAATAATATTAAATCTTTATACATCTATCCAGCACACATCTACACAACACAATATAAAGAGACAAAATTACATCAAAGTTCCAGGAAAAAATTTGGTGCGCCAGACGTGCGTCAATTCTGTCCCAGTTTGGTTTCATTCCCGTAAGTAGCTAAGGAGGACTGGCCATTTCAGCTTGTGGATTGATGAAAATGTAACGATGACGCAGAAGCCAACATGATCCCTATATATAATATAGCTACTAGTAGTATCACTATGCAAGCCACAATAATTAATAGGAAACTGTTATACAAGTGACTGTGTTGAACAATATTGACAATGTTACCTATAAACATAATGTAGAATACATGTATGTCTAATCTTTAACAAAATGAACATACTCAAATGGGTTCACAAATGAACTCGATTTCTCCAGTTTCATCCGTTTCGTTGAAATGTGATGGCTGCTCATTTCTTCTACTCTAGAATTACCTTGGTCAGAATATCTAAATCAAAAGTACAAATATCAATCACTACAAAATCACATTTGTCTGAAATTACCAGTTTTAGTAGTAATTTGCCTAAAAAATTTAGATAATTTTACAAAAACCTGCATGATTTTAACACAGACATGGGCCATCGGTCTACTGTTAAATTCACACACTGTGAAACATGCAAATTGCTATGGATCTTCACATTATTTCTTAAAAATCTTGTTTATTAATCATACTTACAAGATCCAAACTAAACAAGGGCAAAGCGTGGCGTATCCCCTCGCCTAAAAATTTGACCTGGTGACCTTGACCTTTGACTTTGAAAATCAATAGGGTTCCAGATTCTCTTAAGGACTAAGTATGTACCAAGCTTGGTCAAAATCCATTGAAGGATGTTGATTCTAGAGTGTTCACAAGGATGTGACGCGGTAAAATTTTGACCCGGTTATCTTGACCTTTGACCTATAAGGCTATGACCTTGAAAATCAATAGGGTTTCGGCTATCTTAAGGACTAAGTATGTACCAAGTTTTGTCAAAAATCCATTGAAGGATGTTGATTCTAGTGTTCACAAGGATGTTATGCAGTAAAAATTTTAGCCTGTGACCTTGATCTTTGACATACGACCTTGAAAATCAATAGGGTTCCAGATTCTCTTAAGGACTAAGTATGTACCAAGTTTGGTCAAAATCCATTAAAGGATGTTGATTCTAGAGTGTTCACAAGGATGTTACGCAGTAAAAATTTGACCCTGTGACCTTGACCTTTGACCTTGAAAATCAATAGGGTTTCAAATTCTCTTAAGGACTAAGTATGTACCACGTTTGGTCAAAATCCATTGAAGGATGTTGATTCTAGAGTGTTCACAAGGATGTGACGGACGGTAGCGTTACTATATCCCTTCGCAACTTCGTTGGCGAGGAGATAAAAAGCAGTTCAAATGACAATTCTTTAAATAGAAAGCCTTTATATGAAAAATACATATTGATTTCCCTCTATCATGTCTATGTTGATAATTCTAAGATAGTAAAGTATAATTTTGGCTCCCTGAACTAAAAATTATGTCCACAATTGTTGAAATGTAGTAAAAAACTAGTTAATGTAATGTTTTTAGAATAGTCAAGAAATAAACTTGGTTTGCATAAGGAAATTGAAAACGATTTTCATTTAGTCATAGTCTAAAATATGCAGTTCAGGACATTTTATAGTCACATATATAGAAAAGTTTCTGAAACCTGCAAATTTCTATGGATCTTCATATTATTTTTTAAAAACCTTGTTTATGTATCATACTTACAGGATCCAAACTAAAAATGCTACTGAAATGACACTTATTTAAATGGAAAGCTTTTTATATAAAAGATACATACGGATTTTCCACTATGGTGATAATTCACAGACAGGAAGATATAATTTTGGCTCCCATAACAAAGTGTTATGTTCAAACTTGTTGAAAGTACTTTTAACCTTAAATAAATATTTATGTAATGTATTTCCAGTACCCAAGATATGAACTTGTTTGCATAAAGGAATTAAAATGATTTTCATTTAGCCATGGTCTAAAATATGTATTTTAGGACATTTCTGAAATTTTCAGTAAAATTTTGTAGTCATATATAAAAAAAAGTTCTGAAACTTGAAAATTTCAATGGATATTCATATCATTTCTTCAAAACCTTGTTTATAATTATATATTATACTTACAGGATCCAAACTAAAAGTGCAATTGAAATGAAGCTTCTTTAAATAGAAAGCTTTTATTTGAAAAATACATACTGATTTTCCATTATAGTGATAATTCGCAGAAAGTAAGGTATATACTTTTGGTTCCCAAAACTAAGTTTCTTGTCCAAGTTGTTGAAATTTGATAAAATTAAAAGCCTAATTATATGTTGTATATCAAAGAAATAAATTTGCTTGAATAAAAAGAACTTTATAGGGTTTTCATTAAGCCATGTACAGTTTTAATACTTGCATTAAAAATGAATTGATTCGATATTTCTTTTTAAATTGATAATAATAAACTGCATTGTCATTGATATCATTTTTGCACTCCCATTTCCCCTTTGCTGGCCTCTTAAAATTTGTGTTTGTTTACCTCGCAAATACGGCCGTTTTATGCTACTCATTGACAATAATTTGCTGTTGCCAGGTGCAAAATTAAATATATTGATTAATATCTACCGAAAATGATCATAGGCATCATCATAAATTCATAAAATATGAAAAACGATTGAGAAAAGAAGGCAACATGCTCGGCTTACCTATCAACAATAATCAAGCACTTCCTTGAGTTCGCTCCATCCAACGGCAACGGTCCAACTGATCCCCTACATATATCCTGCATTTGTTCCATTTGGAAGATACTTCACTTCTATTCCTCTTTATCTCTGAATCCGTCAAAGTCCGCTTTCTTCCACGCGTTGACAGTTTCTCTTTTGCCCAAGAACCACATGTTGTTTATTGTTTCTAAACAGTGCGCATGCTCAAGACGTGTTCGTATAGAAGGCCATATGAATAGATTTGAATATTGTCATCCGGACAATAATTCTTTTTTGGGTCTTTTTTGTCAAAAAATCGTATCTTTTGCAACATAACTCGGTGTTAATCTTCATTTTATGAAGGTCAGTACGGAAATCGACAATAATTTTGGGTATGAAAAAATTACGCAGCTGGTAGACAATATCCCTTTAAGTCTTTAGTTATAACCTTTTTCATTAAACAAACTTAGATTTAAGGAATTTTTTTCAAATATGTTTGTGACAAAGTATGTATCATAAGCACACATAATTCCATAATGTCTGACATTGTTTGTCTACTTTGACATCTTTTAATGTATTTTATTTTAATGTATTTTTCTCTGATTTCAGCAATCCTGCCAGAGCCTGAATATATTCGAGTATTTTGATCGTTTGGAGAGCTTGAACAGCTTTCTTTCAAAATGTGGTATAAACTCCATCCATATGCCTACGTCATCATGGAAAATGTATTCCAAAAAAAACAAAGATAGCTATGTCCAACATGTAAGAGAAGTAGTTTATGCAGTTATAAGCACTATTTTCCCTTATGAAATTCAGCATGTCCTTGAAGACTTTTATAACTTGTCTACTGACACCACGATGGAGCAGACGAATGAGGCAGACAGTATTCTTCAAGAGGCATTGATTGAATCGTACGGAAAGGCAGATACCTGGCAATTGAAAAGACAAATGTTATCGATTCTTGCCAAAACTATGCACTACAAATCGATAATTGAAAAAATTTCAGGTTTAACAGAATATCGATACTACAAGGCCAAGAATCACTCTGCAGTTTATGGCTGTGCTCTACCTCCCCCTTTTAATGAACAACTTAGACAAAGAATGGATCCACACAAACTGGACATTTTTTTAGACTTTATAACATCATCACATATCATCAAAGATCTACCTTTTGGGGAAAGAAAATTAAGACTATCAAATGGTAAAGTGGTTGAAACACCCAAGGTCATCAGATGTCTGGCTCCAGCTGCTATCATACAACAGTTCAAACAGTACTGTGTTGAAAATGATGAAGTGCCTTTAGGTAAATGGTGCATTTCTTTAACAAGTTTAGTACCTCTCAAATCCATTATTTTGATAAATATGTTGACTGCAATATGTCAAGTCTGCTCAAAGTAGGAGCTTGCTGTAGGAGTATCGCAACTTTTGAAAATTTTAATAATTTTTTTCACTGGTTTTCTATTATTACATACATGCACAATGTATCCTTATTGTCCATTTTGATTCTGCAAATTTGATTTTTGTATTTGGTTAATTGAAAATTCTAACAAACTGCAAATACAGATGTGACTCATTGAAAGTGAATAAGGCCTGGTTTTGACATATATGATTTGTAAAAACTAGTGGTTTAATATTATAGGAATCAGAGCAAATTGTCTCATCTTTATCAATGTAGACAAGAAGTGTAACCAAGTTATAATCCCTTATCCCTAGGACTAACAAGGGAAAAATTATTATCTCTTCACCTACATTGAGTAAGGAAAGTTTCTCATTAACAACAAACTTTAGGTGATATTTTTTTTTCAGGTGACAGTACCATGTTTAAAATTCTAGCAGAATGTTCAGCAACTGTTCGAAAAGCATTTGAAGGGATAGACTACTATGTAGCTGAAGGTGGAAGGGCTTTTCAGGTTAGTTTTGAAATGTTACATTTTTTCCACTAAAAACTTGTACAGTGTATTAAAGACAAAATATGAAATAAACTTATATTGATTTATATGCTACTAGAACTGTGAGTGAGCTCACTGAGTGATACCCACCGCTTACAACATGTAAAACCCTTAAGTTGGATTATCTCCCTTTGCAAACATCCGACAATAATTATCTTGCTTCATGCACATCTACATATGATGCCCAACCTTCATATAAAGTTTCATCAAAATCCATTGAACAGTTTAGGAGAAGTTGTGCTTACAAGGTACATGAATGGACAGACAGACAGAAAGACGGACGAACATGGTGATTCCTATATACCCCCAAACTTTGTTTGTGGGGGGTATAAATATAAATACACATATAAGTAGATATGAAAATAGCGAATGAAAATGGTTTCTATAATAAATTGCCCAACTATGAAAATCTAATTTGGTAATCTTTCACCTATTTAGTACTGATATGTATAATTCTGCATATCTGATATTTCTCAGAATTTGGTCAGATCAGGTCTGAAAACCTAGTTTTAGTTCCGGTTTATGACAAATTGGAGTCTGAAGATGACAGACTTGTTGTTGCAATCCAGGAGTTGCAATAAAATATACAAGAATCTCTGGCATTAAATTCATCACATTGTACTACAATTAAACAATATGGAAAATGCCATGTAATTTTCATGTATATTTTCCATAAATAAAGTAGAAATTTGTCCATAAAGTACACCAACTTATTTCTTCTTTACCTATATGTATTTACTTTTAGGATATATGTTCAGTTGTCCAAGATTTGTGTCAGGTTGGTGCACTGACAAATGACAAGATGAAGGAGTACATTGATGTTGCACAAGAGTGTAAAAGATATTTGAAAACAGATTATAAGGTAATATTTGAGAGATATAGAATAATGGCAGATTTGAAAGTAAAACAGAAATTATCAATAGTATTACACTAAGCCTCATAGGGCATTATTTGATGCTAGTGAACCTTTAAATCTGATGTTATTATTCTTGTCTACAGTCAAGGAAATTAGAAATTTGAATCCACAGGACATTCGGTCCTGTGAACTGTGAGGAATTACAGGACCGAACTAGATTTTACAGGACCGACAATAAAATAATGATTTTTTTTAAAATAATAAATTAATTTTATTTAAGTGTCACATATTGATTGCATTAAACTTACAATCACAAACAGCAATATCTACAATTAGACAGTGGCGTAAAGGTTAGTGTGCGAGTGCTCATGGGTTCGTGCTCCAGTCGGGTCAAATCAAAGACTATAAAATTGGTATTTTTTGCTTCTTACAAATGTAGCTTTATTTTAGTAAGACAAAATTCAGAAATGTTAATTTTAAAAAAGTGCAGTCTAATATATGAAACTCAAGTTTGGATGCATATTACAGGTACACATTACTGAGTCATCATCTGTTCCTGACCATTGCCGAATATTTGCCCTTAGTGACAAATTAGGAACTTTTGGCTGCAAATGTGAACATGAACATGATATGGTGTGTGTCAATTGTGAACAAATTCATGAGTTACTCTCTTCTCTAACCAACTTAATTTTGGAAAGTGATCTGAAAGAAAAGGAGGAGAACAGAGATGATTACCAGTACAAATTTTCTCAGGCACAAAGTAATATAATTAATTGGAAGACACATATTGTTAGATAAAGAAATCGGATATGCTAAAGACACAGTATATAAAAAAATTGTCTGAGGCACAGATTACTCCCAAAGAAGTCACAATTTCTGGTAACTGTTCTGAAATTGAAAGCAAACAAACTCTGTCTCAAGGCTGGGGAATTAAATTGGAAAGGAAAAACAAAAGATTCACTGAAAACCAAAAGAGTTTTTTGATTGAGAGGTTTAACATTGGAGTTCAGACAGGACGCAAAGAAGACCCTGAAAATGTTTCAACATTAATGAGGAACATAAAGAATGCTGATGGCTCAAGGTGCTTTTCATTAGCAGAGTTCTTAACCTTGCAGCAGATTACCAGCTTTTTTTCTAGACATTGTAGAAAGAATGAAGCTATGAGAGAACATACCATTTCTGACCTTGAGAACACTTTACTAAATTAGCTTATATACTTTTATAGTGTAGGGTCAATTATAGTTTATAAAATTTCTGAATATAATCTTTTATATACCCCCGCTCCCCGAAGGAGGAGGGGGGTATACTGTTTTACCTCTGTCCGTCCGTCCAAGATATTTTTCGTCGCATTTTTCTCAGTAACTGTTGATGGCAGAAATCTGATATTTGGTCACAAGCATCATATAGGTATACCATATTGTGGGTAGCATTTTTGGACCCATCAGATTCCTACTTCCTGTTTGCCGACTTTGTTGATTTTTATACACATTGAACATATATGCTCATTTTTCGTCGCATTTTTATCAGCAACTATTGATGGCAGAAATCTGATATTTGGTCACAAGCTTCATATAGGTACCCCATATCGTGGGAAGCGTTTTTTGACCCATCAGATTCCTACTTCCTGTTTGCCGACTTAGTTGGTTTCTATACACATTGAACATATATGCACATTTTTCGTCACATTTTTCTCAGCAACTATTGATGGTAGAGATCTGATATTTGGTCACAAGCATCATATAGGTATACCATATTGTGGGTAGCATTTTTGGACCCATCAGATTCCTACTTCCTGTTTGCCGACTTTGTTGATTTTTATACACATTGAACATATATGCTCATTTTTCGTCGCATTTTTATCAGCAACTATTGATGGCAGAAATCTGATATTTGGTCACAAGCTTCATATAGGTACCCCATATCGTGGGAAGCGTTTTTTGACCCATCAGATTCCTACTTCCTGTTTGCCGACTTAGTTGGTTTCTATACACATTGAACATATATGCACATTTTTCGTCACATTTTTCTCAGCAACTATTGATGGTAGAGATCTGATATTTGGTCACAAGCTTCATATAGGTACCCCATATCGTGGGAAGCTTTTTTGGACCCATCAGATTCCTACTTTCTGTTTGCCGACTTTGTTGATTTTTATACACATTGAACATATATGATCATTTTTCGTCGCATTTTTCTCAGCAACTATTGATGGCAGAAATCTGATATTTGGTCACAAGCTTCATATAGGTACCCCATATCGTGGGAAGCATTTTTTGACCCGTCAGATTCCTACTTCCTGTTTGCCGAAGAGCGGGGATATCATAGGTGAGCATTAGCTCACAGTTCATCTTGTTAAATGGACAGATACTGCAATATAGACAGCATTTTACAACTTTATTTGGAATTATCAATTGAAAGAAGTATTCGCAGGAAAAAAAACACCAGGGTTCAGAAAATATGGAAAGTATTTTTAATCGAGTTTTATAGAGACGATGAGGAATTTGCTTAATAAAAATTTAAAGTAAGTAATATGTTTGGTTCAAAATTGGTGCATTTTACTGAGTATTCCAATATCTTTCCAAAAATTGTGGTAACAGGCCTTACAGCAAACATTATATCAAAATTGAATTTTTTCCTAGCGTATTCTATATAAATTATCTCTCCTTGACTGAAAATGGCATACTTGATGACATACAGTGTTATTTCATTTAGTACTAGTGTTTTATATGTATAGATGTATTAGAAAAGTATTCTTTATGATTTTACATAGCTTTATTGTTGGTATTTCATTGTGAATTTGTATGGTTGCATTTTCCACAGACCAAATAATTGATGTTTGACCCTAGGTTTACCTTAAGGTAGTGGGAGGAAGTAAGTCAAAATCAATAACTTTTTCTTATACTTTGTAGAATTAAACATTGATAGATGCTTATTTAAAAACTACAATAAAATTTGCGGGGGTCACCGGCCATCTAAGTAAATATTGGACATTTAGAATATGGGAAAAAAGGGTGTTTTTTCATTGAGTTCTGTATAGAAGATAGATATTTTCATTTTTGTTTCATAAAATTGAAAAAAAATTGATAAATTTTGTTTATAATTGGTGAAAATGTGCCTTTTTACACGTTTATTGAATTGCATAAATAATAAAGTATGGTTACCAGGCTTTTAAAAGACTTATAGTCAAAGTTGTAATTTTTCACAGTGCATTCTATGCAAATTATCTCCCCTTGGAAAAACTATAAAGTGACATTTTTGACAAATTTACACTATTATTTCATAAAGTATTGCTGTTTTATTTATAAAAATAGTATTCTCCATGATGCTGAATGGTTTTAATGTTGGTATCTCATAGTGGTGCACCGATCATCGGAAACATCGTCTAATCAGTCGGACGTCATCATACGATCCGATAATCGATTCTTAAACCTTGTGGTCGATTCTGATTCTATAGTGTCTAAAATATATATGCTTAACTTTGTTCTTTGGTAGTTGTTTTTTTTTTTGTCTCCATACTGACAAAAATATTGCAGTTTTATCCCAGCTGGGTTTTTTTGCCCTCATACTGACAAACATCTGGCTGTTTTGTCCAAACGTACTTTTGACAACTCAGTCAATACACACTTTTGGACTAGTCTATTATTTATCTACTTCCCGGAATAGTCCATTTTATATCAGGTGTTACACATATGGAAAACGATCTTTTGTTTTGTTCTAAGTTAATGTTTACAAATGGAAAAATTGTAGTTTGTAAATATATTATTTGATTTTATTCAAATCTTTACTTTTGTCAAACACATATTTGGACTAGTCTATTATTTATCTATCTATATCAGGTGTTACACATATGGAAAACGATCTTTTGTTTTGTTGTAAGTTAATGTTTACTAATGGAAAAAATATAGTTTATGAATTTATGATACAATTTTATTCATATCTTTACTTTGTCAATCATACTCTTGAAATAAAGGCTATTTGATTAATTATAGTCAGTAAATACATTTAGAAGGCAATTGTCACCGATCATCGGTCGATGTTGATATAACGATCATCGATCTTGAAAATGTTACCGATTCCCATCACTAGTATCTCATTATTGGTTCATTTTTCCCAATATGCTCAGAAAGAATGCTAAGTGATAGACCCTTGGACTACCTTAAGGTACAACATGTATATTGCTAATACAATTTGTTTTCAATTTATAATGAAATTGCTTTTAGTGAACATTATTTGAACTAAACAGTTGTTGCTTACTACAGTTAAAAGTTAGATTTAAAATTATGGTTAAGATTTGAAAAGATTGGTGAAATATAGTAGAACTGTATGTTCGGCAAATTCTAAAAATAGCCTAACTTTGAGAAATCGTTACTATAAAACGAATAAAATTCCCACTCTGATTTGATAGTATATTGTTCTATAAGACATATTCAAACTTTTGATCAAAGTATCTTAAAATTCCTATGCTGCATTTTTTAGAGGTTAAGACTTAAAAAATCCTAAAAATCGTAAAATTCTTCCAATTGGAAAATTGAAGAAACCACCTATCTTAAATTGTCAGGCACAACACTTTCTGTACTGACTATCATTATGCTCTTTATTGTTTTGAATGTCAAAACAAAGGTGATTCAATTAAATTATTTACATTATTGATATATCTTGTATGTTAAATGTAATAAAATGTTGAAATTATGCAGAAAATGGCTTTTTCTATAGGATTGAATGGACAAATATGGTTAAAACGACTATTTGTTGCCATGGCAACACCATTTTTTTTCTTTCAATTTTCATATCAATATTACTGTTTAGTATTCCATAGGAAACATATGAAGTAAATATGAGCATATTCTGTGACATACTATTTCTCAGTACATTGATAGTTCTTTGGTCTTTACATAGAATTGCTCTTAAGATTTAACTTTGATAAATGTGGTTCACCAATGAATTGACATGCATATATACAATGTAGTACACACTAAAACATATACAATATAAATATTATCCTGGTCGTATTACAGTGTATCTGTATCTTTCAGTACAAAACTATACGGTTTTTTTTATAAGCTACTTTTAAATATGTTGCAATTTCATGAGGTTATGTCTATTGTTTAATATTTGTTTTCATAATATTGGCTTTGTATTTGTTCTGGTTGTGGATTATTTGGAGTTAGTGAGTGAGTTATTGTTGCTTAATGCCAGATGTGCAATTTTCCTGCAATATCATGGCATGAAGTTATATAAAAATTATATTTAAATGATATTACAATACCATCCGATTTATAGTAGATCATTCACAATGCTATTAGTCAGATTTTTAGGTGTCAAACCAGTAATTCAACCAATCAGAGCTAAGAACATATACAAAAGTAGTCCCTTTTAAAGAAAAAAAGTTCCTTTCACTTTGTTGTATTGTGACAAATACTGAATGGAATGGAATAATTAAATTGATAATTGAAGTTAAATGTATAAGGATTATTTTGAGCCCAAAGAGGGAGAGGCGTTAAGGTGCAAAATTGGCCCCACATTTTATCAAAAAATAATGCTTCACACAGAATAAAAACAATTTACTAATTTAATTGTTATATTTACAAATTTTCAAAAAATATATCTTTCCGAGAGATTGGGTGCGCTATGACGTCATAATGACATCGTGATTAGACGGATAATGCTAAAAATGGACTATAAACGACATATTCAATGTACATTTTAGCTATTTTATATACCTCCACAGTCTTCCACCAACACGAAATTGAGCAGTTTTGAGTATAGAGGGTTAATGATTTTATCAAAATATTTTGTTGGTGGAGGATTGTGGAGGTTGTTAAATATTAATTTATTTATAACCTCGGCCAGACCCTTAAAATCAATATTTTCACTCTTCTGATTGTATATATGATACCATTATGTATATATACACAATCTCTGTACATTTTATGATTCATTTCAAGCAATGAAATTCATCAGTAAATAACTTGTTTCTGTAAATAATTGTATTTATTTTAAATACAGTTTGTATGCATTGAAACCAGGAGAAAAACTCAGTGCATGCAGTCCGGCGTCAATGCGATAAAAAGAACTGGGGACTATACGTTCCATAAATGGCCCCATATTTAATGAATCATTATCTAAGAAAATACTTGATTAAAATTTGATGTGTTTTATTTTATAGACGACATCATACTTTTGATGTAAACCTTGTTTCCAACAAAATCGATACGTATTTGACGTCTTTGTGACGTCGTGAGCGTTATTTGTTTTCTGTGTTTCGTGGAATTTTGCCCGCGATATTTCGACTGTTTTTGAAGAAATTAAGCACCTCCGTAGTCGTGCACCAGACAATATTTTACCAGATTATTAAAATAAATAAAACACAACTACTGTTAAAGTATTTTTTGGTGCACGAGGTGTTAAAGTTCTTGAAAAACGACGGGAAAATGTTCAAATATTACAAGCGCTTAGATGACGTTTTGATGTTTGAGAAGCAATAGTTGCTGTAAAAAACGATGGTATGTCGGCACGTAACAGTTATATAATATAAAAATAAAATAAACACCACTTCATCCAAAATAGTTTTTTTTCATAAGCCCCCAATTATTGATTATATATTTTCTTCCGGGATACTGAAATAGTTATTACTACCGGGATACTGAGGTAGGTTTAAAGGTCTATCGATGCTACTTCTAAAATGAATTAAAATAGTTTGATCCAAAAGGAGTAGATGTGTTTTGGGCACAATCCAACATATCCTTAAGAAGAGTTTGAAGATACCACAGGGGCAATCAGAATCCGTATATGCGTTCTGTCATGTGCATAAGTTATTGTTTGCATGATTGACAGACAATATTCATCATATTGTTTTCTAGCTTCTGAACTGTCGATCGAGAAAAAAATAAAATATTCTAAACAGGCAGCATATAGCCAGTCAATGGGGTTTGCAATTAATATTTCGCATGCACAATAGCGACACACCACCACAAGGTGTGGAAAATAGAAATATTCTTCTGTGGTTTAAATGCGTATTAACTGCATTACATGTAAACTGTATTATTCTGTTTGATAAATTCCTTTTACTAGAACAGATTTTTTTTTACCCTTGAGTGAAATAGTGTTGTAATAAAATATTGTGAACGTGATGTAAAACTACGAAAGTATGTCAAGGTATATTTTAAATGAGGTTGAAACATGTTGCCATTTGATATCAATTCGGTTGTATTTCATTTTGACGATTTTAATTATGGAAGACGATCACAACCATATTTTTTTTTAACAATTGCAACTCAGCTGTTTTTTTTCATAGCATATAATAAAATGAAAAAATATATATCACACTGTCGGAACAGTTCCAACATTCAATAGAAAAATCGTAGAAATAATATCATTTAGTGTCTGTCGTCTGTTATCCATAACTTTTCATATTAATATTTAATCTTTTTCTTAGAAACTGCAAAACCAAATGCTTTATTTTACGTTATCAAGTTCTCTCAACCCGCACCTTGGCATTTTTTTTTATAGATTTATGATGGTTGTCCGTAAAAATGTACTGGAATATATCATAACATTGGTTGTCGTTAAGAATAAAGTACGGTTAAAAAAATGTTTAAAAAAATTTCAAATAAGACAAAGTTCTATTCTTCAAATAAATCTATCTATTACTTCTTTAAGGTTAATACCAAAATTTCGACCAGTTTTCGACAATCAATGTTAATAAGTTTCTGAATTGACATGATCTCAATATGTACATTATCAATGTCATAGCAGACGATGAAACCAAAATTGGTCTGTATCAGATATATTTTTTAAATGATTAAATGATTGTTAAGGTGACGAAAAAATGAATTACGAAAACATACAATTTGAACGTGAAATAATAGATGTGGTACGTAGTTCTTACATTTAAAAATTACATTTTTAGATCAGATTTCTTGAGATCATTCATGCAATTTCAGCATCATAATATAACCTCTGACAAATGAAGCGATCAAAATAATGAGAGATTTTATCACGTGAAACAAACCGTCGAAAACAGGAGCCCGTCGAAAATGGGTGACGTTGTGACATTACTATTCATTCACTTTAATTTCATAATACAGTTTCAGAACATGTTTTTATTCCTGAAATCAATCCACATTGCATATTAAGTCAAATTTATGCTTTGTTTATTGAGTTTTATTATGCTTTGTTTTTCTTTTTTTTAAAGATAAGCATTATAATACAATGATACGTATATTCTGTATTCTGAAAAAATGACATTCAGTGCTTTTCATTACCTGACTTTGTCGGTCCGCTGTGAGGAATTAGATGCACATATTAACTAACTGTATTTATTTATGAAAAGCACATATTGTGAATACATTTTGGAATTTTTTTTATCGACATCTGAGGTGGGGCCTATTTTGGCTCTTATAGCTCCCAGTCCTTTGATTGATTTAGTTGTATTTTAATATGAATATGGAGGATTTGATGCATGACCTATAAATAGGGAATTTCTGGGGGATGACAGCTATTTTTAGAGTAGGTATTTTCCATAGCCTGGCATTTCACTGCAAGACTTTAAACATGGCCTGATATTTTGACAGAACGTAGAGAAATCATGGACGCTTCAGAAAATGTATGGTCTTCGAACGGTTAAACATAAGATAAAATGGCCAGGTAGGCTCGAAAAAACACAAATTTAGTAGAAAACCTTAAAGAAATTAATTATAAGTTAAGTTAAAAAACATCTAATTGAACTTTTGTTGCTATCATGTTCAAATTTTTCAATCCTACAATTTGTTCCTGGTAATTTTTGATAGTTTCAGTTAAAATACATGTACAATGTACTCATAAAATAATATAAGGCTATAGAAAGCAGTTTTAATTGAAAATTATGTAGTAAAAACCTGATAATTTAAGTGATCCCAGAAAAATTATTTTGACTGCTTAGCATTTTCTGTAAATTTGGATTTCATGTTTTAGAGTATTATTTGGCTGTAACAGTACATTTGAACATCCAGCTTACTTAAACAGTGGGACAAAATGATGTGGAAGCATATATTTATTGAGTTTTGGGGGAAATTATAGTTTTGTACCATAAGAAATTCCAAAACTTGAATATCAATAAATCATATTTTTGCATATTTGATGGAATTAGAAGGAATTTCAACTGTAGATCTATATACAAAAACTTATTTTATGCCTTAAACTACATAATTTATGGGGTTAAAGCATGAATTAACAAAATTAAGAATGATGTGAACTGATTTTATGGGACGAAAAAAGGGGAGGCTAAATGTAAACATTTCATAGTATTTAGCTATTAAATATACAACGGAGGCATATATATGTGTAGAAATTGCTTATTATGTTAGAAATTAGCTTAATAACTGTAATATATAAGAGAATAGGTAAGTTTTGGTATATTACACAGTCTGAACTCAACAGCTGTAAATGGAGATGTTTTCATTAAAAATCTTCAAGGGGGTGGGTACCTTTGCATTTGAACACTTATACTTGCAAATATTAGACAGCCACATACCTTATGAGGTTTTTTGTGGTTGATATTGCCTAAGGAATAGAAATAAGGCCAATAAAGGGTTGGAGAAGCAAGTTTTGTTGCTCTTTAGGTGTCAAACCAGTAATTCAACCAATCAGAGCTAAGAACATATACAAAAGTAGTCCCTTTTAAAGAAAAAAGTTCCTTTCACTTTGTTGTATTGTGACAAATACTGAATGGAATGGAATAATTAAATTGAAAATTGAAGTTAAATGTATAAGGATTATTTTGAGCCCAAATTTGATTGATTTAGTTGTATTTTAATATGGATATGTAGGATTTGATGCATGACCTATAAATAGGGAATTTCTGGGGGATGACAGAGCTATTTTTAGAGTAGGTATTTTCCATAGCCTGGCATTTCACTGCAAGACTTTAAACATGGCCTGATATTTTGACAGAACGTAGAGGAATCATGGACGTTTCAGAAAATGTATGGTCTTCGAAAGGTTAAACTTAAGATAAAATGGCCAGGTAGGCTCGAAAAAACACAAATTTAGTAGAAAACCTTAAAGAAATTAATTATAAGTTAAGTTAAAAAACATCAAATTGAACTTTTGTTGCTATCATGTTCAAATTAGCCTAATAATGTCGCAACAGACACAGAGTGACATTTTTCATACAAAAATGTTACAAAATGCATTGTGGTGTCAGATTACATGGTCAAAATGCATGTTATGTAATATTTTGGAAAATTGCTCCCAAACACTGGATATACATGGACAGAGGGTATTGCAACTCATTTTATTTTTATTTATGACTTTATAATTATTGAGAATATGTTATTGAATGTGTTTTTGCAGTAGAAGGGCATATAATATTGAAAATATGGTTGATATTAAGAATTTTAAAAATTTCATCATGCACCAGTTTGTTGACTTCAAATATAGAATATGGCGATATCATGATTGGATTTTTTTCAATCCTACAATTTGTTCCTGGTAATTTTTGATAGTTTCAGTTAGAATACATGTACAATGTACTCATAGAATAATATAAGGCTATAGAAAGCAGTTTGAATTGAAAATTATGTAGTAAAAACCTGATAATTTAAGTGATCCCAGAAAAATTATTTTGACTGCTTAGCATTTTCTGTAAATTTTTCAAATTGTCAATTTGGATTTCATGTTTTAGAGTATTATTTGGCTGTAACAGTACATTTGAACATCCAGCTTACTTAAACAGTGGGACAAAATGATGTGGAAGCATATATTTATTGAGTTTTGGGGGAAATTATAGTTTTGTACCATAAGAAATCCCAAAACTTGAATATCAATAAATCATATTTTTGCATATTTGATGGAATTAGAAGGAATTTCAACTGTAGATCTATATACAAAAACTTATTGTATGCCTTAAACTACATAATTTATGGGGTTAAAGCATGAATTAACAAAATTAAGAATGATGAGAACTGATTTTATGGGACGAAAAAAGGGGAGGCTAAATGTAAACATTTCATAGTATTTAGCTATTAAATATACAACTGAGGCATATATATGTGTAGAAATTGCTTATTATGTTAGAAATTAGCTTAATAACTGTAATATATTAGAGAATAGGTAAGTTTTGGTATATTACACAGTCTGAACTCAACAGCTGTAAATGGAGATGTTTTCATTAAAAATCTTCAAGGGAGTGGGTACCTTTGCATTTGAACACTTATACTTGCAAATATTAGACAGCCACATACCTTATGAGGTTTTTTGTGGTTGATATTGCCTAAGGAATAGAAATAAGGCCAATAAAGGGTTGGAGAATCAAGTTTTGTTGCTCTTTAGGTGTCAAACCAGTAATTCAACCAATCAGAGCTAAGAACATATACAAAAGTAGTCCCTTTTAAAGAAAAAAGTTCCTTTCACTTTGTTGTATTGTGACAAATACTGAATGGAATGGAATAATTAAATTGATAATTGAAGTTAAATGTATAAGGATTATTTTGAGCCCAAATTTGATTGATTTAGTTGTATTTTAATATGGATATGGAGGATTTGATGCATGACCTATAAATAAGGAATTTCTGGGGGATGACAGAGCTATTTTTAGAGTAGGTATTTTCCATAGCCTGGTATTTCACTGCAAGACTTTAAACATGGCCTGATATTTTGACAGAACGTAGAGGAATCATGGACGCTTCAGAAAATGTATGGTCTTCGAAAGGTTAAACATAAGATAAAATGGCCAGGTAGGCTCGAAAAAACACAAATTTAGTAGAAAACCTTAAAGAAATTAATTATAAGTTAAGTTAAACAACATCAAATTGAACTTTTGTTGCTATCATGTTCAAATTAGCCTAATAATGTAGCAACAGACACAGAGTGACATTTTTCATACAAAAATGTTACAAAATGCATTGTGGTGTCAGATTACATGGTCAAAATGCATGTTATGTAATATTTTGGAATATTGCTCCCAAACACTGGATATACATGGACAGAGGGTATTGCAACTCATTTTATTTTTATTTATGACTTTATAATTATTGGGAATATGTTATTGAATGTGTTTTTGCAGTAGAAGGGCATATAATATTGAAAATATGGTTGATATTAAGAATTTTAAAAATTTCATCATGCACCAGTTTGTTGACTTCAAATATAGAATATGGCGATATCATGATTGGATTTTTTTCAATCCTACAATTTGTTCCTGGTAATTTTTGATAGTTTCAGTTAGAATACATGTACAATGTACTCATAAAATAATATAAGTCTATAGAAAGCAGTTTTAATTGAAAATTATGTAATAAAAACCTGATAATTTAAGTGATCCCAGAAAAATTATTTTGACTGCTTAGCATTTTCTGTAAATTTTTCAAAGTGTCAATTTGGATTTCATGTTTTAGAGTATTATTTGGCTGTAACAGTACATTTGAACATCCAGCTTACTTAAACAGTGGGACAAAATGATGTGGAAGCATATATTTATTGAGTTTTGGGGGAAATTATAGTTTTGTACCATAAGAAATTCCAAAACTTGAATATCAATAAATCATATTTTTGCATATTTGATGGAATTAGAAGGAATTTCAACTGTAGATCTATATACAAAAACTTATTTTATGCCTTAAACTACATAATTTATGGGGTTAAAGCATGAATTAACAAAATTAAGAATGATGTGAACTGATTTTATGGGACGAAAAAAGGGGAGGCTAAATGTAAACATTTCATAGTATTTAGCTATTAAATATACAACGGAGGCATATATATGTGTAGAAATTGCTTATTATGTTAGAAATTAGCTTAATAACTGTAATATATAAGAGAATAGGTAAGTTTTGGTATATTACACAGTCTGAACTCAACAGCTGTAAATGGAGATGTTTTCATTAAAAATCTTCAAGGGGGTGGGTACCTTTGCATTTGAACACTTATACTTGCAAATATTAGACAGCCACATACCTTATGAGGTTTTTTGTGGTTGATATTGCCTAAGGAATAGAAATAAGGCCAATAAAGGGTTGGAGAAGCAAGTTTTGTTGCTCTTTAGGTGTCAAACCAGTAATTCAACCAATCAGAGCTAAGAACATATACAAAAGTAGTCCCTTTTAAAGAAAAAAGTTCCTTTCACTTTGTTGTATTGTGACAAATACTGAATGGAATGGAATAATTAAATTGAAAATTGAAGTTAAATGTATAAGGATTATTTTGAGCCCAAATTTGATTGATTTAGTTGTATTTTAATATGGATATGTAGGATTTGATGCATGACCTATAAATAGGGAATTTCTGGGGGATGACAGAGCTATTTTTAGAGTAGGTATTTTCCATAGCCTGGCATTTCACTGCAAGACTTTAAACATGGCCTGATATTTTGACAGAACGTAGAGGAATCATGGACGTTTCAGAAAATGTATGGTCTTCGAAAGGTTAAACTTAAGATAAAATGGCCAGGTAGGCTCGAAAAAACACAAATTTAGTAGAAAACCTTAAAGAAATTAATTATAAGTTAAGTTAAAAAACATCAAATTGAACTTTTGTTGCTATCATGTTCAAATTAGCCTAATAATGTCGCAACAGACACAGAGTGACATTTTTCATACAAAAATGTTACAAAATGCATTGTGGTGTCAGATTACATGGTCAAAATGCATGTTATGTAATATTTTGGAAAATTGCTCCCAAACACTGGATATACATGGACAGAGGGTATTGCAACTCATTTTATTTTTATTTATGACTTTATAATTATTGAGAATATGTTATTGAATGTGTTTTTGCAGTAGAAGGGCATATAATATTGAAAATATGGTTGATATTAAGAATTTTAAAAATTTCATCATGCACCAGTTTGTTGACTTCAAATATAGAATATGGCGATATCATGATTGGATTTTTTTCAATCCTACAATTTGTTCCTGGTAATTTTTGATAGTTTCAGTTAGAATACATGTACAATGTACTCATAGAATAATATAAGGCTATAGAAAGCAGTTTTAATTGAAAATTATGTAGTAAAAACCTGATAATTTAAGTGATCCCAGAAAAATTATTTTGACTGCTTAGCATTTTCTGTAAATTTTTCAAATTGTCAATTTGGATTTCATGTTTTAGAGTATTATTTGGCTGTAACAGTACATTTGAACATCCAGCTTACTTAAACAGTGGGACAAAATGATGTGGAAGCATATATTTATTGAGTTTTGGGGGAAATTATAGTTTTGTACCATAAGAAATCCCAAAACTTGAATATCAATAAATCATATTTTTGCATATTTGATGGAATTAGAAGGAATTTCAACTGTAGATCTATATACAAAAACTTATTGTATGCCTTAAACTACATAATTTATGGGGTTAAAGCATGAATTAACAAAATTAAGAATGATGAGAACTGATTTTATGGGACGAAAAAAGGGGAGGCTAAATGTAAACATTTCATAGTATTTAGCTATTAAATATACAACTGAGGCATATATATGTGTAGAAATTGCTTATTATGTTAGAAATTAGCTTAATAACTGTAATATATTAGAGAATAGGTAAGTTTTGGTATATTACACAGTCTGAACTCAACAGCTGTAAATGGAGATGTTTTCATTAAAAATCTTCAAGGGAGTGGGTACCTTTGCATTTGAACACTTATACTTTCAAATATTAGACAGCCACATACCTTATGAGGTTTTTTGTGGTTGATATTGCCTAAGGAATAGAAATAAGGCCAATAAAGGGTTGGAGAATCAAGTTTTGTTGCTCTTTAGGTGTCAAACCAGTAATTCAACCAATCAGAGCTAAGAACATATACAAAAGTAGTCCCTTTTAAAGAAAAAAGTTCCTTTCACTTTGTTGTATTGAGACAAATACTGAATGGAATGGAATAATTAAATTGATAATTGAAGTTAAATGTATAAGGATTATTTTGAGCCCAAATTTGATTGATTTAGTTGTATTTTAATATGGATATGGAGGATTTGATGCATGACCTATAAATAAGGAATTTCTGGGGGATGACAGAGCTATTTTTAGAGTAGGTATTTTCCATAGCCTGGTATTTCACTGCAAGACTTTAAACATGGCCTGATATTTTGACAGAACGTAGAGGAATCATGGACGCTTCAGAAAATGTATGGTCTTCGAAAGGTTAAACATAAGATAAAATGGCCAGGTAGGCTCGAAAAAACACAAATTTAGTAGAAAACCTTAAAGAAATTAATTATAAGTTAAGTTAAACAACATCAAATTGAACTTTTGTTGCTATCATGTTCAAATTAGCCTAATAATGTAGCAACAGACACAGAGTGACATTTTTCATACAAAAATGTTACAAAATGCATTGTGGTGTCAGATTACATGGTCAAAATGCATGTTATGTAATATTTTGGAATATTGCTCCCAAACACTGGATATACATGGACAGAGGGTATTGCAACTCATTTTATTTTTATTTATGACTTTATAATTATTGGGAATATGTTATTGAATGTGTTTTTGCAGTAGAAGGGCATATAATATTGAAAATATGGTTGATATTAAGAATTTTAAAAATTTCATCATGCACCAGTTTGTTGACTTCAAATATAGAATATGGCGATATCATGATTGGATTTTTTTCAATCCTACAATTTGTTCCTGGTAATTTTTGATAGTTTCAGTTAGAATACATGTACAATGTACTCATAAAATAATATAAGTCTATAGAAAGCAGTTTTAATTGAAAATTATGTAATAAAAACCTGATAATTTAAGTGATCCCAGAAAAATTATTTTGACTGCTTAGCATTTTCTGTAAATTTTTCAAAGTGTCAATTTGGATTTCATGTTTTAGAGTATTATTTGGCTGTAACAGTACATTTGAACATCCAGCTTACTTAAACAGTGGGACAAAATGATGTGGAAGCATATATTTATTGAGTTTTGGGGGAAATTATAGTTTTGTACCATAAGAAATTCCAAAACTTGAATATCAATAAATCATATTTTTGCATATTTGATGGAATTAGAAGGAATTTCAACTGTAGATCTATATACAAAAACTTATTTTATGCCTTAAACTACATAATTTATGGGGTTAAAGCATGAATTAACAAAATTAAGAATGATGTGAACTGATTTTATGGGACGAAAAAAGGGGAGGCTAAATGTAAACATTTCATAGTATTTAGCTATTAAATATACAACGGAGGCATATATATGTGTAGAAATTGCTTATTATGTTAGAAATTAGCTTAATAACTGTAATATATAAGAGAATAGGTAAGTTTTGGTATATTACACAGTCTGAACTCAACAGCTGTAAATGGAGATGTTTTCATTAAAAATCTTCAAGGGGGTGGGTACCTTTGCATTTGAACACTTATACTTGCAAATATTAGACAGCCACATACCTTATGAGGTTTTTTGTGGTTGATATTGCCTAAGGAATAGAAATAAGGCCAATAAAGGGTTGGAGAAGCAAGTTTTGTTGCTCTTTAGGTGTCAAACCAGTAATTCAACCAATCAGAGCTAAGAACATATACAAAAGTAGTCCCTTTTAAAGAAAAAAGTTCCTTTCACTTTGTTGTATTGTGACAAATACTGAATGGAATGGAATAATTAAATTGAAAATTGAAGTTAAATGTATAAGGATTATTTTGAGCCCAAATTTGATTGATTTAGTTGTATTTTAATATGGATATGTAGGATTTGATGCATGACCTATAAATAGGGAATTTCTGGGGGATGACAGAGCTATTTTTAGAGTAGGTATTTTCCATAGCCTGGCATTTCACTGCAAGACTTTAAACATGGCCTGATATTTTGACAGAACGTAGAGGAATCATGGACGTTTCAGAAAATGTATGGTCTTCGAAAGGTTAAACTTAAGATAAAATGGCCAGGTAGGCTCGAAAAAACACAAATTTAGTAGAAAACCTTAAAGAAATTAATTATAAGTTAAGTTAAAAAACATCAAATTGAACTTTTGTTGCTATCATGTTCAAATTAGCCTAATAATGTCGCAACAGACACAGAGTGACATTTTTCATACAAAAATGTTACAAAATGCATTGTGGTGTCAGATTACATGGTCAAAATGCATGTTATGTAATATTTTGGAAAATTGCTCCCAAACACTGGATATACATGGACAGAGGGTATTGCAACTCATTTTATTTTTATTTATGACTTTATAATTATTGAGAATATGTTATTGAATGTGTTTTTGCAGTAGAAGGGCATATAATATTGAAAATATGGTTGATATTAAGAATTTTAAAAATTTCATCATGCACCAGTTTGTTGACTTCAAATATAGAATATGGCGATATCATGATTGGATTTTTTTCAATCCTACAATTTGTTCCTGGTAATTTTTGATAGTTTCAGTTAGAATACATGTACAATGTACTCATAGAATAATATAAGGCTATAGAAAGCAGTTTTAATTGAAAATTATGTAGTAAAAACCTGATAATTTAAGTGATCCCAGAAAAATTATTTTGACTGCTTAGCATTTTCTGTAAATTTTTCAAATTGTCAATTTGGATTTCATGTTTTAGAGTATTATTTGGCTGTAACAGTACATTTGAACATCCAGCTTACTTAAACAGTGGGACAAAATGATGTGGAAGCATATATTTATTGAGTTTTGGGGGAAATTATAGTTTTGTACCATAAGAAATCCCAAAACTTGAATATCAATAAATCATATTTTTGCATATTTGATGGAATTAGAAGGAATTTCAACTGTAGATCTATATACAAAAACTTATTGTATGCCTTAAACTACATAATTTATGGGGTTAAAGCATGAATTAACAAAATTAAGAATGATGAGAACTGATTTTATGGGACGAAAAAAGGGGAGGCTAAATGTAAACATTTCATAGTATTTAGCTATTAAATATACAACTGAGGCATATATATGTGTAGAAATTGCTTATTATGTTAGAAATTAGCTTAATAACTGTAATATATTAGAGAATAGGTAAGTTTTGGTATATTACACAGTCTGAACTCAACAGCTGTAAATGGAGATGTTTTCATTAAAAATCTTCAAGGGAGTGGGTACCTTTGCATTTGAACACTTATACTTTCAAATATTAGACAGCCACATACCTTATGAGGTTTTTTGTGGTTGATATTGCCTAAGGAATAGAAATAAGGCCAATAAAGGGTTGGAGAATCAAGTTTTGTTGCTCTTTAGGTGTCAAACCAGTAATTCAACCAATCAGAGCTAAGAACATATACAAAAGTAGTCCCTTTTAAAGAAAAAAGTTCCTTTCACTTTGTTGTATTGTGACAAATACTGAATGGAATGGAATAATTAAATTGATAATTGAAGTTAAATGTATAAGGATTATTTTGAGCCCAAATTTGATTGATTTAGTTGTATTTTAATATGGATATGGAGGATTTGATGCATGACCTATAAATAAGGAATTTCTGGGGGATGACAGAGCTATTTTTAGAGTAGGTATTTTCCATAGCCTGGTATTTCACTGCAAGACTTTAAACATGGCCTGATATTTTGACAGAACGTAGAGGAATCATGGACGCTTCAGAAAATGTATGGTCTTCGAAAGGTTAAACATAAGATAAAATGGCCAGGTAGGCTCGAAAAAACACAAATTTAGTAGAAAACCTTAAAGAAATTAATTATAAGTTAAGTTAAACAACATCAAATTGAACTTTTGTTGCTATCATGTTCAAATTAGCCTAATAATGTAGCAACAGACACAGAGTGACATTTTTCATACAAAAATGTTACAAAATGCATTGTGGTGTCAGATTACATGGTCAAAATGCATGTTATGTAATATTTTGGAATATTGCTCCCAAACACTGGATATACATGGACAGAGGGTATTGCAACTCATTTTATTTTTATTTATGACTTTATAATTATTGGGAATATGTTATTGAATGTGTTTTTGCAGTAGAAGGGCATATAATATTGAAAATATGGTTGATATTAAGAATTTTAAAAATTTCATCATGCACCAGTTTGTTGACTTCAAATATAGAATATGGCGATATCATGATTGGATTTTTTTCAATCCTACAATTTGTTCCTGGTAATTTTTGATAGTTTCAGTTAGAATACATGTACAATGTACTCATAAAATAATATAAGTCTATAGAAAGCAGTTTTAATTGAAAATTATGTAATAAAAACCTGATAATTTAAGTGATCCCAGAAAAATTATTTTGACTGCTTAGCATTTTCTGTAAATTTTTCAAAGTGTCAATTTGGATTTCATGTTTTAGAGTATTATTTGGCTGTAACAGTACATTTGAACATCCAGCTTACTTAAACAGTGGGACAAAATGATGTGGAAGCATATATTTATTGAGTTTTGGGGGAAATTATAGTTTTGTACCATAAGAAATTCCAAAACTTGAATATCAATAAATCATATTTTTGCATATTTGATGGAATTAGAAGGAATTTCAACTGTAGATCTATATACAAAAACTTATTTTATGCCTTAAACTACATAATTTATGGGGTTAAAGCATGAATTAACAAAATTAAGAATGATGTGAACTGATTTTATGGGACGAAAAAAGGGGAGGCTAAATGTAAACATTTCATAGTATTTAGCTATTAAATATACAACGGAGGCATATATATGTGTAGAAATTGCTTATTATGTTAGAAATTAGCTTAATAACTGTAATATATAAGAGAATAGGTAAGTTTTGGTATATTACACAGTCTGAACTCAACAGCTGTAAATGGAGATGTTTTCATTAAAAATCTTCAAGGGGGTGGGTACCTTTGCATTTGAACACTTATACTTGCAAATATTAGACAGCCACATACCTTATGAGGTTTTTTGTGGTTGATATTGCCTAAGGAATAGAAATAAGGCCAATAAAGGGTTGGAGAAGCAAGTTTTGTTGCTCTTTAGGTGTCAAACCAGTAATTCAACCAATCAGAGCTAAGAACATATACAAAAGTAGTCCCTTTTAAAGAAAAAAGTTCCTTTCACTTTGTTGTATTGTGACAAATACTGAATGGAATGGAATAATTAAATTGAAAATTGAAGTTAAATGTATAAGGATTATTTTGAGCCCAAATTTGATTGATTTAGTTGTATTTTAATATGGATATGTAGGATTTGATGCATGACCTATAAATAGGGAATTTCTGGGGGATGACAGAGCTATTTTTAGAGTAGGTATTTTCCATAGCCTGGCATTTCACTGCAAGACTTTAAACATGGCCTGATATTTTGACAGAACGTAGAGGAATCATGGACGTTTCAGAAAATGTATGGTCTTCGAAAGGTTAAACTTAAGATAAAATGGCCAGGTAGGCTCGAAAAAACACAAATTTAGTAGAAAACCTTAAAGAAATTAATTATAAGTTAAGTTAAAAAACATCAAATTGAACTTTTGTTGCTATCATGTTCAAATTAGCCTAATAATGTCGCAACAGACACAGAGTGACATTTTTCATACAAAAATGTTACAAAATGCATTGTGGTGTCAGATTACATGGTCAAAATGCATGTTATGTAATATTTTGGAAAATTGCTCCCAAACACTGGATATACATGGACAGAGGGTATTGCAACTCATTTTATTTTTATTTATGACTTTATAATTATTGAGAATATGTTATTGAATGTGTTTTTGCAGTAGAAGGGCATATAATATTGAAAATATGGTTGATATTAAGAATTTTAAAAATTTCATCATGCACCAGTTTGTTGACTTCAAATATAGAATATGGCGATATCATGATTGGATTTTTTTCAATCCTACAATTTGTTCCTGGTAATTTTTGATAGTTTCAGTTAGAATACATGTACAATGTACTCATAGAATAATATAAGGCTATAGAAAGCAGTTTTAATTGAAAATTATGTAGTAAAAACCTGATAATTTAAGTGATCCCAGAAAAATTATTTTGACTGCTTAGCATTTTCTGTAAATTTTTCAAATTGTCAATTTGGATTTCATGTTTTAGAGTATTATTTGGCTGTAACAGTACATTTGAACATCCAGCTTACTTAAACAGTGGGACAAAATGATGTGGAAGCATATATTTATTGAGTTTTGGGGGAAATTATAGTTTTGTACCATAAGAAATCCCAAAACTTGAATATCAATAAATCATATTTTTGCATATTTGATGGAATTAGAAGGAATTTCAACTGTAGATCTATATACAAAAACTTATTGTTTGCCTTAAACTACATAATTTATGGGGTTAAAGCATGAATTAACAAAATTAAGAATGATGTGAACTGATTTTATGGGACGAAAAAAGGGGAGGCTAAATGTAAACATTTCATAGTATTTAGCTATTAAATATACAACGGAGGCATATATATGTGTAGAAATTGCTTATTATGTTAGAAATTAGCTTAATAACTGTAATATATAAGAGAATAGGTAAGTTTTGGTATATTACACAGTCTGAACTCAACAGCTGTAAATGGAGATGTTTTCATTAAAAATCTTCAAGGGGGTGGGTACCTTTGCATTTGAACACTTATACTTGCAAATATTAGACAGCCACATACCTTATGAGGTTTTTTGTGGTTGATATTGCCTAAGGAATAGAAATAAGGCCAATAAAGGGTTGGAGAAGCAAGTTTTGTTGCTCTTTAGGTGTCAAACCAGTAATTCAACCAATCAGAGCTAAGAACATATACAAAAGTAGTCCCTTTTAAAGAAAAAAGTTCCTTTCACTTTGTTGTATTGTGACAAATACTGAATGGAATGGAATAATTAAATTGAAAATTGAAGTTAAATGTATAAGGATTATTTTGAGCCCAAATTTGATTGATTTAGTTGTATTTTAATATGGATATGTAGGATTTGATGCATGACCTATAAATAGGGAATTTCTGGGGGATGACAGAGCTATTTTTAGAGTAGGTATTTTCCATAGCCTGGCATTTCACTGCAAGACTTTAAACATGGCCTGATATTTTGACAGAACGTAGAGGAATCATGGACGTTTCAGAAAATGTATGGTCTTCGAAAGGTTAAACTTAAGATAAAATGGCCAGGTAGGCTCGAAAAAACACAAATTTAGTAGAAAACCTTAAAGAAATTAATTATAAGTTAAGTTAAAAAACATCAAATTGAACTTTTGTTGCTATCATGTTCAAATTAGCCTAATAATGTCGCAACAGACACAGAGTGACATTTTTCATACAAAAATGTTACAAAATGCATTGTGGTGTCAGATTACATGGTCAAAATGCATGTTATGTAATATTTTGGAAAATTGCTCCCAAACACTGGATATACATGGACAGAGGGTATTGCAACTCATTTTATTTTTATTTATGACTTTATAATTATTGAGAATATGTTATTGAATGTGTTTTTGCAGTAGAAGGGCATATAATATTGAAAATATGGTTGATATTAAGAATTTTAAAAATTTCATCATGCACCAGTTTGTTGACTTCAAATATAGAATATGGCGATATCATGATTGGATTTTTTTCAATCCTACAATTTGTTCCTGGTAATTTTTGATAGTTTCAGTTAGAATACATGTACAATGTACTCATAGAATAATATAAGGCTATAGAAAGCAGTTTTAATTGAAAATTATGTAGTAAAAACCTGATAATTTAAGTGATCCCAGAAAAATTATTTTGACTGCTTAGCATTTTCTGTAAATTTTTCAAATTGTCAATTTGGATTTCATGTTTTAGAGTATTATTTGGCTGTAACAGTACATTTGAACATCCAGCTTACTTAAACAGTGGGACAAAATGATGTGGAAGCATATATTTATTGAGTTTTGGGGGAAATTATAGTTTTGTACCATAAGAAATCCCAAAACTTGAATATCAATAAATCATATTTTTGCATATTTGATGGAATTAGAAGGAATTTCAACTGTAGATCTATATACAAAAACTTATTGTATGCCTTAAACTACATAATTTATGGGGTTAAAGCATGAATTAACAAAATTAAGAATGATGAGAACTGATTTTATGGGACGAAAAAAGGGGAGGCTAAATGTAAACATTTCATAGTATTTAGCTATTAAATATACAACTGAGGCATATATATGTGTAGAAATTGCTTATTATGTTAGAAATTAGCTTAATAACTGTAATATATTAGAGAATAGGTAAGTTTTGGTATATTACACAGTCTGAACTCAACAGCTGTAAATGGAGATGTTTTCATTAAAAATCTTCAAGGGAGTGGGTACCTTTGCATTTGAACACTTATACTTGCAAATATTAGACAGCCACATACCTTATGAGGTTTTTTGTGGTTGATATTGCCTAAGGAATAGAAATAAGGCCAATAAAGGGTTGGAGAAGCAAGTTTTGTTGCTCTTTAGGTGTCAAACCAGTAATTCAACCAATCAGAGCTAAGAACATATACAAAAGTAGTCCCTTTTAAAGAAAAAAGTTCCTTTCACTTTGTTGTATTGTGACAAATACTGAATGGAATGGAATAATTAAATTGAAAATTGAAGTTAAATGTATAAGGATTATTTTGAGCCCAAATTTGATTGATTTAGTTGTATTTTAATATGGATATGTAGGATTTGATGCATGACCTATAAATAGGGAATTTCTGGGGGATGACAGAGCTATTTTTAGAGTAGGTATTTTCCATAGCCTGGCATTTCACTGCAAGACTTTAAACATGGCCTGATATTTTGACAGAACGTAGAGGAATCATGGACGTTTCAGAAAATGTATGGTCTTCGAAAGGTTAAACTTAAGATAAAATGGCCAGGTAGGCTCGAAAAAACACAAATTTAGTAGAAAACCTTAAAGAAATTAATTATAAGTTAAGTTAAAAAACATCAAATTGAACTTTTGTTGCTATCATGTTCAAATTAGCCTAATAATGTCGCAACAGACACAGAGTGACATTTTTCATACACAAATGTTACAAAATGCATTGTGGTGTCAGATTACATGGTCAAAATGCATGTTATGTAATATTTTGGAAAATTGCTCCCAAACACTGGATATACATGGACAGAGGGTATTGCAACTCATTTTATTTTTATTTATGACTTTATAATTATTGAGAATATGTTATTGAATGTGTTTTTGCAGTAGAAGGGCATATAATATTGAAAATATGGTTGATATTAAGAATTTTAAAAATTTCATCATGCACCAGTTTGTTGACTTCAAATATAGAATATGGCGATATCATGATTGGATTTTTTTCAATCCTACAATTTGTTCCTGGTAATTTTTGATAGTTTCAGTTAGAATACATGTACAATGTACTCATAGAATAATATAAGGCTATAGAAAGCAGTTTTAATTGAAAATTATGTAGTAAAAACCTGATAATTTAAGTGATCCCAGAAAAATTATTTTGACTGCTTAGCATTTTCTGTAAATTTTTCAAATTGTCAATTTGGATTTCATGTTTTAGAGTATTATTTGGCTGTAACAGTACATTTGAACATCCAGCTTACTTAAACAGTGGGACAAAATGATGTGGAAGCATATATTTATTGAGTTTTGGGGGAAATTATAGTTTTGTACCATAAGAAATCCCAAAACTTGAATATCAATAAATCATATTTTTGCATATTTGATGGAATTAGAAGGAATTTCAACTGTAGATCTATATACAAAAACTTATTGTATGCCTTAAACTACATAATTTATGGGGTTAAAGCATGAATTAACAAAATTAAGAATGATGAGAACTGATTTTATGGGACGAAAAAAGGGGAGGCTAAATGTAAACATTTCATAGTATTTAGCTATTAAATATACAACTGAGGCATATATATGTGTAGAAATTGCTTATTATGTTAGAAATTAGCTTAATAACTGTAATATATTAGAGAATAGGTAAGTTTTGGTATATTACACAGTCTGAACTCAACAGCTGTAAATGGAGATGTTTTCATTAAAAATCTTCAAGGGAGTGGGTACCTTTGCATTTGAACACTTATACTTGCAAATATTAGACAGCCACATACCTTATGAGGTTTTTTGTGGTTGATATTGCCTAAGGAATAGAAATAAGGCCAATAAAGGGTTGGAGAATCAAGTTTTGTTGCTCTTTAGGTGTCAAACCAGTAATTCAACCAATCAGAGCTAAGAACATATACAAAAGTAGTCCCTTTTAAAGAAAAAAGTTCCTTTCACTTTGTTGTATTGTGACAAATACTGAATGGAATGGAATAATTAAATTGATAATTGAAGTTAAATGTATAAGGATTATTTTGAGCCCAAATTTGATTGATTTAGTTGTATTTTAATATGGATATGGAGGATTTGATGCATGACCTATAAATAAGGAATTTCTGGGGGATGACAGAGCTATTTTTAGAGTAGGTATTTTCCATAGCCTGGTATTTCACTGCAAGACTTTAAACATGGCCTGATATTTTGACAGAACGTAGAGGAATCATGGACGCTTCAGAAAATGTATGGTCTTCGAAAGGTTAAACATAAGATAAAATGGCCAGGTAGGCTCGAAAAAACACAAATTTAGTAGAAAACCTTAAAGAAATTAATTATAAGTTAAGTTAAACAACATCAAATTGAACTTTTGTTGCTATCATGTTCAAATTAGCCTAATAATGTAGCAACAGACACAGAGTGACATTTTTCATACAAAAATGTTACAAAATGCATTGTGGTGTCAGATTACATGGTCAAAATGCATGTTATGTAATATTTTGGAATATTGCTCCCAAACACTGGATATACATGGACAGAGGGTATTGCAACTCATTTTATTTTTATTTATGACTTTATAATTATTGGGAATATGTTATTGAATGTGTTTTTGCAGTAGAAGGGCATATAATATTGAAAATATGGTTGATATTAAGAATTTTAAAAATTTCATCATGCACCAGTTTGTTGACTTCAAATATAGAATATGGCGATATCATGATTGGATTTTTTTCAATCCTACAATTTGTTCCTGGTAATTTTTGATAGTTTCAGTTAGAATACATGTACAATGTACTCATAAAATAATATAAGTCTATAGAAAGCAGTTTTAATTGAAAATTATGTAGTAAAAACCTGATAATTTAAGTGATCCCAGAAAAATTATTTTGACTGCTTAGCATTTTCTGTAAATTTTTCAAAGTGTCAATTTGGATTTCATGTTTTAGAGTATTATTTGGCTGTAACAGTACATTTGAACATCCAGCTTACTTAAACAGTGGGACAAAATGATGTGGAAGCATATATTTATTGAGTTTTGGGGGAAATTATAGTTTTGTACCATAAGAAATTCCAAAACTTGAATATCAATAAATCATATTTTTGCATATTTGATGGAATTAGAAGGAATTTCAACTGTAGATCTATATACAAAAACTTATTTTATGCCTTAAACTACATAATTTATGGGGTTAAAGCATGAATTAACAAAATTAAGAATGATGTGAACTGATTTTATGGGACGAAAAAAGGGGAGGCTAAATGTAAACATTTCATAGTATTTAGCTATTAAATATACAACGGAGGCATATATATGTGTAGAAATTGCTTATTATGTTAGAAATTAGCTTAATAACTGTAATATATAAGAGAATAGGTAAGTTTTGGTATATTACACAGTCTGAACTCAACAGCTGTAAATGGAGATGTTTTCATTAAAAATCTTCAAGGGAGTGGGTACCTTTGCATTTGAACACTTATACTTGCAAATATTAGACAGCCACATACCTTATGAGGTTTTTTGTGGTTGATATTGCCTAAGGAATAGAAATAAGGCCAATAAAGGGTTGGAGAAGCAAGTTTTGTTGCTCTTTAGGTGTCAAACCAGTAATTCAACCAATCAGAGCTAAGAACATATACAAAAGTAGTCCCTTTTAAAGAAAAAAGTTCCTTTCACTTTGTTGTATTGTGACAAATACTGAATGGAATGGAATAATTAAATTGAAAATTGAAGTTAAATGTATAAGGATTATTTTGAGCCCAAATTTGATTGATTTAGTTGTATTTTAATATGGATATGTAGGATTTGATGCATGACCTATAAATAGGGAATTTCTGGGGGATGACAGAGCTATTTTTAGAGTAGGTATTTTCCATAGCCTGGCATTTCACTGGAAGACTTTAAACATGGCCTGATATTTTGACAGAACGTAGAGGAATCATGGACGTTTCAGAAAATGTATGGTCTTCGAAAGGTTAAACTTAAGATAAAATGGCCAGGTAGGCTCGAAAAAACACAAATTTAGTAGAAAACCTTAAAGAAATTAATTATAAGTTAAGTTAAAAAACATCAAATTGAACTTTTGTTGCTATCATGTTCAAATTAGCCTAATAATGTCGCAACAGACACAGAGTGACATTTTTCATACAAAAATGTTACAAAATGCATTGTGGTGTCAGATTACATGGTCAAAATGCATGTTATGTAATATTTTGGAAAATTGCTCCCAAACACTGGATATACATGGACAGAGGGTATTGCAACTCATTTTATTTTTATTTATGACTTTATAATTATTGAGAATATGTTATTGAATGTGTTTTTGCAGTAGAAGGGCATATAATATTGAAAATATGGTTGATATTAAGAATTTTAAAAATTTCATCATGCACCAGTTTGTTGACTTCAAATATAGAATATGGCGATATCATGATTGGATTTTTTTCAATCCTACAATTTGTTCCTGGTAATTTTTGATAGTTTCAGTTAGAATACATGTACAATGTACTCATAGAATAATATAAGTCTATAGAAAGCAGTTTTAATTGAAAATTATGTAGTAAAAACCTGATAATTTAAGTGATCCCAGAAAAATTATTTTGACTGCTTAGCATTTTCTGTAAATTTTTCAAATTGTCAATTTGGATTTCATGTTTTAGAGTATTATTTGGCTGTAACAGTACATTTGAACATCCAGCTTACTTAAACAGTGGGACAAAATGATGTGGAAGCATATATTTATTGAGTTTTGGGGGAAATTATAGTTTTGTACCATAAGAAATTCCAAAACTTGAATATCAATAAATCATATTTTTGCATATTTGATGGAATTAGAAGGAATTTCAACTGTAGATCTATATACAAAAACTTATTGTTTGCCTTAAACTACATAATTTATGGGGTTAAAGCATGAATTAACAAAATTAAGAATGATGTGAACTGATTTTATGGGACGAAAAAAGGGGAGGCTAAATGTAAACATTTCATAGTATTTAGCTATTAAATATACAACGGAGGCATATATATGTGTAGAAATTGCTTATTATGTTAGAAATTAGCTTAATAACTGTAATATATTAGAGAATAGGTAAGTTTTGGTATATTACACAGTCTGAACTCAACAGCTGTAAATGGAGATGTTTTCATTAAAAATCTTCAAGGGAGTGGGTACCTTTGCATTTGAACACTTATACTTGCAAATATTAGACAGCCACATACCTTATGAGGTTTTTTGTGGTTGATATTGCCTAAGGAATAGAAATAAGGCCAATAAAGGGTTGGAGAAGCAAGTTTTGTTGCTCTTTAGGTGTCAAACCAGTAATTCAACCAATCAGAGCTAAGAACATATACAAAAGTAGTCCCTTTTAAAGAAAAAAGTTCCTTTCACTTTGTTGTATTGTGACAAATACTGAATGGAATGGAATAATTAAATTGAAAATTGAAGTTAAATGTATAAGGATTATTTTGAGCCCAAATTTGATTGATTTAGTTGTATTTTAATATGGATATGTAGGATTTGATGCATGACCTATAAATAGGGAATTTCTGGGGGATGACAGAGCTATTTTTAGAGTAGGTATTTTCCATAGCCTGGCATTTCACTGCAAGACTTTAAACATGGCCTGATATTTTGACAGAACGTAGAGGAATCATGGACGTTTCAGAAAATGTATGGTCTTCGAAAGGTTAAACTTAAGATAAAATGGCCAGGTAGGCTCGAAAAAACACAAATTTAGTAGAAAACCTTAAAGAAATTAATTATAAGTTAAGTTAAAAAACATCAAATTGAACTTTTGTTGCTATCATGTTCAAATTAGCCTAATAATGTCGCAACAGACACAGAGTGACATTTTTCATACAAAAATGTTACAAAATGCATTGTGGTGTCAGATTACATGGTCAAAATGCATGTTATGTAATATTTTGGAATATTGCTCCCAAACACTGGATATACATGGACAGAGGGTATTGCAACTCATTTTATTTTTATTTATGACTTTATAATTATTGGGAATATGTTATTGAATGTGTTTTTGCAGTAGAAGGGCATATAATATTGAAAATATGGTTGATATTAAGAATTTTAAAAATTTCATCATGCACCAGTTTGTTGACTTCAAATATAGAATATGGCGATATCATGATTGGATTTTTTTCAATCCTACAATTTGTTCCTGGTAATTTTTGATAGTTTCAGTTAGAATACATGTACAATGTACTCATAAAATAATATAAGTCTATAGAAAGCAGTTTTAATTGAAAATTATGTAATAAAAACCTGATAATTTAAGTGATCCCAGAAAAATTATTTTGACTGCTTAGCATTTTCTGTAAATTTTTCAAAGTGTCAATTTGGATTTCATGTTTTAGAGTATTATTTGGCTGTAACAGTACATTTGAACATCCAGCTTACTTAAACAGTGGGACAAAATGATGTGGAAGCATATATTTATTGAGTTTTGGGGGAAATTATAGTTTTGTACCATAAGAAATTCCAAAACTTGAATATCAATAAATCATATTTTTGCATATTTGATGGAATTAGAAGGAATTTCAACTGTAGATCTATATACAAAAACTTATTTTATGCCTTAAACTACATAATTTATGGGGTTAAAGCATGAATTAACAAAATTAAGAATGATGTGAACTGATTTTATGGGACGAAAAAAGGGGAGGCTAAATGTAAACATTTCATAGTATTTAGCTATTAAATATACAACGGAGGCATATATATGTGTAGAAATTGCTTATTATGTTAGAAATTAGCTTAATAACTGTAATATATAAGAGAATAGGTAAGTTTTGGTATATTACACAGTCTGAACTCAACAGCTGTAAATGGAGATGTTTTCATTAAAAATCTTCAAGGGGGTGGGTACCTTTGCATTTGAACACTTATACTTGCAAATATTAGACAGCCACATACCTTATGAGGTTTTTTGTGGTTGATATTGCCTAAGGAATAGAAATAAGGCCAATAAAGGGTTGGAGAAGCAAGTTTTGTTGCTCTTTAGGTGTCAAACCAGTAATTCAACCAATCAGAGCTAAGAACATATACAAAAGTAGTCCCTTTTAAAGAAAAAAGTTCCTTTCACTTTGTTGTATTGTGACAAATACTGAATGGAATGGAATAATTAAATTGAAAATTGAAGTTAAATGTATAAGGATTATTTTGAGCCCAAATTTGATTGATTTAGTTGTATTTTAATATGGATATGTAGGATTTGATGCATGACCTATTAATAGGGAATTTCTGGGGGATGACAGAGCTATTTTTAGAGTAGGTATTTTCCATAGCCTGGCATTTCACTGGAAGACTTTAAACATGGCCTGATATTTTGACAGAACGTAGAGGAATCATGGACGTTTCAGAAAATGTATGGTCTTCGAAAGGTTAAACTTAAGATAAAATGGCCAGGTAGGCTCGAAAAAACACAAATTTAGTAGAAAACCTTAAAGAAATTAATTATAAGTTAAGTTAAAAAACATCAAATTGAACTTTTGTTGCTATCATGTTCAAATTAGCCTAATAATGTCGCAACAGACACAGAGTGACATTTTTCATACAAAAATGTTACAAAATGCATTGTGGTGTCAGATTACATGGTCAAAATGCATGTTATGTAATATTTTGGAAAATTGCTCCCAAACACTGGATATACATGGACAGAGGGTATTGCAACTCATTTTATTTTTATTTATGACTTTATAATTATTGAGAATATGTTATTGAATGTGTTTTTGCAGTAGAAGGGCATATAATATTGAAAATATGGTTGATATTAAGAATTTTAAAAATTTCATCATGCACCAGTTTGTTGACTTCAAATATAGAATATGGCGATATCATGATTGGATTTTTTTCAATCCTACAATTTGTTCCTGGTAATTTTTGATAGTTTCAGTTAGAATACATGTACAATGTACTCATAGAATAATATAAGGCTATAGAAAGCAGTTTTAATTGAAAATTATGTAGTAAAAACCTGATAATTTAAGTGATCCCAGAAAAATTATTTTGACTGCTTAGCATTTTCTGTAAATTTTTCAAATTGTCAATTTGGATTTCATGTTTTAGAGTATTATTTGGCTGTAACAGTACATTTGAACATCCAGCTTACTTAAACAGTGGGACAAAATGATGTGGAAGCATATATTTATTGAGTTTTGGGGGAAATTATAGTTTTGTACCATAAGAAATCCCAAAACTTGAATATCAATAAATCATATTTTTGCATATTTGATGGAATTAGAAGGAATTTCAACTGTAGATCTATATACAAAAACTTATTGTATGCCTTAAACTACATAATTTATGGGGTTAAAGCATGAATTAACAAAATTAAGAATGATGAGAACTGATTTTATGGGACGAAAAAAGGGGAGGCTAAATGTAAACATTTCATAGTATTTAGCTATTAAATATACAACTGAGGCATATATATGTGTAGAAATTGCTTATTATGTTAGAAATTAGCTTAATAACTGTAATATATTAGAGAATAGGTAAGTTTTGGTATATTACACAGTCTGAACTCAACAGCTGTAAATGGAGATGTTTTCATTAAAAATCTTCAAGGGAGTGGGTACCTTTGCATTTGAACACTTATACTTGCAAATATTAGACAGCCACATACCTTATGAGGTTTTTTGTGGTTGATATTGCCTAAGGAATAGAAATAAGGCCAATAAAGGGTTGGAGAATCAAGTTTTGTTGCTCTTTAGGTGTCAAACCAGTAATTCAACCAATCAGAGCTAAGAACATATACAAAAGTAGTCCCTTTTAAAGAAAAAAGTTCCTTTCACTTTGTTGTATTGTGACAAATACTGAATGGAATGGAATAATTAAATTGAAAATTGAAGTTAAATGTAAAAGGATTATTTTGAGCCCAAATTTGATTGATTTAGTTGTATTTTAATATGGATATGTAGGATTTGATGCATGACCTATAAATAGGGAATTTCTGGGGGATGACAGAGCTATTTTTAGAGTAGGTATTTTCCATAGCCTGGCATTTCACTGCAAGACTTTAAACATGGCCTGATATTTTGACAGAACGTAGAGGAATCATGGACGTTTCAGAAAATGTATGGTCTTCGAAAGGTTAAACTTAAGATAAAATGGCCAGGTAGGCTCGAAAAAACACAAATTTAGTAGAAAACCTTAAAGAAATTAATTATAAGTTAAGTTAAAAAACATCAAATTGAACTTTTGTTGCTATCATGTTCAAATTAGCCTAATAATGTCGCAACAGACACAGAGTGACATTTTTCATACAAAAATGTTACAAAATGCATTGTGGTGTCAGATTACATGGTCAAAATGCATGTTATGTAATATTTTGGAATATTGCTCCCAAACACTGGATATACATGGACAGAGGGTATTGCAACTCATTTTATTTTTATTTATGACTTTATAATTATTGGGAATATGTTATTGAATGTGTTTTTGCAGTAGAAGGGCATATAATATTGAAAATATGGTTGATATTAAGAATTTTAAAAATTTCATCATGCACCAGTTTGTTGACTTCAAATATAGAATATGGCGATATCATGATTGGATTTTTTTCAATCCTACAATTTGTTCCTGGTAATTTTTGATAGTTTCAGTTAGAATACATGTACAATGTACTCATAAAATAATATAAGTCTATAGAAAGCAGTTTTAATTGAAAATTATGTAATAAAAACCTGATAATTTAAGTGATCCCAGAAAAATTATTTTGACTGCTTAGCATTTTCTGTAAATTTTTCAAAGTGTCAATTTGGATTTCATGTTTTAGAGTATTATTTGGCTGTAACAGTACATTTGAACATCCAGCTTACTTAAACAGTGGGACAAAATGATGTGGAAGCATATATTTATTGAGTTTTGGGGGAAATTATAGTTTTGTACCATAAGAAATTCCAAAACTTGAATATCAATAAATCATATTTTTGCATATTTGATGGAATTAGAAGGAATTTCAACTGTAGATCTATATACAAAAACTTATTTTATGCCTTAAACTACATAATTTATGGGGTTAAAGCATGAATTAACAAAATTAAGAATGATGTGAACTGATTTTATGGGACGAAAAAAGGGGAGGCTAAATGTAAACATTTCATAGTATTTAGCTATTAAATATACAACGGAGGCATATATATGTGTAGAAATTGCTTATTATGTTAGAAATTAGCTTAATAACTGTAATATATAAGAGAATAGGTAAGTTTTGGTATATTACACAGTCTGAACTCAACAGCTGTAAATGGAGATGTTTTCATTAAAAATCTTCAAGGGGGTGGGTACCTTTGCATTTGAACACTTATACTTGCAAATATTAGACAGCCACATACCTTATGAGGTTTTTTGTGGTTGATATTGCCTAAGGAATAGAAATAAGGCCAATAAAGGGTTGGAGAAGCAAGTTTTGTTGCTCTTTAGGTGTCAAACCAGTAATTCAACCAATCAGAGCTAAGAACATATACAAAAGTAGTCCCTTTTAAAGAAAAAAGTTCCTTTCACTTTGTTGTATTGTGACAAATACTGAATGGAATGGAATAATTAAATTGAAAATTGAAGTTAAATGTATAAGGATTATTTTGAGCCCAAATTTGATTGATTTAGTTGTATTTTAATATGGATATGTAGGATTTGATGCATGACCTATTAATAGGGAATTTCTGGGGGATGACAGAGCTATTTTTAGAGTAGGTATTTTCCATAGCCTGGCATTTCACTGGAAGACTTTAAACATGGCCTGATATTTTGACAGAACGTAGAGGAATCATGGACGTTTCAGAAAATGTATGGTCTTCGAAAGGTTAAACTTAAGATAAAATGGCCAGGTAGGCTCGAAAAAACACAAATTTAGTAGAAAACCTTAAAGAAATTAATTATAAGTTAAGTTAAAAAACATCAAATTGAACTTTTGTTGCTATCATGTTCAAATTAGCCTAATAATGTCGCAACAGACACAGAGTGACATTTTTCATACAAAAATGTTACAAAATGCATTGTGGTGTCAGATTACATGGTCAAAATGCATGTTATGTAATATTTTGGAAAATTGCTCCCAAACACTGGATATACATGGACAGAGGGTATTGCAACTCATTTTATTTTTATTTATGACTTTATAATTATTGAGAATATGTTATTGAATGTGTTTTTGCAGTAGAAGGGCATATAATATTGAAAATATGGTTGATATTAAGAATTTTAAAAATTTCATCATGCACCAGTTTGTTGACTTCAAATATAGAATATGGCGATATCATGATTGGATTTTTTTCAATCCTACAATTTGTTCCTGGTAATTTTTGATAGTTTCAGTTAGAATACATGTACAATGTACTCATAGAATAATATAAGGCTATAGAAAGCAGTTTTAATTGAAAATTATGTAGTAAAAACCTGATAATTTAAGTGATCCCAGAAAAATTATTTTGACTGCTTAGCATTTTCTGTAAATTTTTCAAATTGTCAATTTGGATTTCATGTTTTAGAGTATTATTTGGCTGTAACAGTACATTTGAACATCCAGCTTACTTAAACAGTGGGACAAAATGATGTGGAAGCATATATTTATTGAGTTTTGGGGGAAATTATAGTTTTGTACCATAAGAAATCCCAAAACTTGAATATCAATAAATCATATTTTTGCATATTTGATGGAATTAGAAGGAATTTCAACTGTAGATCTATATACAAAAACTTATTGTATGCCTTAAACTACATAATTTATGGGGTTAAAGCATGAATTAACAAAATTAAGAATGATGAGAACTGATTTTATGGGACGAAAAAAGGGGAGGCTAAATGTAAACATTTCATAGTATTTAGCTATTAAATATACAACTGAGGCATATATATGTGTAGAAATTGCTTATTATGTTAGAAATTAGCTTAATAACTGTAATATATTAGAGAATAGGTAAGTTTTGGTATATTACACAGTCTGAACTCAACAGCTGTAAATGGAGATGTTTTCATTAAAAATCTTCAAGGGAGTGGGTACCTTTGCATTTGAACACTTATACTTGCAAATATTAGACAGCCACATACCTTATGAGGTTTTTTGTGGTTGATATTGCCTAAGGAATAGAAATAAGGCCAATAAAGGGTTGGAGAATCAAGTTTTGTTGCTCTTTAGGTGTCAAACCAGTAATTCAACCAATCAGAGCTAAGAACATATACAAAAGTAGTCCCTTTTAAAGAAAAAAGTTCCTTTCACTTTGTTGTATTGTGACAAATACTGAATGGAATGGAATAATTAAATTGAAAATTGAAGTTAAATGTATAAGGATTATTTTGAGCCCAAATTTGATTGATTTAGTTGTATTTTAATATGGATATGTAGGATTTGATGCATGACCTATAAATAGGGAATTTCTGGGGGATGACAGAGCTATTTTTAGAGTAGGTATTTTCCATAGCCTGGCATTTCACTGCAAGACTTTAAACATGGCCTGATATTTTGACAGAACGTAGAGGAATCATGGACGTTTCAGAAAATGTATGGTCTTCGAAAGGTTAAACTTAAGATAAAATGGCCAGGTAGGCTCGAAAAAACACAAATTTAGTAGAAAACCTTAAAGAAATTAATTATAAGTTAAGTTAAAAAACATCAAATTGAACTTTTGTTGCTATCATGTTCAAATTAGCCTAATAATGTCGCAACAGACACAGAGTGACATTTTTCATACAAAAATGTTACAAAATGCATTGTGGTGTCAGATTACATGGTCAAAATGCATGTTATGTAATATTTTGGAATATTGCTCCCAAACACTGGATATACATGGACAGAGGGTATTGCAACTCATTTTATTTTTATTTATGACTTTATAATTATTGGGAATATGTTATTGAATGTGTTTTTGCAGTAGAAGGGCATATAATATTGAAAATATGGTTGATATTAAGAATTTTAAAAATTTCATCATGCACCAGTTTGTTGACTTCAAATATAGAATATGGCGATATCATGATTGGATTTTTTTCAATCCTACAATTTGTTCCTGGTAATTTTTGATAGTTTCAGTTAGAATACATGTACAATGTACTCATAAAATAATATAAGTCTATAGAAAGCAGTTTTAATTGAAAATTATGTAATAAAAACCTGATAATTTAAGTGATCCCAGAAAAATTATTTTGACTGCTTAGCATTTTCTGTAAATTTTTCAAAGTGTCAATTTGGATTTCATGTTTTAGAGTATTATTTGGCTGTAACAGTACATTTGAACATCCAGCTTACTTAAACAGTGGGACAAAATGATGTGGAAGCATATATTTATTGAGTTTTGGGGGAAATTATAGTTTTGTACCATAAGAAATTCCAAAACTTGAATATCAATAAATCATATTTTTGCATATTTGATGGAATTAGAAGGAATTTCAACTGTAGATCTATATACAAAAACTTATTTTATGCCTTAAACTACATAATTTATGGGGTTAAAGCATGAATTAACAAAATTAAGAATGATGTGAACTGATTTTATGGGACGAAAAAAGGGGAGGCTAAATGTAAACATTTCATAGTATTTAGCTATTAAATATACAACGGAGGCATATATATGTGTAGAAATTGCTTATTATGTTAGAAATTAGCTTAATAACTGTAATATATAAGAGAATAGGTAAGTTTTGGTATATTACACAGTCTGAACTCAACAGCTGTAAATGGAGATGTTTTCATTAAAAATCTTCAAGGGGGTGGGTACCTTTGCATTTGAACACTTATACTTGCAAATATTAGACAGCCACATACCTTATGAGGTTTTTTGTGGTTGATATTGCCTAAGGAATAGAAATAAGGCCAATAAAGGGTTGGAGAAGCAAGTTTTGTTGCTCTTTAGGTGTCAAACCAGTAATTCAACCAATCAGAGCTAAGAACATATACAAAAGTAGTCCCTTTTAAAGAAAAAAGTTCCTTTCACTTTGTTGTATTGTGACAAATACTGAATGGAATGGAATAATTAAATTGAAAATTGAAGTTAAATGTATAAGGATTATTTTGAGCCCAAATTTGATTGATTTAGTTGTATTTTAATATGGATATGTAGGATTTGATGCATGACCTATTAATAGGGAATTTCTGGGGGATGACAGAGCTATTTTTAGAGTAGGTATTTTCCATAGCCTGGCATTTCACTGGAAGACTTTAAACATGGCCTGATATTTTGACAGAACGTAGAGGAATCATGGACGTTTCAGAAAATGTATGGTCTTCGAAAGGTTAAACTTAAGATAAAATGGCCAGGTAGGCTCGAAAAAACACAAATTTAGTAGAAAACCTTAAAGAAATTAATTATAAGTTAAGTTAAAAAACATCAAATTGAACTTTTGTTGCTATCATGTTCAAATTAGCCTAATAATGTCGCAACAGACACAGAGTGACATTTTTCATACAAAAATGTTACAAAATGCATTGTGGTGTCAGATTACATGGTCAAAATGCATGTTATGTAATATTTTGGAAAATTGCTCCCAAACACTGGATATACATGGACAGAGGGTATTGCAACTCATTTTATTTTTATTTATGACTTTATAATTATTGAGAATATGTTATTGAATGTGTTTTTGCAGTAGAAGGGCATATAATATTGAAAATATGGTTGATATTAAGAATTTTAAAAATTTCATCATGCACCAGTTTGTTGACTTCAAATATAGAATATGGCGATATCATGATTGGATTTTTTTCAATCCTACAATTTGTTCCTGGTAATTTTTGATAGTTTCAGTTAGAATACATGTACAATGTACTCATAGAATAATATAAGGCTATAGAAAGCAGTTTTAATTGAAAATTATGTAGTAAAAACCTGATAATTTAAGTGATCCCAGAAAAATTATTTTGACTGCTTAGCATTTTCTGTAAATTTTTCAAATTGTCAATTTGGATTTCATGTTTTAGAGTATTATTTGGCTGTAACAGTACATTTGAACATCCAGCTTACTTAAACAGTGGGACAAAATGATGTGGAAGCATATATTTATTGAGTTTTGGGGGAAATTATAGTTTTGTACCATAAGAAATCCCAAAACTTGAATATCAATAAATCATATTTTTGCATATTTGATGGAATTAGAAGGAATTTCAACTGTAGATCTATATACAAAAACTTATTGTATGCCTTAAACTACATAATTTATGGGGTTAAAGCATGAATTAACAAAATTAAGAATGATGAGAACTGATTTTATGGGACGAAAAAAGGGGAGGCTAAATGTAAACATTTCATAGTATTTAGCTATTAAATATACAACGGAGGCATATATATGTGTAGAAATTGCTTATTATGTTAGAAATTAGCTTAATAACTGTAATATATTAGAGAATAGGTAAGTTTTGGTATATTACACAGTCTGAACTCAACAGCTGTAAATGGAGATGTTTTCATTAAAAATCTTCAAGGGAGTGGGTACCTTTGCATTTGAACACTTATACTTGCAAATATTAGACAGCCACATACCTTATGAGGTTTTTTGTGGTTGATATTGCCTAAGGAATAGAAATAAGGCCAATAAAGGGTTGGAGAATCAAGTTTTGTTGCTCTTTAGGTGTCAAACCAGTAATTCAACCAATCAGAGCTAAGAACATATACAAAAGTAGTCCCTTTTAAAGAAAAAAGTTCCTTTCACTTTGTTGTATTGTGACAAATACTGAATGGAATGGAATAATTAAATTGATAATTGAAGTTAAATGTATAAGGATTATTTTGAGCCCAAATTTGATTGATTTAGTTGTATTTTAATATGGATATGGAGGATTTGATGCATGACCTATAAATAAGGAATTTCTGGGGGATGACAGAGCTATTTTTAGAGTAGGTATTTTCCATAGCCTGGTATTTCACTGCAAGACTTTAAACATGGCCTGATATTTTGACAGAACGTAGAGGAATCATGGACGCTTCAGAAAATGTATGGTCTTCGAAAGGTTAAACATAAGATAAAATGGCCAGGTAGGCTCGAAAAAACACAAATTTAGTAGAAAACCTTAAAGAAATTAATTATAAGTTAAGTTAAACAACATCAAATTGAACTTTTGTTGCTATCATGTTCAAATTAGCCTAATAATGTAGCAACAGACACAGAGTGACATTTTTCATACAAAAATGTTACAAAATGCATTGTGGTGTCAGATTACATGGTCAAAATGCATGTTATGTAATATTTTGGAATATTGCTCCCAAACACTGGATATACATGGACAGAGGGTATTGCAACTCATTTTATTTTTATTTATGACTTTATAATTATTGGGAATATGTTATTGAATGTGTTTTTGCAGTAGAAGGGCATATAATATTGAAAATATGGTTGATATTAAGAATTTTAAAAATTTCATCATGCACCAGTTTGTTGACTTCAAATATAGAATATGGCGATATCATGATTGGATTTTTTTCAATCCTACAATTTGTTCCTGGTAATTTTTGATAGTTTCAGTTAGAATACATGTACAATGTACTCATAAAATAATATAAGTCTATAGAAAGCAGTTTTAATTGAAAATTATGTAGTAAAAACCTGATAATTTAAGTGATCCCAGAAAAATTATTTTGACTGCTTAGCATTTTCTGTAAATTTTTCAAAGTGTCAATTTGGATTTCATGTTTTAGAGTATTATTTGGCTGTAACAGTACATTTGAACATCCAGCTTACTTAAACAGTGGGACAAAATGATGTGGAAGCATATATTTATTGAGTTTTGGGGGAAATTATAGTTTTGTACCATAAGAAATTCCAAAACTTGAATATCAATAAATCATATTTTTGCATATTTGATGGAATTAGAAGGAATTTCAACTGTAGATCTATATACAAAAACTTATTTTATGCCTTAAACTACATAATTTATGGGGTTAAAGCATGAATTAACAAAATTAAGAATGATGTGAACTGATTTTATGGGACGAAAAAAGGGGAGGCTAAATGTAAACATTTCATAGTATTTAGCTATTAAATATACAACGGAGGCATATATATGTGTAGAAATTGCTTATTATGTTAGAAATTAGCTTAATAACTGTAATATATAAGAGAATAGGTAAGTTTTGGTATATTACACAGTCTGAACTCAACAGCTGTAAATGGAGATGTTTTCATTAAAAATCTTCAAGGGAGTGGGTACCTTTGCATTTGAACACTTATACTTGCAAATATTAGACAGCCACATACCTTATGAGGTTTTTTGTGGTTGATATTGCCTAAGGAATAGAAATAAGGCCAATAAAGGGTTGGAGAAGCAAGTTTTGTTGCTCTTTAGGTGTCAAACCAGTAATTCAACCAATCAGAGCTAAGAACATATACAAAAGTAGTCCCTTTTAAAGAAAAAAGTTCCTTTCACTTTGTTGTATTGTGACAAATACTGAATGGAATGGAATAATTAAATTGAAAATTGAAGTTAAATGTATAAGGATTATTTTGAGCCCAAATTTGATTGATTTAGTTGTATTTTAATATGGATATGTAGGATTTGATGCATGACCTATAAATAGGGAATTTCTGGGGGATGACAGAGCTATTTTTAGAGTAGGTATTTTCCATAGCCTGGCATTTCACTGGAAGACTTTAAACATGGCCTGATATTTTGACAGAACGTAGAGGAATCATGGACGTTTCAGAAAATGTATGGTCTTCGAAAGGTTAAACTTAAGATAAAATGGCCAGGTAGGCTCGAAAAAACACAAATTTAGTAGAAAACCTTAAAGAAATTAATTATAAGTTAAGTTAAAAAACATCAAATTGAACTTTTGTTGCTATCATGTTCAAATTAGCCTAATAATGTCGCAACAGACACAGAGTGACATTTTTCATACAAAAATGTTACAAAATGCATTGTGGTGTCAGATTACATGGTCAAAATGCATGTTATGTAATATTTTGGAAAATTGCTCCCAAACACTGGATATACATGGACAGAGGGTATTGCAACTCATTTTATTTTTATTTATGACTTTATAATTATTGAGAATATGTTATTGAATGTGTTTTTGCAGTAGAAGGGCATATAATATTGAAAATATGGTTGATATTAAGAATTTTAAAAATTTCATCATGCACCAGTTTGTTGACTTCAAATATAGAATATGGCGATATCATGATTGGATTTTTTTCAATCCTACAATTTGTTCCTGGTAATTTTTGATAGTTTCAGTTAGAATACATGTACAATGTACTCATAGAATAATATAAGGCTATAGAAAGCAGTTTTAATTGAAAATTATGTAGTAAAAACCTGATAATTTAAGTGATCCCAGAAAAATTATTTTGACTGCTTAGCATTTTCTGTAAATTTTTCAAATTGTCAATTTGGATTTCATGTTTTAGAGTATTATTTGGCTGTAACAGTACATTTGAACATCCAGCTTACTTAAACAGTGGGACAAAATGATGTGGAAGCATATATTTATTGAGTTTTGGGGGAAATTATAGTTTTGTACCATAAGAAATCCCAAAACTTGAATATCAATAAATCATATTTTTGCATATTTGATGGAATTAGAAGGAATTTCAACTGTAGATCTATATACAAAAACTTATTGTTTGCCTTAAACTACATAATTTATGGGGTTAAAGCATGAATTAACAAAATTAAGAATGATGTGAACTGATTTTATGGGACGAAAAAAGGGGAGGCTAAATGTAAACATTTCATAGTATTTAGCTATTAAATATACAACGGAGGCATATATATGTGTAGAAATTGCTTATTATGTTAGAAATTAGCTTAATAACTGTAATATATAAGAGAATAGGTAAGTTTTGGTATATTACACAGTCTGAACTCAACAGCTGTAAATGGAGATGTTTTCATTAAAAATCTTCAAGGGGGTGGGTACCTTTGCATTTGAACACTTATACTTGCAAATATTAGACAGCCACATACCTTATGAGGTTTTTTGTGGTTGATATTGCCTAAGGAATAGAAATAAGGCCAATAAAGGGTTGGAGAAGCAAGTTTTGTTGCTCTTTAGGTGTCAAACCAGTAATTCAACCAATCAGAGCTAAGAACATATACAAAAGTAGTCCCTTTTAAAGAAAAAAGTTCCTTTCACTTTGTTGTATTGTGACAAATACTGAATGGAATGGAATAATTAAATTGAAAATTGAAGTTAAATGTATAAGGATTATTTTGAGCCCAAATTTGATTGATTTAGTTGTATTTTAATATGGATATGTAGGATTTGATGCATGACCTATAAATAGGGAATTTCTGGGGGATGACAGAGCTATTTTTAGAGTAGGTATTTTCCATAGCCTGGCATTTCACTGGAAGACTTTAAACATGGCCTGATATTTTGACAGAACGTAGAGGAATCATGGACGTTTCAGAAAATGTATGGTCTTCGAAAGGTTAAACTTAAGATAAAATGGCCAGGTAGGCTCGAAAAAACACAAATTTAGTAGAAAACCTTAAAGAAATTAATTATAAGTTAAGTTAAAAAACATCAAATTGAACTTTTGTTGCTATCATGTTCAAATTAGCCTAATAATGTCGCAACAGACACAGAGTGACATTTTTCATACAAAAATGTTACAAAATGCATTGTGGTGTCAGATTACATGGTCAAAATGCATGTTATGTAATATTTTGGAAAATTGCTCCCAAACACTGGATATACATGGACAGAGGGTATTGCAACTCATTTTATTTTTATTTATGACTTTATAATTATTGAGAATATGTTATTGAATGTGTTTTTGCAGTAGAAGGGCATATAATATTGAAAATATGGTTGATATTAAGAATTTTAAAAATTTCATCATGCACCAGTTTGTTGACTTCAAATATAGAATATGGCGATATCATGATTGGATTTTTTTCAATCCTACAATTTGTTCCTGGTAATTTTTGATAGTTTCAGTTAGAATACATGTACAATGTACTCATAGAATAATATAAGGCTATAGAAAGCAGTTTTAATTGAAAATTATGTAGTAAAAACCTGATAATTTAAGTGATCCCAGAAAAATTATTTTGACTGCTTAGCATTTTCTGTAAATTTTTCAAATTGTCAATTTGGATTTCATGTTTTAGAGTATTATTTGGCTGTAACAGTACATTTGAACATCCAGCTTACTTAAACAGTGGGACAAAATGATGTGGAAGCATATATTTATTGAGTTTTGGGGGAAATTATAGTTTTGTACCATAAGAAATCCCAAAACTTGAATATCAATAAATCATATTTTTGCATATTTGATGGAATTAGAAGGAATTTCAACTGTAGATCTATATACAAAAACTTATTGTTTGCCTTAAACTACATAATTTATGGGGTTAAAGCATGAATTAACAAAATTAAGAATGATGTGAACTGATTTTATGGGACGAAAAAAGGGGAGGCTAAATGTAAACATTTCATAGTATTTAGCTATTAAATATACAACGGAGGCATATATATGTGTAGAAATTGCTTATTATGTTAGAAATTAGCTTAATAACTGTAATATATAAGAGAATAGGTAAGTTTTGGTATATTACACAGTCTGAACTCAACAGCTGTAAATGGAGATGTTTTCATTAAAAATCTTCAAGGGGGTGGGTACCTTTGCATTTGAACACTTATACTTGCAAATATTAGACAGCCACATACCTTATGAGGTTTTTTGTGGTTGATATTGCCTAAGGAATAGAAATAAGGCCAATAAAGGGTTGGAGAAGCAAGTTCTGTTGCTCTTTAGGTGTCAAACCAGTAATTCAACCAATCAGAGCTAAGAACATATACAAAAGTAGTCCCTTTTAAAGAAAAAAGTTCCTTTCACTTTGTTGTATTGTGACAAATACTGAATGGAATGGAATAATTAAATTGAAAATTGAAGTTAAATGTATAAGGATTATTTTGAGCCCAAATTTGATTGATTTAGTTGTATTTTAATATGGATATGTAGGATTTGATGCATGACCTATAAATAGGGAATTTCTGGGGGATGACAGAGCTATTTTTAGAGTAGGTATTTTCCATAGCCTGGCATTTCACTGCAAAACTTTAAACATGGCCTGATATTTTGACAGAACGTAGAGGAATCATGGACGTTTCAGAAAATGTATGGTCTTCGAAAGGTTAAACTTAAGATAAAATGGCCAGGTAGGCTCGAAAAAACACAAATTTAGTAGAAAACCTTAAAGAAATTAATTATAAGTTAAGTTAAAAAACATCAAATTGAACTTTTGTTGCTATCATGTTCAAATTAGCCTAATAATGTCGCAACAGACACAGAGTGACATTTTTCATACAAAAATGTTACAAAATGCATTGTGGTGTCAGATTACATGGTCAAAATGCATGTTATGTAATATTTTGGAATATTGCTCCCAAACACTGGATATACATGGACAGAGGGTATTGCAACTCATTTTATTTTTATTTATGACTTTATAATTATTGGGAATATGTTATTGAATGTGTTTTTGCAGTAGAAGGGCATATAATATTGAAAATATGGTTGATATTAAGAATTTTAAAAATTTCATCATGCACCAGTTTGTTGACTTCAAATATAGAATATGGCGATATCATGATTGGATTTTTTTCAATCCTACAATTTGTTCCTGGTAATTTTTGATAGTTTCAGTTAGAATACATGTACAATGTACTCATAGAATAATATAAGGCTATAGAAAGCAGTTTTAATTAAAAATTATGTAGTAAAAACCTGATAATTTAAGTGATCCCAGAAAAATTATTTTGACTGCTTAGCATTTTCTGTAAATTTTTCAAATTGTCAATTTGGATTTCATGTTTTAGAGTATTATTTGGCTGTAACAGTACATTTGAACATCCAGCTTACTTAAACAGTGGGACAAAATGATGTGGAAGCATATATTTATTGAGTTTTGGGGGAAATTATAGTTTTGTACCATAAGAAATCCCAAAACTTGAATATCAATAAATCATATTTTTGCATATTTGATGGAATTAGAAGGAATTTCAACTGTAGATCTATATACAAAAACTTATTGTATGCCTTAAACTACATAATTTATGGGGTTAAAGCATGAATTAACAAAATTAAGAATGATGAGAACTGATTTTATGGGACGAAAAAAGGGGAGGCTAAATGTAAACATTTCATAGTATTTAGCTATTAAATATACAACTGAGGCATATATATGTGTAGAAATTGCTTATTATGTTAGAAATTAGCTTAATAACTGTAATATATTAGAGAATAGGTAAGTTTTGGTATATTACACAGTCTGAACTCAACAGCTGTAAATGGAGATGTTTTCATTAAAAATCTTCAAGGGAGTGGGTACCTTTGCATTTGAACACTTATACTTGCAAATATTAGACAGCCACATACCTTATGAGGTTTTTTGTGGTTGATATTGCCTAAGGAATAGAAATAAGGCCAATAAAGGGTTGGAGAATCAAGTTTTGTTGCTCTTTAGGTGTCAAACCAGTAATTCAACCAATCAGAGCTAAGAACATATACAAAAGTAGTCCCTTTTAAAGAAAAAAGTTCCTTTCACTTTGTTGTATTGTGACAAATACTGAATGGAATGGAATAATTAAATTGATAATTGAAGTTAAATGTATAAGGATTATTTTGAGCCCAAATTTGATTGATTTAGTTGTATTTTAATATGGATATGGAGGATTTGATGCATGACCTATAAATAAGGAATTTCTGGGGGATGACAGAGCTATTTTTAGAGTAGGTATTTTCCATAGCCTGGTATTTCACTGCAAGACTTTAAACATGGCCTGATATTTTGACAGAACGTAGAGGAATCATGGACGCTTCAGAAAATGTATGGTCTTCGAAAGGTTAAACATAAGATAAAATGGCCAGGTAGGCTCGAAAAAACACAAATTTAGTAGAAAACCTTAAAGAAATTAATTATAAGTTAAGTTAAACAATATCAAATTGAACTTTTGTTGCTATCATGTTCAAATTAGCCTAATAATGTAGCAACAGACACAGAGTGACATTTTTCATACAAAAATGTTACAAAATGCATTGTGGTGTCAGATTACATGGTCAAAATGCATGTTATGTAATATTTTGGAATATTGCTCCCAAACACTGGATATACATGGACAGAGGGTATTGCAACTCATTTTATTTTTATTTATGACTTTATAATTATTGGGAATATGTTATTGAATGTGTTTTTGCAGTAGAAGGGCATATAATATTGAAAATATGGTTGATATTAAGAATTTTAAAAATTTCATCATGCACCAGTTTGTTGACTTCAAATATAGAATATGGCGATATCATGATTGGATTTTTTTCAATCCTACAATTTGTTCCTGGTAATTTTTGATAGTTTCAGTTAGAATACATGTACAATGTACTCATAAAATAATATAAGTCTATAGAAAGCAGTTTTAATTGAAAATTATGTAATAAAAACCTGATAATTTAAGTGATCCCAGAAAAATTATTTTGACTGCTTAGCATTTTCTGTAAATTTTTCAAAGTGTCAATTTGGATTTCATGTTTTAGAGTATTATTTGGCTGTAACAGTACATTTGAACATCCAGCTTACTTAAACAGTGGGACAAAATGATGTGGAAGCATATATTTATTGAGTTTTGGGGGAAATTATAGTTTTGTACCATAAGAAATTCCAAAACTTGAATATCAATAAATCATATTTTTGCATATTTGATGGAATTAGAAGGAATTTCAACTGTAGATCTATATACAAAAACTTATTTTATGCCTTAAACTACATAATTTATGGGGTTAAAGCATGAATTAACAAAATTAAGAATGATGTGAACTGATTTTATGGGACGAAAAAAGGGGAGGCTAAATGTAAACATTTCATAGTATTTAGCTATTAAATATACAACGGAGGCATATATATGTGTAGAAATTGCTTATTATGTTAGAAATTAGCTTAATAACTGTAATATATAAGAGAATAGGTAAGTTTTGGTATATTACACAGTCTGAACTCAACAGCTGTAAATGGAGATGTTTTCATTAAAAATCTTCAAGGGGGTGGGTACCTTTGCATTTGAACACTTATACTTGCAAATATTAGACAGCCACATACCTTATGAGGTTTTTTGTGGTTGATATTGCCTAAGGAATAGAAATAAGGCCAATAAAGGGTTGGAGAAGCAAGTTTTGTTGCTCTTTAGGTGTCAAACCAGTAATTCAACCAATCAGAGCTAAGAACATATACAAAAGTAGTCCCTTTTAAAGAAAAAAGTTCCTTTCACTTTGTTGTATTGTGACAAATACTGAATGGAATGGAATAATTAAATTGAAAATTGAAGTTAAATGTATAAGGATTATTTTGAGCCCAAATTTGATTGATTTAGTTGTATTTTAATATGGATATGTAGGATTTGATGCATGACCTATAAATAGGGAATTTCTGGGGGATGACAGAGCTATTTTTAGAGTAGGTATTTTCCATAGCCTGGCATTTCACTGGAAGACTTTAAACATGGCCTGATATTTTGACAGAACGTAGAGGAATCATGGACGTTTCAGAAAATGTATGGTCTTCGAAAGGTTAAACTTAAGATAAAATGGCCAGGTAGGCTCGAAAAAACACAAATTTAGTAGAAAACCTTAAAGAAATTAATTATAAGTTAAGTTAAAAAACATCAAATTGAACTTTTGTTGCTATCATGTTCAAATTAGCCTAATAATGTCGCAACAGACACAGAGTGACATTTTTCATACAAAAATGTTACAAAATGCATTGTGGTGTCAGATTACATGGTCAAAATGCATGTTATGTAATATTTTGGAAAATTGCTCCCAAACACTGGATATACATGGACAGAGGGTATTGCAACTCATTTTATTTTTATTTATGACTTTATAATTATTGAGAATATGTTATTGAATGTGTTTTTGCAGTAGAAGGGCATATAATATTGAAAATATGGTTGATATTAAGAATTTTAAAAATTTCATCATGCACCAGTTTGTTGACTTCAAATATAGAATATGGCGATATCATGATTGGATTTTTTTCAATCCTACAATTTGTTCCTGGTAATTTTTGATAGTTTCAGTTAGAATACATGTACAATGTACTCATAGAATAATATAAGGCTATAGAAAGCAGTTTGAATTGAAAATTATGTAGTAAAAACCTGATAATTTAAGTGATCCCAGAAAAATTATTTTGACTGCTTAGCATTTTCTGTAAATTTTTCAAATTGTCAATTTGGATTTCATGTTTTAGAGTATTATTTGGCTGTAACAGTACATTTGAACATCCAGCTTACTTAAACAGTGGGACAAAATGATGTGGAAGCATATATTTATTGAGTTTTGGGGGAAATTATAGTTTTGTACCATAAGAAATCCCAAAACTTGAATATCAATAAATCATATTTTTGCATATTTGATGGAATTAGAAGGAATTTCAACTGTAGATCTATATACAAAAACTTATTGTTTGCCTTAAACTACATAATTTATGGGGTTAAAGCATGAATTAACAAAATTAAGAATGATGTGAACTGATTTTATGGGACGAAAAAAGGGGAGGCTAAATGTAAACATTTCATAGTATTTAGCTATTAAATATACAACGGAGGCATATATATGTGTAGAAATTGCTTATTATGTTAGAAATTAGCTTAATAACTGTAATATATAAGAGAATAGGTAAGTTTTGGTATATTACACAGTCTGAACTCAACAGCTGTAAATGGAGATGTTTTCATTAAAAATCTTCAAGGGGGTGGGTACCTTTGCATTTGAACACTTATACTTGCAAATATTAGACAGCCACATACCTTATGAGGTTTTTTGTGGTTGATATTGCCTAAGGAATAGAAATAAGGCCAATAAAGGGTTGGAGAAGCAAGTTGTGTTGCTCTTTAGGTGTCAAACCAGTAATTCAACCAATCAGAGCTAAGAACATATATAAAAGTAGTCCCTTTTAAAGAAAAAAGTTCCTTTCACTTTGTTGTATTGTGACAAATACTGAATGGAATGGAATAATTAAATTGAAAATTGAAGTTAAATGTATAAGGATTATTTTGAGCCCAAATTTGATTGATTTAGTTGTATTTTAATATGGATATGTAGGATTTGATGCATGACCTATAAATAGGGAATTTCTGGGGGATGACAGAGCTATTTTTAGAGTAGGTATTTTCCATAGCCTGGCATTTCACTGGAAGACTTTAAACATGGCCTGATATTTTGACAGAACGTAGAGGAATCATGGACGTTTCAGAAAATGTATGGTCTTCGAAAGGTTAAACTTAAGATAAAATGGCCAGGTAGGCTCGAAAAAACACAAATTTAGTAGAAAACCTTAAAGAAATTAATTATAAGTTAAGTTAAACAACATCAAATTGAACTTTTGTTGCTATCATGTTCAAATTAGCCTAATAATGTCGCAACAGACACAGAGTGACATTTTTCATACAAAAATGTTACAAAATGCATTGTGGTGTCAGATTACATGGTCAAAATGCATGTTATGTAATATTTTGGAATATTGCTCCCAAACACTGGATATACATGGACAGAGGGTATTGCAACTCATTTTATTTTTATTTATGACTTTATAATTATTGGGAATATGTTATTGAATGTGTTTTTGCAGTAGAAGGGCATATAATATTGAAAATATGGTTGATATTAAGAATTTTAAAAATTTCATCATGCACCAGTTTGTTGACTTCAAATATAGAATATGGCGATATCATGATTGGATTTTTTTCAATCCTACAATTTGTTCCTGGTAATTTTTGATAGTTTCAGTTAGAATACATGTACAATGCACTCATAGAATAATATAAGTCTATAGAAAGCAGTTTTAATTGAAAATTATGTAATAAAAACCTGATAATTTAAGTGATCCCAGAAAAATTATTTTGACTGCTTAGCATTTTCTGTAAATTTTTCAAAGTGTCAATTTGGATTTCATGTTTTAGAGTATTATTTGGCTGTAACAGTACATTTGAACATCCAGCTTACTTAAACAGTGGGACAAAATGATGTGGAAGCATATATTTATTGAGTTTTGGGGGAAATTATAGTTTTGTACCATAAGAAATTCCAAAACTTGAATATCAATAAATCATATTTTTGCATATTTGATGGAATTAGAAGGAATTTCAACCATAGATCTATATACAAAAACTTATTTTATGCCTTAAACTACATAATTTATGGGGTTAAAGCATGAATTAACAAAATTAAGAATGATGTGAACTGATTTTATGGGACGAAAAAAGGGGAGGCTAAATGTAAACATTTCATAGTATTTAGCTATTAAATATACAACGGAGGCATATATATGTGTAGAAATTGCTTATTATGTTAGAAATTAGCTTAATAACTGTAATATATAAGAGAATAGGTAAGTTTTGGTATATTACACAGTCTGAACTCAACAGCTGTAAATGGAGATGTTTTCATTAAAAATCTTCAAGGGGGTGGGTACCTTTGCATTTGAACACTTATACTTGCAAATATTAGACAGCCACATACCTTATGAGGTTTTTTGTGGTTGATATTGCCTAAGGAATAGAAATAAGGCCAATAAAGGGTTGGAGAAGCAAGTTTTGTTGCTCTTTAGGTGTCAAACCAGTAATTCAACCAATCAGAGCTAAGAACATATACAAAAGTAGTCCCTTTTAAAGGAAAAAGTACCTTTCACTTTGTTGTATTGTGACAAATACTGAATGGAATGGAATAATTAAATTGAAAATTGAAGTTAAATGTATAAGGATTATTTTGAGCCCAAATTTGATTGATTTAGTTGTATTTTAATATGGATATGGAGGATTTGATGCATGACCTATAAATAGGGAATTTCTGGGGGATGACAGAGCTATTTTTAGAGTAGGTATTTTCCATAGCCTGGCATTTCACTGGAAGACTTTAAACATGGCCTGATATTTTGACAGAACGTAGAGGAATCATGGACGTTTCAGAAAATGTATGGTCTTCGAAAGGTTAAACTTAAGATAAAATGGCCAGGTAGGCTCGAAAAAACACAAATTTAGTAGAAAACCTTAAAGAAATTAATTATAAGTTAAGTTAAAAAACATCAAATTGAACTTTTGTTGCTATCATGTTCAAATTAGCCTAATAATGTTGCAACAGACACAGAGTGACATTTTTCATACAAAAATGTTACAAAATGCATTGTGGTGTCAGATTACATGGTCAAAATGCATGTTATGTAATATTTTGGAAAATTGCTCCCAAACACTGGATATACATGGACAGAGGGTATTGCAACTCATTTTATTTTTATTTATGACTTTATAATTATTGAGAATATGTTATTGAATGTGTTTTTGCAGTAGAAGGGCATATAATATTGAAAATATGGTTGATATTAAGAATTTTAAAAATTTCATCATGCACCAGTTTGTTGACTTCAAATATAGAATATGGCGATATCATGATTGGATTTTTTTCAATCCTACAATTTGTTCCTGGTAATTTTTGATAGTTTCAGTTAGAATACATGTACAATGTACTCATAAAATAATATAAGGCTATAGAAAGCAGTTTTAATTAAAAATTATGTAATAAAAACCTGATAATTTAAGTGATCCCAGAAAAATTATTTTGACTGCTTAGCATTTTCTGTAAATTTTTCAAATTGTCAATTTGGATTTCATGTTTTAGAGTATTATTTGGCTGTAACAGTACATTTGAACATCCAGCTTACTTAAACAGTGGGACAAAATGATGTGGAAGCATATATTTATTGAGTTTTGGGGGAAATTATAGTTTTGTACCATAAGAAATCCCAAAACTTGAATATCAATAAATCATATTTTTGCATATTTGATGGAATTAGAAGGAATTTCAACTGTAGATCTATATACAAAAACTTATTGTTTGCCTTAAACTACATAATTTATGGGGTTAAAGCATGAATTAACAAAATTAAGAATGATGTGAACTGATTTTATGGGACGAAAAAAGGGGAGGCTAAATGTAAACATTTCATAGTATTTAGCTATTAAATATACAACGGAGGCATATATATGTGTAGAAATTGCTTATTATGTTAGAAATTAGCTTAATAACTGTAATATATAAGAGAATAGGTAAGTTTTGGTATATTACACAGTCTGAACTCAACAGCTGTAAATGGAGATGTTTTCATTAAAAATCTTCAAGGGGGTGGGTACCTTTGCATTTGAACACTTATACTTGCAAATATTAGACAGCCACATACCTTATGAGGTTTTTTGTGGTTGATATTGCCTAAGGAATAGAAATAAGGCCAATAAAGGGTTGGAGAAGCAAGTTTTGTTGCTCTTTAGGTGTCAAACCAGTAATTCAACCAATCAGAGCTAAGAACATATATAAAAGTAGTCCCTTTTAAAGAAAAAAGTTCCTTTCACTTTGTTGTATTGTGACAAATACTGAATGGAATGGAATAATTAAATTGAAAATTGAAGTTAAATGTATAAGGATTATTTTGAGCCCAAATTTGATTGATTTAGTTGTATTTTAATATGGATATGTAGGATTTGATGCATGACCTATAAATAGGGAATTTCTGGGGGATGACAGAGCTATTTTTAGAGTAGGTATTTTCCATAGCCTGGCATTTCACTGGAAGACTTTAAACATGGCCTGATATTTTGACAGAACGTAGAGGAATCATGGACGTTTCAGAAAATGTATGGTCTTCGAAAGGTTAAACTTAAGATAAAATGGCCAGGTAGGCTCGAAAAAACACAAATTTAGTAGAAAACCTTAAAGAAATTAATTATAAGTTAAGTTAAACAACATCAAATTGAACTTTTGTTGCTATCATGTTCAAATTAGCCTAATAATGTCGCAACAGACACAGAGTGACATTTTTCATACAAAAATGTTACAAAATGCATTGTGGTGTCAGATTACATGGTCAAAATGCATGTTATGTAATATTTTGGAATATTGCTCCCAAACACTGGATATACATGGACAGAGGGTATTGCAACTCATTTTATTTTTATTTATGACTTTATAATTATTGGGAATATGTTATTGAATGTGTTTTTGCAGTAGAAGGGCATATAATATTGAAAATATGGTTGATATTAAGAATTTTAAAAATTTCATCATGCACCAGTTTGTTGACTTCAAATATAGAATATGGCGATATCATGATTGGATTTTTTTCAATCCTACAATTTGTTCCTGGTAATTTTTGATAGTTCAGTTAGAATACATGTACAATGCACTCATAGAATAATATAAGTCTATAGAAAGCAGTTTTAATTGAAAATTATGTAATAAAAACCTGATAATTTAAGTGATCCCAGAAAAATTATTTTGACTGCTTAGCATTTTCTGTAAATTTTTCAAAGTGTCAATTTGGATTTCATGTTTTAGAGTATTATTTGGCTGTAACAGTACATTTGAACATCCAGCTTACTTAAACAGTGGGACAAAATGATGTGGAAGCATATATTTATTGAGTTTTGGGGGAAATTATAGTTTTGTACCATAAGAAATTCCAAAACTTGAATATCAATAAATCATATTTTTGCATATTTGATGGAATTAGAAGGAATTTCAACCATAGATCTATATACAAAAACTTATTTTATGCCTTAAACTACATAATTTATGGGGTTAAAGCATAAATTAACAAAATTAAGAATGATGTGAACTGATTTTATGGGACGAAAAAAGGGGAGGCTAAATGTAAACATTTCATAGTATTTAGCTATTAAATATACAACGGAGGCATATATATGTGTAGAAATTGCTTATTATGTTAGAAATTAGCTTAATAACTGTAATATATAAGAGAATAGGTAAGTTTTGGTATATTACACAGTCTGAACTCAACAGCTGTAAATGGAGATGTTTTCATTAAAAATCTTCAAGGGGGTGGGTACCTTTGCATTTGAACACTTATACTTGCAAATATTAGACAGCCACATACCTTATGAGGTTTTTTGTGGTTGATATTGCCTAAGGAATAGAAATAAGGCCAATAAAGGGTTGGAGAAGCAAGTTTTGTTGCTCTTTAGGTGTCAAACCAGTAATTCAACCAATCAGAGCTAAGAACATATACAAAAGTAGTCCCTTTTAAAGGAAAAAGTTCCTTTCACTTTGTTGTATTGTGACAAATACTGAATGGAATGGAATAATTAAATTGAAAATTGAAGTTAAATGTATAAGGATTATTTTGAGCCCAAATTTGATTGATTTAGTTGTATTTTAATATGGATATGGAGGATTTGATGCATGACCTATAAATAGGGAATTTCTGGGGGATGACAGAGCTATTTTTAGAGTAGGTATTTTCCATAGCCTGGCATTTCACTGCAAGACTTTAAACATGGCCTGATATTTTGACAGAACGTAGAGGAATCATGGACGTTTCAGAAAATGTATGGTCTTCGAAAGGTTAAACTTAAGATAAAATGGCCAGGTAGGCTCGAAAAAACACAAATTTAGTAGAAAACCTTAAAGAAATTAATTATAAGTTAAGTTAAAAAACATCAAATTGAACTTTTGTTGCTATCATGTTCAAATTAGCCTAATAATGTTGCAACAGACACAGAGTGACATTTTTCATACAAAAATGTTACAAAATGCATTGTGGTGTCAGATTACATGGTCAAAATGCATGTTATGTAATATTTTGGAAAATTGCTCCCAAACACTGGATATACATGGACAGAGGGTATTGCAACTCATTTTATTTTTATTTATGACTTTATAATTATTGAGAATATGTTATTGAATGTGTTTTTGCAGTAGAAGGGCATATAATATTGAAAATATGGTTGATATTAAGAATTTTAAAAATTTCATCATGCACCAGTTTGTTGACTTCAAATATAGAATATGGCGATATCATGATTGGATTTTTTTCAATCCTACAATTTGTTCCTGGTAATTTTTGATAGTTTCAGTTAGAATACATGTACAATGTACTCATAAAATAATATAAGGCTATAGAAAGCAGTTTTAATTGAAAATTATGTAATAAAAACCTGATAATTTAAGTGATCCCAGAAAAATTATTTTGACTGCTTAGCATTTTCTGTAAATTTTTCAAATTGTCAATTTGGATTTCATGTTTTAGAGTATTATTTGGCTGTAACAGTACATTTGAACATCCAGCTTACTTAAACAGTGGGACAAAATGATGTGGAAGCATATATTTATTGAGTTTTGGGGGAAATTATAGTTTTGTACCATAAGAAATCCCAAAACTTGAATATCAATAAATCATATTTTTGCATATTTGATGGAATTAGAAGGAATTTCAACTGTAGATCTATATACAAAAACTTATTTTATGCCTTAAACTACATAATTTATGGGGTTAAAGCATGAATTAACAAAATTAAGAATGATGTGAACTGATTTTATGGGACGAAAAAAGGGGGGCTAAATGTAAACATTTCATAGTATTTAGCTATTAAATATACAACTGAGGCATATATATGTGTAGAAATTGCTTATTATGTTAGAAATTAGCTTAATAACTGTAATATATAAGAGAATAGGTAAGTTTTGGTATATTACACAGTCTGAACTCAACAGCTGTAAATGGAGATGTTTTCATTAAAAATCTTCAAGGGGGTGGGTACTTTTGCATTTGAACACTTATACTTGCAAATATTAGACAGCCACATACCTTATGAGGTTTTTTGTGGTTGATATTGCCTAAGGAATAGAAATAAGGCCAATAAAGGGTTGGAGAATCAAGTTGTGTTGCTCTTTATGTGTCAAATCAGTAATTCAACCAATCAGAGCTAAGAACATATACAAAAGTAGTCCCTTTTAAAGAAAAAAGTTCCTTTCACTTTGTTGTATTGTGACAAATACTGAATGGAATGGAATAATTAAATTGATAATTGAAGTTAAATGTATAAGGATTATTTTGAGCCCAAATTTGATTGATTTAGTTGTATTTTAATATGGATATGGAGGATTTGATGCATGACCTATAAATAAGGAATTTCTGGGGGATGACAGAGCTATTTTTAGAGTAGGTATTTTCCATAGCCTGGCATTTCACTGCAAGACTTTAAACATGGCCTGATATTTTGACAGAACGTAGAGGAATCATGGACGCTTCAGAAAATGTATGGTCTTCGAAAGGTTAAACATAAGATAAAATGGCCAGGTAGGCTCGAAAAAACACAAATTTAGTAGAAAACCTTAAAGAAATTAATTATAAGTTAAGTTAAACAACATCAAATTGAACTTTTGTTGCTATCATGTTCAAATTAGCCTAATAATGTCGCAACAGACACAGAGTGACATTTTTCATACAAAAATGTTACAAAATGCATTGTGGTGTCAGATTACATGGTCAAAATGCATGTTATGTAATATTTTGGAATATTGCTCCCAAACACTGGATATACATGGACAGAGGGTATTGCAACTCATTTTATTTTTATTTATGACTTTATAATTATTGGGAATATGTTATTGAATGTGTTTTTGCAGTAGAAGGGCATATAATATTGAAAATATGGTTGATATTAAGAATTTTAAAAATTTCATCATGCACCAGTTTGTTGACTTCAAATATAGAATATGGCGATATCATGATTGGATTTTTTTCAATCCTACAATTTGTTCCTGGTAATTTTTGATAGTTTCAGTTAGAATACATGTACAATGTACTCATAAAATAATATAAGTCTATAGAAAGCAGTTTTAATTGAAAATTATGTAGTAAAAACCTGATAATTTAAGTGATCCCAGAAAAATTATTTTGACTGCTTAGCATTTTCTGTAAATTTTTCAAAGTGTCAATTTGGATTTCATGTTTTAGAGTATTATTTGGCTGTAACAGTACATTTGAACATCCAGCTTACTTAAACAGTGGGACAAAATGATGTGGAAGCATATATTTATTGAGTTTTGGGGGAAATTATAGTTTTGTACCATAAGAAATTCCAAAACTTGAATATCAATAAATCATATTTTTGCATATTTGATGGAATTAGAAGGAATTTCAACCGTAGATCTATATACAAAAACTTATTTTATGCCTTAAACTACATAATTTATGGGGTTAAAGCATGAATTAACAAAATTAAGAATGATGTGAACTGATTTTATGGGACGAAAAAAGGGGAGGCTAAATGTAAACATTTCATAGTATTTAGCTATTAAATATACAACGGAGGCATATATATGTGTAGAAATTGCTTATTATGTTAGAAATTAGCTTAATAACTGTAATATATAAGAGAATAGGTAAGTTTTGGTATATTACACAGTCTGAACTCAACAGCTGTAAATGGAGATGTTTTCATTAAAAATCTTCAAGGGGGTGGGTACCTTTGCATTTGAACACTTATACTTGCAAATATTAGACAGCCACATACCTTATGAGGTTTTTTGTGGTTGATATTGCCTAAGGAATAGAAATAAGGCCAATAAAGGGTTGGAGAATCAAGTTGTGTTGCTCTTTATGTGTCAAACCAGTAATTCAACCAATCAGAGCTAAGAACATATACAAAAGTAGTCCCTTTTAAAGAAAAAAGTTCCTTTCACTTTGTTGTATTGTGACAAATACTGAATGGAATGGAATAATTAAATTGATAATTGAAGTTAAATGTATAAGGATTATTTTGAGCCCAAATTTGATTGATTTAGTTGTATTTTAATATGGATATGGAGGATTTGATGCATGACCTATAAATAAGGAATTTCTGGGGGATGACAGAGCTATTTTTAGAGTAGGTATTTTCCATAGCCTGGCATTTCACTGCAAGACTTTAAACATGGCCTGATATTTTGACAGAACGTAGAGGAATCATGGACGCTTCAGAAAATGTATGGTCTTCGAAAGGTTAAACATAAGATAAAATGGCCAGGTAGGCTCGAAAAAACACAAATTTAGTAGAAAACCTTAAAGAAATTAATTATAAGTTAAGTTAAACAACATCAAATTGAACTTTTGTTGCTATCATGTTCAAATTAGCCTAATAATGTCGCAACAGACACAGAGTGACATTTTTCATACAAAAATGTTACAAAATGCATTGTGGTGTCAGATTACATGGTCAAAATGCATGTTATGTAATATTTTGGAATATTGCTCCCAAACACTGGATATACATGGACAGAGGGTATTGCAACTCATTTTATTTTTATTTATGACTTTATAATTATTGGGAATATGTTATTGAATGTGTTTTTGCAGTAGAAGGGCATATAATATTGAAAATATGGTTGATATTAAGAATTTTAAAAATTTCATCATGCACCAGTTTGTTGACTTCAAATATAGAATATGGCGATATCATGATTGGATTTTTTTCAATCCTACAATTTGTTCCTGGTAATTTTTGATAGTTTCAGTTAGAATACATGTACAATGTACTCATAAAATAATATAAGTCTATAGAAAGCAGTTTTAATTGAAAATTATGTAGTAAAAACCTGATAATTTAAGTGATCCCAGAAAAATTATTTTGACTGCTTAGCATTTTCTGTAAATTTTTCAAAGTGTCAATTTGGATTTCATGTTTTAGAGTATTATTTGGCTGTAACAGTACATTTGAACATCCAGCTTACTTAAACAGTGGGACAAAATGATGTGGAAGCATATATTTATTGAGTTTTGGGGGAAATTATAGTTTTGTACCATAAGAAATTCCAAAACTTGAATATCAATAAATCATATTTTTGCATATTTGATGGAATTAGAAGGAATTTCAACCGTAGATCTATATACAAAAACTTATTTTATGCCTTAAACTACATAATTTATGGGGTTAAAGCATGAATTAACAAAATTAAGAATGATGTGAACTGATTTTATGGGACGAAAAAAGGGGAGGCTAAATGTAAACATTTCATAGTATTTAGCTATTAAATATACAACGGAGGCATATATATGTGTAGAAATTGCTTATTATGTTAGAAATTAGCTTAATAACTGTAATATATAAGAGAATAGGTAAGTTTTGGTATATTACACAGTCTGAACTCAACAGCTGTAAATGGAGATGTTTTCATTAAAAATCTTCAAGGAGGTGGGTACCTTTGCATTTGAACACTTATACTTGCAAATATTAGACAGCCACATACCTTATGAGGTTTTTTGTGGTTGATATTGCCTAAGGAATAGAAATAAGGCCAATAAAGGGTTGGAGAAGCAAGTTTTGTTGCTCTTTAGGTGTCAAACCAGTAATTCAACCAATCAGAGCTAAGAACATATACAAAAGTAGTCCCTTTTAAAGAAAAAAGTTCCTTTCACTTTGTTGTATTGTGACAAATACTGAATGGAATGGAATAATTAAATTGAAAATTGAAGTTAAATGTATAAGGATTATTTTGAGCCCAAATTTGATTGATTTAGTTGTATTTTAATATGGATATGGAGGATTTGATGCATGACCTATAAATAGGGAATTTCTGGGGGATGACAGAGCTATTTTTAGAGTAGGTATTTTCCATAGCCTGGCATTTCACTGCAAGACTTTAAACATGGCCTGATATTTTGACAGAACGTAGAGGAATCATGGACGTTTCAGAAAATGTATGGTCTTCGAAAGGTTAAACTTAAGATAAAATGGCCAGGTAGGCTCGAAAAAACACAAATTTAGTAGAAAACCTTAAAGAAATTAATTATAAGTTAAGTTAAAAAACATCAAATTGAACTTTTGTTGCTATCATGTTCAAATTAGCCTAATAATGTTGCAACAGACACAGAGTGACATTTTTCATACAAAAATGTTACAAAATGCATTGTGGTGTCAGATTACATGGTCAAAATGCATGTTATGTAATATTTTGGAAAATTGCTCCCAAACACTGGATATACATGGACAGAGGGTATTGCAACTCATTTTATTTTTATTTATGACTTTATAATTATTGAGAATATGTTATTGAATGTGTTTTTGCAGTAGAAGGGCATATAATATTGAAAATATGGTTGATATTAAGAATTTTAAAAATTTCATCATGCACCAGTTTGTTGACTTCAAATATAGAATATGGCGATATCATGATTGGATTTTTTTCAATCCTACAATTTGTTCCTGGTAATTTTTGATAGTTTCAGTTAGAATACATGTACAATGTACTCATAAAATAATATAAGGCTATAGAAAGCAGTTTTAATTGAAAATTATGTAATAAAAACCTGATAATTTAAGTGATCCCAGAAAAATTATTTTGACTGCTTAGCATTTTCTGTAAATTTTTCAAATTGTCAATTTGGATTTCATGTTTTAGAGTATTATTTGGCTGTAACAGTACATTTGAACATCCAGCTTACTTAAACAGTGGGACAAAATGATGTGGAAGCATATATTTATTGAGTTTTGGGGGAAATTATAGTTTTGTACCATAAGAAATCCCAAAACTTGAATATCAATAAATCATATTTTTGCATATTTGATGGAATTAGAAGGAATTTCAACTGTAGATCTATATACAAAAACTTATTTTATGCCTTAAACTACATAATTTATGGGGTTAAAGCATGAATTAACAAAATTAAGAATGATGTGAACTGATTTTATGGGACGAAAAAAGGGGGGCTAAATGTAAACATTTCATAGTATTTAGCTATTAAATATACAACTGAGGCATATATATGTGTAGAAATTGCTTATTATGTTAGAAATTAGCTTAATAACTGTAATATATAAGAGAATAGGTAAGTTTTGGTATATTACACAGTCTGAACTCAACAGCTGTAAATGGAGATGTTTTCATTAAAAATCTTCAAGGGGGTGGGTACTTTTGCATTTGAACACTTATACTTGCAAATATTAGACAGCCACATACCTTATGAGGTTTTTTGTGGTTGATATTGCCTAAGGAATAGAAATAAGGCCAATAAAGGGTTGGAGAATCAAGTTGTGTTGCTCTTTATGTGTCAAATCAGTAATTCAACCAATCAGAGCTAAGAACATATACAAAAGTAGTCCCTTTTAAAGAAAAAAGTTCCTTTCACTTTGTTGTATTGTGACAAATACTGAATGGAATGGAATAATTAAATTGATAATTGAAGTTAAATGTATAAGGATTATTTTGAGCCCAAATTTGATTGATTTAGTTGTATTTTAATATGGATATGGAGGATTTGATGCATGACCTATAAATAAGGAATTTCTGGGGGATGACAGAGCTATTTTTAGAGTAGGTATTTTCCATAGCCTGGCATTTCACTGCAAGACTTTAAACATGGCCTGATATTTTGACAGAACGTAGAGGAATCATGGACGCTTCAGAAAATGTATGGTCTTCGAAAGGTTAAACATAAGATAAAATGGCCAGGTAGGCTCGAAAAAACACAAATTTAGTAGAAAACCTTAAAGAAATTAATTATAAGTTAAGTTAAACAACATCAAATTGAACTTTTGTTGCTATCATGTTCAAATTAGCCTAATAATGTCGCAACAGACACAGAGTGACATTTTTCATACAAAAATGTTACAAAATGCATTGTGGTGTCAGATTACATGGTCAAAATGCATGTTATGTAATATTTTGGAATATTGCTCCCAAACACTGGATATACATGGACAGAGGGTATTGCAACTCATTTTATTTTTATTTATGACTTTATAATTATTGGGAATATGTTATTGAATGTGTTTTTGCAGTAGAAGGGCATATAATATTGAAAATATGGTTGATATTAAGAATTTTAAAAATTTCATCATGCACCAGTTTGTTGACTTCAAATATAGAATATGGCGATATCATGATTGGATTTTTTTCAATCCTACAATTTGTTCCTGGTAATTTTTGATAGTTTCAGTTAGAATACATGTACAATGTACTCATAAAATAATATAAGTCTATAGAAAGCAGTTTTAATTGAAAATTATGTAGTAAAAACCTGATAATTTAAGTGATCCCAGAAAAATTATTTTGACTGCTTAGCATTTTCTGTAAATTTTTCAAAGTGTCAATTTGGATTTCATGTTTTAGAGTATTATTTGGCTGTAACAGTACATTTGAACATCCAGCTTACTTAAACAGTGGGACAAAATGATGTGGAAGCATATATTTATTGAGTTTTGGGGGAAATTATAGTTTTGTACCATAAGAAATTCCAAAACTTGAATATCAATAAATCATATTTTGGCATATTTGATGGAATTAGAAGGAATTTCAACCGTAGATCTATATACAAAAACTTATTTTATGCCTTAAACTACATAATTTATGGGGTTAAAGCATGAATTAACAAAATTAAGAATGATGTGAACTGATTTTATGGGACGAAAAAAGGGGAGGCTAAATGTAAACATTTCATAGTATTTAGCTATTAAATATACAACGGAGGCATATATATGTGTAGAAATTGCTTATTATGTTAGAAATTAGCTTAATAACTGTAATATATAAGAGAATAGGTAAGTTTTGGTATATTACACAGTCTGAACTCAACAGCTGTAAATGGAGATGTTTTCATTAAAAATCTTCAAGGGGGTGGGTACCTTTGCATTTGAACACTTATACTTGCAAATATTAGACAGCCACATACCTTATGAGGTTTTTTGTGGTTGATATTGCCTAAGGAATAGAAATAAGGCCAATAAAGGGTTGGAGAATCAAGTTGTGTTGCTCTTTATGTGTCAAACCAGTAATTCAACCAATCAGAGCTAAGAACATATACAAAAGTAGTCCCTTTTAAAGAAAAAAGTTCCTTTCACTTTGTTGTATTGTGACAAATACTGAATGGAATGGAATAATTAAATTGATAATTGAAGTTAAATGTATAAGGATTATTTTGAGCCCAAATTTGATTGATTTAGTTGTATTTTAATATGGATATGGAGGATTTGATGCATGACCTATAAATAAGGAATTTCTGGGGGATGACAGAGCTATTTTTAGAGTAGGTATTTTCCATAGCCTGGCATTTCACTGCAAGACTTTAAACATGGCCTGATATTTTGACAGAACGTAGAGGAATCATGGACGCTTCAGAAAATGTATGGTCTTCGAAAGGTTAAACATAAGATAAAATGGCCAGGTAGGCTCGAAAAAACACAAATTTAGTAGAAAACCTTAAAGAAATTAATTATAAGTTAAGTTAAACAACATCAAATTGAACTTTTGTTGCTATCATGTTCAAATTAGCCTAATAATGTCGCAACAGACACAGAGTGACATTTTTCATACAAAAATGTTACAAAATGCATTGTGGTGTCAGATTACATGGTCAAAATGCATGTTATGTAATATTTTGGAATATTGCTCCCAAACACTGGATATACATGGACAGAGGGTATTGCAACTCATTTTATTTTTATTTATGACTTTATAATTATTGGGAATATGTTATTGAATGTGTTTTTGCAGTAGAAGGGCATATAATATTGAAAATATGGTTGATATTAAGAATTTTAAAAATTTCATCATGCACCAGTTTGTTGACTTCAAATATAGAATATGGCGATATCATGATTGGATTTTTTTCAATCCTACAATTTGTTCCTGGTAATTTTTGATAGTTTCAGTTAGAATACATGTACAATGTACTCATAAAATAATATAAGTCTATAGAAAGCAGTTTTAATTGAAAATTATGTAGTAAAAACCTGATAATTTAAGTGATCCCAGAAAAATTATTTTGACTGCTTAGCATTTTCTGTAAATTTTTCAAAGTGTCAATTTGGATTTCATGTTTTAGAGTATTATTTGGCTGTAACAGTACATTTGAACATCCAGCTTACTTAAACAGTGGGACAAAATGATGTGGAAGCATATATTTATTGAGTTTTGGGGGAAATTATAGTTTTGTACCATAAGAAATTCCAAAACTTGAATATCAATAAATCATATTTTTGCATATTTGATGGAATTAGAAGGAATTTCAACCGTAGATCTATATACAAAAACTTATTTTATGCCTTAAACTACATAATTTATGGGGTTAAAGCATGAATTAACAAAATTAAGAATGATGTGAACTGATTTTATGGGACGAAAAAAGGGGAGGCTAAATGTAAACATTTCATAGTATTTAGCTATTAAATATACAACGGAGGCATATATATGTGTAGAAATTGCTTATTATGTTAGAAATTAGCTTAATAACTGTAATATATAAGAGAATAGGTAAGTTTTGGTATATTACACAGTCTGAACTCAACAGCTGTAAATGGAGATGTTTTCATTAAAAATCTTCAAGGGGGTGGGTACCTTTGCATTTGAACACTTATACTTGCAAATATTAGACAGCCACATACCTTATGAGGTTTTTTGTGGTTGATATTGCCTAAGGAATAGAAATAAGGCCAATAAAGGGTTGGAGAAGCAAGTTTTGTTGCTCTTTAGGTGTCAAACCAGTAATTCAACCAATCAGAGCTAAGAACATATACAAAAGTAGTCCCTTTTAAAGAAAAAAGTTCCTTTCACTTTGTTGTATTGTGACAAATACTGAATGGAATGGAATAATTAAATTGAAAATTGAAGTTAAATGTATAAGGATTATTTTGAGCCCAAATTTGATTGATTTAGTTGTATTTTAATATGGATATGGAGGATTTGATGCATGACCTATAAATAGGGAATTTCTGGGGGATGACAGAGCTATTTTTAGAGTAGGTATTTTCCATAGCCTGGCATTTCACTGCAAGACTTTAAACATGGCCTGATATTTTGACAGAACGTAGAGGAATCATGGACGTTTCAGAAAATGTATGGTCTTCGAAAGGTTAAACTTAAGATAAAATGGCCAGGTAGGCTCGAAAAAACACAAATTTAGTAGAAAACCTTAAAGAAATTAATTATAAGTTAAGTTAAAAAACATCAAATTGAACTTTTGTTGCTATCATGTTCAAATTAGCCTAATAATGTTGCAACAGACACAGAGTGACATTTTTCATACAAAAATGTTACAAAATGCATTGTGGTGTCAGATTACATGGTCAAAATGCATGTTATGTAATATTTTGGAAAATTGCTCCCAAACACTGGATATACATGGACAGAGGGTATTGCAACTCATTTTATTTTTATTTATGACTTTATAATTATTGAGAATATGTTATTGAATGTGTTTTTGCAGTAGAAGGGCATATAATATTGAAAATATGGTTGATATTAAGAATTTTAAAAATTTCATCATGCACCAGTTTGTTGACTTCAAATATAGAATATGGCGATATCATGATTGGATTTTTTTCAATCCTACAATTTGTTCCTGGTAATTTTTGATAGTTTCAGTTAGAATACATGTACAATGTACTCATAAAATAATATAAGGCTATAGAAAGCAGTTTTAATTGAAAATTATGTAATAAAAACCTGATAATTTAAGTGATCCCAGAAAAATTATTTTGACTGCTTAGCATTTTCTGTAAATTTTTCAAATTGTCAATTTGGATTTCATGTTTTAGAGTATTATTTGGCTGTAACAGTACATTTGAACATCCAGCTTACTTAAACAGTGGGACAAAATGATGTGGAAGCATATATTTATTGAGTTTTGGGGGAAATTATAGTTTTGTACCATAAGAAATCCCAAAACTTGAATATCAATAAATCATATTTTTGCATATTTGATGGAATTAGAAGGAATTTCAACTGTAGATCTATATACAAAAACTTATTGTATGCCTTAAACTACATAATTTATGGGGTTAAAGCATGAATTAACAAAATTAAGAATGATGTGAACTGATTTTATGGGACGAAAAAAGGGGGGCTAAATGTAAACATTTCATAGTATTTAGCTATTAAATATACAACTGAGGCATATATATGTGTAGAAATTGCTTATTATGTTAGAAATTAGCTTAATAACTGTAATATATAAGAGAATAGGTAAGTTTTGGTATATTACACAGTCTGAACTCAACAGCTGTAAATGGAGATGTTTTCATTAAAAATCTTCAAGGGGGTGGGTACTTTTGCATTTGAACACTTATACTTGCAAATATTAGACAGCCACATACCTTATGAGGTTTTTTGTGGTTGATATTGCCTAAGGAATAGAAATAAGGCCAATAAAGGGTTGGAGAATCAAGTTGTGTTGCTCTTTATGTGTCAAACCAGTAATTCAACCAATCAGAGCTAAGAACATATACAAAAGTAGTCCCTTTTAAAGAAAAAAGTTCCTTTCACTTTGTTGTATTGTGACAAATACTGAATGGAATGGAATAATTAAATTGATAATTGAAGTTAAATGTATAAGGATTATTTTGAGCCCAAATTTGATTGATTTAGTTGTATTTTAATATGGATATGGAGGATTTGATGCATGACCTATAAATAAGGAATTTCTGGGGGATGACAGAGCTATTTTTAGAGTAGGTATTTTCCATAGCCTGGCATTTCACTGCAAGACTTTAAACATGGCCTGATATTTTGACAGAACGTAGAGGAATCATGGACGCTTCAGAAAATGTATGGTCTTCGAAAGGTTAAACATAAGATAAAATGGCCAGGTAGGCTCGAAAAAACACAAATTTAGTAGAAAACCTTAAAGAAATTAATTATAAGTTAAGTTAAACAACATCAAATTGAACTTTTGTTGCTATCATGTTCAAATTAGCCTAATAATGTCGCAACAGACACAGAGTGACATTTTTCATACAAAAATGTTACAAAATGCATTGTGGTGTCAGATTACATGGTCAAAATGCATGTTATGTAATATTTTGGAATATTGCTCCCAAACACTGGATATACATGGACAGAGGGTATTGCAACTCATTTTATTTTTATTTATGACTTTATAATTATTGGGAATATGTTATTGAATGTGTTTTTGCAGTAGAAGGGCATATAATATTGAAAATATGGTTGATATTAAGAATTTTAAAAATTTCATCATGCACCAGTTTGTTGACTTCAAATATAGAATATGGCGATATCATGATTGGATTTTTTTCAATCCTACAATTTGTTCCTGGTAATTTTTGATAGTTTCAGTTAGAATACATGTACAATGTACTCATAAAATAATATAAGTCTATAGAAAGCAGTTTTAATTGAAAATTATGTAGTAAAAACCTGATAATTTAAGTGATCCCAGAAAAATTATTTTGACTGCTTAGCATTTTCTGTAAATTTTTCAAAGTGTCAATTTGGATTTCATGTTTTAGAGTATTATTTGGCTGTAACAGTACATTTGAACATCCAGCTTACTTAAACAGTGGGACAAAATGATGTGGAAGCATATATTTATTGAGTTTTGGGGGAAATTATAGTTTTGTACCATAAGAAATTCCAAAACTTGAATATCAATAAATCATATTTTTGCATATTTGATGGAATTAGAAGGAATTTCAACCGTAGATCTATATACAAAAACTTATTTTATGCCTTAAACTACATAATTTATGGGGTTAAAGCATGAATTAACAAAATTAAGAATGATGTGAACTGATTTTATGGGACGAAAAAAGGGGAGGCTAAATGTAAACATTTCATAGTATTTAGCTATTAAATATACAACGGAGGCATATATATGTGTAGAAATTGCTTATTATGTTAGAAATTAGCTTAATAACTGTAATATATAAGAGAATAGGTAAGTTTTGGTATATTACACAGTCTGAACTCAACAGCTGTAAATGGAGATGTTTTCATTAAAAATCTTCAAGGGGGTGGGTACCTTTGCATTTGAACACTTATACTTGCAAATATTAGACAGCCACATACCTTATGAGGTTTTTTGTGGTTGATATTGCCTAAGGAATAGAAATAAGGCCAATAAAGGGTTGGAGAAGCAAGTTTTGTTGCTCTTTAGGTGTCAAACCAGTAATTCAACCAATCAGAGCTAAGAACATATACAAAAGTAGTCCCTTTTAAAGAAAAAAGTTCCTTTTACTTTGTTGTATTGTGACAAATACTGAATGGAATGGAATAATTAAATTGAAAATTGAAGTTAAATGTATAAGGATTATTTTGAGCCCAAATTTGATTGATTTAGTTGTATTTTAATATGGATATGGAGGATTTGATGCATGACCTATAAATAGGGAATTTCTGGGGGATGACAGAGCTATTTTTAGAGTAGGTATTTTCCATAGCCTGGCATTTCACTGCAAGACTTTAAACATGGCCTGATATTTTGACAGAACGTAGAGGAATCATGGACGTTTCAGAAAATGTATGGTCTTCGAAAGGTTAAACTTAAGATAAAATGGCCAGGTAGGCTCGAAAAAACACAAATTTAGTAGAAAACCTTAAAGAAATTAATTATAAGTTAAGTTAAAAAACATCAAATTGAACTTTTGTTGCTATCATGTTCAAATTAGCCTAATAATGTTGCAACAGACACAGAGTGACATTTTTCATACAAAAATGTTACAAAATGCATTGTGGTGTCAGATTACATGGTCAAAATGCATGTTATGTAATATTTTGGAAAATTGCTCCCAAACACTGGATATACATGGACAGAGGGTATTGCAACTCATTTTATTTTTATTTATGACTTTATAATTATTGAGAATATGTTATTGAATGTGTTTTTGCAGTAGAAGGGCATATAATATTGAAAATATGGTTGATATTAAGAATTTTAAAAATTTCATCATGCACCAGTTTGTTGACTTCAAATATAGAATATGGCGATATCATGATTGGATTTTTTTCAATCCTACAATTTGTTCCTGGTAATTTTTGATAGTTTCAGTTAGAATACATGTACAATGTACTCATAAAATAATATAAGGCTATAGAAAGCAGTTTTAATTGAAAATTATGTAATAAAAACCTGATAATTTAAGTGATCCCAGAAAAATTATTTTGACTGCTTAGCATTTTCTGTAAATTTTTCAAATTGTCAATTTGGATTTCATGTTTTAGAGTATTATTTGGCTGTAACAGTACATTTGAACATCCAGCTTACTTAAACAGTGGGACAAAATGATGTGGAAGCATATATTTATTGAGTTTTGGGGGAAATTATAGTTTTGTACCATAAGAAATCCCAAAACTTGAATATCAATAAATCATATTTTTGCATATTTGATGGAATTAGAAGGAATTTCAACTGTAGATCTATATACAAAAACTTATTGTATGCCTTAAACTACATAATTTATGGGGTTAAAGCATGAATTAACAAAATTAAGAATGATGTGAACTGATTTTATGGGACGAAAAAAGGGGGGCTAAATGTAAACATTTCATAGTATTTAGCTATTAAATATACAACTGAGGCATATATATGTGTAGAAATTGCTTATTATGTTAGAAATTAGCTTAATAACTGTAATATATAAGAGAATAGGTAAGTTTTGGTATATTACACAGTCTGAACTCAACAGCTGTAAATGGAGATGTTTTCATTAAAAATCTTCAAGGGGGTGGGTACTTTTGCATTTGAACACTTATACTTGCAAATATTAGACAGCCACATACCTTATGAGGTTTTTTGTGGTTGATATTGCCTAAGGAATAGAAATAAGGCCAATAAAGGGTTGGAGAATCAAGTTGTGTTGCTCTTTATGTGTCAAACCAGTAATTCAACCAATCAGAGCTAAGAACATATACAAAAGTAGTCCCTTTTAAAGAAAAAAGTTCCTTTCACTTTGTTGTATTGTGACAAATACTGAATGGAATGGAATAATTAAATTGATAATTGAAGTTAAATGTATAAGGATTATTTTGAGCCCAAATTTGATTGATTTAGTTGTATTTTAATATGGATATGGAGGATTTGATGCATGACCTATAAATAAGGAATTTCTGGGGGATGACAGAGCTATTTTTAGAGTAGGTATTTTCCATAGCCTGGCATTTCACTGCAAGACTTTAAACATGGCCTGATATTTTGACAGAACGTAGAGGAATCATGGACGCTTCAGAAAATGTATGGTCTTCGAAAGGTTAAACATAAGATAAAATGGCCAGGTAGGCTCGAAAAAACACAAATTTAGTAGAAAACCTTAAAGAAATTAATTATAAGTTAAGTTAAACAACATCAAATTGAACTTTTGTTGCTATCATGTTCAAATTAGCCTAATAATGTCGCAACAGACACAGAGTGACATTTTTCATACAAAAATGTTACAAAATGCATTGTGGTGTCAGATTACATGGTCAAAATGCATGTTATGTAATATTTTGGAATATTGCTCCCAAACACTGGATATACATGGACAGAGGGTATTGCAACTCATTTTATTTTTATTTATGACTTTATAATTATTGGGAATATGTTATTGAATGTGTTTTTGCAGTAGAAGGGCATATAATATTGAAAATATGGTTGATATTAAGAATTTTAAAAATTTCATCATGCACCAGTTTGTTGACTTCAAATATAGAATATGGCGATATCATGATTGGATTTTTTTCAATCCTACAATTTGTTCCTGGTAATTTTTGATAGTTTCAGTTAGAATACATGTACAATGTACTCATAAAATAATATAAGTCTATAGAAAGCAGTTTTAATTGAAAATTATGTAGTAAAAACCTGATAATTTAAGTGATCCAGAAAAATTATTTTGACTGCTTAGCATTTTCTGTAAATTTTTCAAAGTGTCAATTTGGATTTCATGTTTTAGAGTATTATTTGGCTGTAACAGTACATTTGAACATCCAGCTTACTTAAACAGTGGGACAAAATGATGTGGAAGCATATATTTATTGAGTTTTGGGGGAAATTATAGTTTTGTACCATAAGAAATTCCAAAACTTGAATATCAATAAATCATATTTTTGCATATTTGATGGAATTAGAAGGAATTTCAACCGTAGATCTATATACAAAAACTTATTTTATGCCTTAAACTACATAATTTATGGGGTTAAAGCATGAATTAACAAAATTAAGAATGATGTGAACTGATTTTATGGGACGAAAAAAGGGGAGGCTAAATGTAAACATTTCATAGTATTTAGCTATTAAATATACAACGGAGGCATATATATGTGTAGAAATTGCTTATTATGTTAGAAATTAGCTTAATAACTGTAATATATAAGAGAATAGGTAAGTTTTGGTATATTACACAGTCTGAACTCAACAGCTGTAAATGGAGATGTTTTCATTAAAAATCTTCAAGGGGGTGGGTACCTTTGCATTTGAACACTTATACTTGCAAATATTAGACAGCCACATACCTTATGAGGTTTTTTGTGGTTGATATTGCCTAAGGAATAGAAATAAGGCCAATAAAGGGTTGGAGAAGCAAGTTTTGTTGCTCTTTAGGTGTCAAACCAGTAATTCAACCAATCAGAGCTAAGAACATATACAAAAGTAGTCCCTTTTAAAGAAAAAAGTTCCTTTCACTTTGTTGTATTGTGACAAATACTGAATGGAATGGAATAATTAAATTGATAATTGAAGTTAAATGTATAAGGATTATTTTGAGCCCAAATTTGATTGATTTAGTTGTATTTTAATATGGATATGGAGGATTTGATGCATGACCTATAAATAAGGAATTTCTGGGGGATGACAGAGCTATTTTTAGAGTAGGTATTTTCCATAGCCTGGCATTTCACTGCAAGACTTTAAACATGGCCTGATATTTTGACAGAACGTAGAGGAATCATGGACGCTTCAGAAAATGTATGGTCTTCGAAAGGTTAAACATAAGATAAAATGGCCAGGTAGGCTCGAAAAAACACAAATTTAGTAGAAAACCTTAAAGAAATTAATTATAAGTTAAGTTAAACAACATCAAATTGAACTTTTGTTGCTATCATGTTCAAATTAGCCTAATAATGTCGCAACAGACACAGAGTGACATTTTTCATACAAAAATGTTACAAAATGCATTGTGGTGTCAGATTACATGGTCAAAATGCATGTTATGTAATATTTTGGAATATTGCTCCCAAACACTGGATATACATGGACAGAGGGTATTGCAACTCATTTTATTTTTATTTATGACTTTATAATTATTGGGAATATGTTATTGAATGTGTTTTTGCAGTAGAAGGGCATATAATATTGAAAATATGGTTGATATTAAGAATTTTAAAAATTTCATCATGCACCAGTTTGTTGACTTCAAATATAGAATATGGCGATATCATGATTGGATTTTTTTCAATCCTACAATTTGTTCCTGGTAATTTTTGATAGTTTCAGTTAGAATACATGTACAATGTACTCATAAAATAATATAAGTCTATAGAAAGCAGTTTTAATTGAAAATTATGTAGTAAAAACCTGATAATTTAAGTGATCCCAGAAAAATTATTTTGACTGCTTAGCATTTTCTGTAAATTTTTCAAAGTGTCAATTTGGATTTCATGTTTTAGAGTATTATTTGGCTGTAACAGTACATTTGAACATCCAGCTTACTTAAACAGTGGGACAAAATGATGTGGAAGCATATATTTATTGAGTTTTGGGGGAAATTATAGTTTTGTACCATAAGAAATTCCAAAACTTGAATATCAATAAATCATATTTTTGCATATTTGATGGAATTAGAAGGAATTTCAACCGTAGATCTATATACAAAAACTTATTTTATGCCTTAAACTACATAATTTATGGGGTTAAAGCATGAATTAACAAAATTAAGAATGATGTGAACTGATTTTATGGGACGAAAAAAGGGGAGGCTAAATGTAAACATTTCATAGTATTTAGCTATTAAATATACAACGGAGGCATATATATGTGTAGAAATTGCTTATTATGTTAGAAATTAGCTTAATAACTGTAATATATAAGAGAATAGGTAAGTTTTGGTATATTACACAGTCTGAACTCAACAGCTGTAAATGGAGATGTTTTCATTAAAAATCTTCAAGGGGGTGGGTACCTTTGCATTTGAACACTTATACTTGCAAATATTAGACAGCCACATACCTTATGAGGTTTTTTGTGGTTGATATTGCCTAAGGAATAGAAATAAGGCCAATAAAGGGTTGGAGAAGCAAGTTTTGTTGCTCTTTAGGTGTCAAACCAGTAATTCAACCAATCAGAGCTAAGAACATATACAAAAGTAGTCCCTTTTAAAGAAAAAAGTTCCTTTCACTTTGTTGTATTGTGACAAATACTGAATGGAATGGAATAATTAAATTGAAAATTGAAGTTAAATGTATAAGGATTATTTTGAGCCCAAATTTGATTGATTTAGTTGTATTTTAATATGGATATGGAGGATTTGATGCATGACCTATAAATAGGGAATTTCTGGGGGATGACAGAGCTATTTTTAGAGTAGGTATTTTCCATAGCCTGGCATTTCACTGCAAGACTTTAAACATGGCCTGATATTTTGACAGAACGTAGAGGAATCATGGACGTTTCAGAAAATGTATGGTCTTCGAAAGGTTAAACTTAAGATAAAATGGCCAGGTAGGCTCGAAAAAACACAAATTTAGTAGAAAACCTTAAAGAAATTAATTATAAGTTAAGTTAAAAAACATCAAATTGAACTTTTGTTGCTATCATGTTCAAATTAGCCTAATAATGTTGCAACAGACACAGAGTGACATTTTTCATACAAAAATGTTACAAAATGCATTGTGGTGTCAGATTACATGGTCAAAATGCATGTTATGTAATATTTTGGAAAATTGCTCCCAAACACTGGATATACATGGACAGAGGGTATTGCAACTCATTTTATTTTTATTTATGACTTTATAATTATTGAGAATATGTTATTGAATGTGTTTTTGCAGTAGAAGGGCATATAATATTGAAAATATGGTTGATATTAAGAATTTTAAAAATTTCATCATGCACCAGTTTGTTGACTTCAAATATAGAATATGGCGATATCATGATTGGATTTTTTTCAATCCTACAATTTGTTCCTGGTAATTTTTGATAGTTTCAGTTAGAATACATGTACAATGTACTCATAAAATAATATAAGGCTATAGAAAGCAGTTTTAATTGAAAATTATGTAATAAAAACCTGATAATTTAAGTGATCCCAGAAAAATTATTTTGACTGCTTAGCATTTTCTGTAAATTTTTCAAATTGTCAATTTGGATTTCATGTTTTAGAGTATTATTTGGCTGTAACAGTACATTTGAACATCCAGCTTACTTAAACAGTGGGACAAAATGATGTGGAAGCATATATTTATTGAGTTTTGGGGGAAATTATAGTTTTGTACCATAAGAAATCCCAAAACTTGAATATCAATAAATCATATTTTTGCATATTTGATGGAATTAGAAGGAATTTCAACTGTAGATCTATATACAAAAACTTATTGTATGCCTTAAACTACATAATTTATGGGGTTAAAGCATGAATTAACAAAATTAAGAATGATGTGAACTGATTTTATGGGACGAAAAAAGGGGGGCTAAATGTAAACATTTCATAGTATTTAGCTATTAAATATACAACTGAGGCATATATATGTGTAGAAATTGCTTATTATGTTAGAAATTAGCTTAATAACTGTAATATATAAGAGAATAGGTAAGTTTTGGTATATTACACAGTCTGAACTCAACAGCTGTAAATGGAGATGTTTTCATTAAAAATCTTCAAGGGGGTGGGTACTTTTGCATTTGAACACTTATACTTGCAAATATTAGACAGCCACATACCTTATGAGGTTTTTTGTGGTTGATATTGCCTAAGGAATAGAAATAAGGCCAATAAAGGGTTGGAGAATCAAGTTGTGTTGCTCTTTATGTGTCAAACCAGTAATTCAACCAATCAGAGCTAAGAACATATACAAAAGTAGTCCCTTTTAAAGAAAAAAGTTCCTTTCACTTTGTTGTATTGTGACAAATACTGAATGGAATGGAATAATTAAATTGATAATTGAAGTTAAATGTATAAGGATTATTTTGAGCCCAAATTTGATTGATTTAGTTGTATTTTAATATGGATATGGAGGATTTGATGCATGACCTATAAATAAGGAATTTCTGGGGGATGACAGAGCTATTTTTAGAGTAGGTATTTTCCATAGCCTGGCATTTCACTGCAAGACTTTAAACATGGCCTGATATTTTGACAGAACGTAGAGGAATCATGGACGCTTCAGAAAATGTATGGTCTTCGAAAGGTTAAACATAAGATAAAATGGCCAGGTAGGCTCGAAAAAACACAAATTTAGTAGAAAACCTTAAAGAAATTAATTATAAGTTAAGTTAAACAACATCAAATTGAACTTTTGTTGCTATCATGTTCAAATTAGCCTAATAATGTCGCAACAGACACAGAGTGACATTTTTCATACAAAAATGTTACAAAATGCATTGTGGTGTCAGATTACATGGTCAAAATGCATGTTATGTAATATTTTGGAATATTGCTCCCAAACACTGGATATACATGGACAGAGGGTATTGCAACTCATTTTATTTTTATTTATGACTTTATAATTATTGGGAATATGTTATTGAATGTGTTTTTGCAGTAGAAGGGCATATAATATTGAAAATATGGTTGATATTAAGAATTTTAAAAATTTCATCATGCACCAGTTTGTTGACTTCAAATATAGAATATGGCGATATCATGATTGGATTTTTTTCAATCCTACAATTTGTTCCTGGTAATTTTTGATAGTTTCAGTTAGAATACATGTACAATGTACTCATAAAATAATATAAGTCTATAGAAAGCAGTTTTAATTGAAAATTATGTAGTAAAAACCTGATAATTTAAGTGATCCAGAAAAATTATTTTGACTGCTTAGCATTTTCTGTAAATTTTTCAAAGTGTCAATTTGGATTTCATGTTTTAGAGTATTATTTGGCTGTAACAGTACATTTGAACATCCAGCTTACTTAAACAGTGGGACAAAATGATGTGGAAGCATATATTTATTGAGTTTTGGGGGAAATTATAGTTTTGTACCATAAGAAATTCCAAAACTTGAATATCAATAAATCATATTTTTGCATATTTGATGGAATTAGAAGGAATTTCAACCGTAGATCTATATACAAAAACTTATTTTATGCCTTAAACTACATAATTTATGGGGTTAAAGCATGAATTAACAAAATTAAGAATGATGTGAACTGATTTTATGGGACGAAAAAAGGGGAGGCTAAATGTAAACATTTCATAGTATTTAGCTATTAAATATACAACGGAGGCATATATATGTGTAGAAATTGCTTATTATGTTAGAAATTAGCTTAATAACTGTAATATATAAGAGAATAGGTAAGTTTTGGTATATTACACAGTCTGAACTCAACAGCTGTAAATGGAGATGTTTTCATTAAAAATCTTCAAGGGGGTGGGTACCTTTGCATTTGAACACTTATACTTGCAAATATTAGACAGCCACATACCTTATGAGGTTTTTTGTGGTTGATATTGCCTAAGGAATAGAAATAAGGCCAATAAAGGGTTGGAGAAGCAAGTTTTGTTGCTCTTTAGGTGTCAAACCAGTAATTCAACCAATCAGAGCTAAGAACATATACAAAAGTAGTCCCTTTTAAAGAAAAAAGTTCCTTTCACTTTGTTGTATTGTGACAAATACTGAATGGAATGGAATAATTAAATTGATAATTGAAGTTAAATGTATAAGGATTATTTTGAGCCCAAATTTGATTGATTTAGTTGTATTTTAATATGGATATGGAGGATTTGATGCATGACCTATAAATAAGGAATTTCTGGGGGATGACAGAGCTATTTTTAGAGTAGGTATTTTCCATAGCCTGGCATTTCACTGCAAGACTTTAAACATGGCCTGATATTTTGACAGAACGTAGAGGAATCATGGACGCTTCAGAAAATGTATGGTCTTCGAAAGGTTAAACATAAGATAAAATGGCCAGGTAGGCTCGAAAAAACACAAATTTAGTAGAAAACCTTAAAGAAATTAATTATAAGTTAAGTTAAACAACATCAAATTGAACTTTTGTTGCTATCATGTTCAAATTAGCCTAATAATGTCGCAACAGACACAGAGTGACATTTTTCATACAAAAATGTTACAAAATGCATTGTGGTGTCAGATTACATGGTCAAAATGCATGTTATGTAATATTTTGGAATATTGCTCCCAAACACTGGATATACATGGACAGAGGGTATTGCAACTCATTTTATTTTTATTTATGACTTTATAATTATTGGGAATATGTTATTGAATGTGTTTTTGCAGTAGAAGGGCATATAATATTGAAAATATGGTTGATATTAAGAATTTTAAAAATTTCATCATGCACCAGTTTGTTGACTTCAAATATAGAATATGGCGATATCATGATTGGATTTTTTTCAATCCTACAATTTGTTCCTGGTAATTTTTGATAGTTTCAGTTAGAATACATGTACAATGTACTCATAAAATAATATAAGTCTATAGAAAGCAGTTTTAATTGAAAATTATGTAGTAAAAACCTGATAATTTAAGTGATCCCAGAAAAATTATTTTGACTGCTTAGCATTTTCTGTAAATTTTTCAAAGTGTCAATTTGGATTTCATGTTTTAGAGTATTATTTGGCTGTAACAGTACATTTGAACATCCAGCTTACTTAAACAGTGGGACAAAATGATGTGGAAGCATATATTTATTGAGTTTTGGGGGAAATTATAGTTTTGTACCATAAGAAATTCCAAAACTTGAATATCAATAAATCATATTTTTGCATATTTGATGGAATTAGAAGGAATTTCAACCGTAGATCTATATACAAAAACTTATTTTATGCCTTAAACTACATAATTTATGGGGTTAAAGCATGAATTAACAAAATTAAGAATGATGTGAACTGATTTTATGGGACGAAAAAAGGGGAGGCTAAATGTAAACATTTCATAGTATTTAGCTATTAAATATACAACGGAGGCATATATATGTGTAGAAATTGCTTATTATGTTAGAAATTAGCTTAATAACTGTAATATATAAGAGAATAGGTAAGTTTTGGTATATTACACAGTCTGAACTCAACAGCTGTAAATGGAGATGTTTTCATTAAAAATCTTCAAGGGGGTGGGTACCTTTGCATTTGAACACTTATACTTGCAAATATTAGACAGCCACATACCTTATGAGGTTTTTTGTGGTTGATATTGCCTAAGGAATAGAAATAAGGCCAATAAAGGGTTGGAGAAGCAAGTTTTGTTGCTCTTTAGGTGTCAAACCAGTAATTCAACCAATCAGAGCTAAGAACATATACAAAAGTAGTCCCTTTTAAAGAAAAAAGTTCCTTTCACTTTGTTGTATTGTGACAAATACTGAATGGAATGGAATAATTAAATTGATAATTGAAGTTAAATGTATAAGGATTATTTTGAGCCCAAATTTGATTGATTTAGTTGTATTTTAATATGGATATGGAGGATTTGATGCATGACCTATAAATAAGGAATTTCTGGGGGATGACAGAGCTATTTTTAGAGTAGGTATTTTCCATAGCCTGGCATTTCACTGCAAGACTTTAAACATGGCCTGATATTTTGACAGAACGTAGAGGAATCATGGACGCTTCAGAAAATGTATGGTCTTCGAAAGGTTAAACATAAGATAAAATGGCCAGGTAGGCTCGAAAAAACACAAATTTAGTAGAAAACCTTAAAGAAATTAATTATAAGTTAAGTTAAACAACATCAAATTGAACTTTTGTTGCTATCATGTTCAAATTAGCCTAATAATGTCGCAACAGACACAGAGTGACATTTTTCATACAAAAATGTTACAAAATGCATTGTGGTGTCAGATTACATGGTCAAAATGCATGTTATGTAATATTTTGGAATATTGCTCCCAAACACTGGATATACATGGACAGAGGGTATTGCAACTCATTTTATTTTTATTTATGACTTTATAATTATTGGGAATATGTTATTGAATGTGTTTTTGCAGTAGAAGGGCATATAATATTGAAAATATGGTTGATATTAAGAATTTTAAAAATTTCATCATGCACCAGTTTGTTGACTTCAAATATAGAATATGGCGATATCATGATTGGATTTTTTTCAATCCTACAATTTGTTCCTGGTAATTTTTGATAGTTTCAGTTAGAATACATGTACAATGTACTCATAAAATAATATAAGTCTATAGAAAGCAGTTTTAATTGAAAATTATGTAGTAAAAACCTGATAATTTAAGTGATCCCAGAAAAATTATTTTGACTGCTTAGCATTTTCTGTAAATTTTTCAAAGTGTCAATTTGGATTTCATGTTTTAGAGTATTATTTGGCTGTAACAGTACATTTGAACATCCAGCTTACTTAAACAGTGGGACAAAATGATGTGGAAGCATATATTTATTGAGTTTTGGGGGAAATTATAGTTTTGTACCATAAGAAATTCCAAAACTTGAATATCAATAAATCATATTTTTGCATATTTGATGGAATTAGAAGGAATTTCAACCGTAGATCTATATACAAAAACTTATTTTATGCCTTAAACTACATAATTTATGGGGTTAAAGCATGAATTAACAAAATTAAGAATGATGTGAACTGATTTTATGGGACGAAAAAAGGGGAGGCTAAATGTAAACATTTCATAGTATTTAGCTATTAAATATACAACGGAGGCATATATATGTGTAGAAATTGCTTATTATGTTAGAAATTAGCTTAATAACTGTAATATATAAGAGAATAGGTAAGTTTTGGTATATTACACAGTCTGAACTCAACAGCTGTAAATGGAGATGTTTTCATTAAAAATCTTCAAGGGGGTGGGTACCTTTGCATTTGAACACTTATACTTGCAAATATTAGACAGCCACATACCTTATGAGGTTTTTTGTGGTGGATATTGCCTAAGGAATAGAAATAAGGCCAATAAAGGGTTGGAGAAGCAAGTTTTGTTGCTCTTTAGGTGTCAAACCAGTAATTCAACCAATCAGAGCTAAGAACATATACAAAAGTAGTCCCTTTTAAAGAAAAAAGTTCCTTTCACTTTGTTGTATTGTGACAAATACTGAATGGAATGGAATAATTAAATTGAAAATTGAAGTTAAATGTATAAGGATTATTTTGAGCCCAAATTTGATTGATTTAGTTGTATTTTAATATGGATATGGAGGATTTGATGCATGACCTATAAATAGGGAATTTCTGGGGGATGACAGAGCTATTTTTAGAGTAGGTATTTTCCATAGCCTGGCATTTCACTGCAAGACTTTAAACATGGCCTGATATTTTGACAGAACGTAGAGGAATCATGGACGTTTCAGAAAATGTATGGTCTTCGAAAGGTTAAACTTAAGATAAAATGGCCAGGTAGGCTCGAAAAAACACAAATTTAGTAGAAAACCTTAAAGAAATTAATTATAAGTTAAGTTAAAAAACATCAAATTGAACTTTTGTTGCTATCATGTTCAAATTAGCCTAATAATGTTGCAACAGACACAGAGTGACATTTTTCATACAAAAATGTTACAAAATGCATTGTGGTGTCAGATTACATGGTCAAAATGCATGTTATGTAATATTTTGGAAAATTGCTCCCAAACACTGGATATACATGGACAGAGGGTATTGCAACTCATTTTATTTTTATTTATGACTTTATAATTATTGAGAATATGTTATTGAATGTGTTTTTGCAGTAGAAGGGCATATAATATTGAAAATATGGTTGATATTAAGAATTTTAAAAATTTCATCATGCACCAGTTTGTTGACTTCAAATATAGAATATGGCGATATCATGATTGGATTTTTTTCAATCCTACAATTTGTTCCTGGTAATTTTTGATAGTTTCAGTTAGAATACATGTACAATGTACTCATAAAATAATATAAGGCTATAGAAAGCAGTTTTAATTGAAAATTATGTAATAAAAACCTGATAATTTAAGTGATCCCAGAAAAATTATTTTGACTGCTTGGCATTTTCTGTAAATTTTTCAAATTGTCAATTTGGATTTCATGTTTTAGAGTATTATTTGGCTGTAACAGTACATTTGAACATCCAGCTTACTTAAACAGTGGGACAAAATGAAGTGGAAGCATATATTTATTGAGTTTTGGGGGAAATTATAGTTTTGTACCATAAGAAATCCCAAAACTTGAATATCAATAAATCATATTTTTGCATATTTGATGGAATTAGAAGGAATTTCAACTGTAGATCTATATACAAAAACTTATTGTATGCCTTAAACTACATAATTTATGGGGTTAAAGCATGAATTAACAAAATTAAGAATGATGTGAACTGATTTTATGGGACGAAAAAAGGGGGGCTAAATGTAAACATTTCATAGTATTTAGCTATTAAATATACAACTGAGGCATATATATGTGTAGAAATTGCTTATTATGTTAGAAATTAGCTTAATAACTGTAATATATAAGAGAATAGGTAAGTTTTGGTATATTACACAGTCTGAACTCAACAGCTGTAAATGGAGATGTTTTCATTAAAAATCTTCAAGGGGGTGGGTACTTTTGCATTTGAACACTTATACTTGCAAATATTAGACAGCCACATACCTTATGAGGTTTTTTGTGGTTGATATTGCCTAAGGAATAGAAATAAGGCCAATAAAGGGTTGGAGAAGCAAGTTGTGTTGCTCTTTATGTGTCAAACCAGTAATTCAACCAATCAGAGCTAAGAACATATACAAAAGTAGTCCCTTTTAAAGAAAAAAGTTCCTTTCACTTTGTTGTATTGTGACAAATACTGAATGGAATGGAATAATTAAATTGATAATTGAAGTTAAATGTATAAGGATTATTTTGAGCCTAAATTTGATTGATTTAGTTGTATTTTAATATGGATATGGAGGATTTGATGCATGACCTATAAATAGGGAATTTCTGGGGGATGACAGAGCTATTTTTAGAGTAGGTATTTTCCATAGCCTGGCATTTCACTGCAAGACTTTAAACATGGCCTGATATTTTGACCGAACGTAGAGGAATCATGGACGTTTCAGAAAATGTAAGGTCTTCGAAAGGTTAAACTTAAGATAAAATGGCCAGGTAGGCTCGAAAAAACACAAATTTAGTAGAAAACCTTAAAGAAATTAATAATAGGTTTCACACCTTTATAGCGCTAGCTCACATAACAGTCCATCGGTGAACATGCCACTTATCTAGGACACACTATCCTCATTTCGAGCCAACGGCATTCTAAGTGGAGAAACAGTACATTCTAACGAAACATTAGGACAAAAGAGATGATTTGAATATTCGAATTGTGAACTTTCCATTTATATATAACAACAGTCTAGCAGCACCTGCACATGGAGTATGTACATATTGCTGGGATGATCCGATATTGTAAATCTGTGGTTCCTATCATGATGTCCTTGATGATGGTTTGCTGCTACTTTATCACTTCAAAATTTTACGGTCACCAATTATAATAAGGTAGAAAACAGATTTAAAAACAGTGTTTTGCTTGCTTCTGAATCCTATTGTACAATTGTTGTTGATCTGTTTATACGTGGCAGGTATACCAATAAAATATATTGCCTTTATTGTTCTAATGACTACACTGCTTCAAGATAAATGTATAGGTCATCTATATCAATGCTGTTAAAACTAGGGTAGATCTATCTAGGTAGCATTTTTAAAATTGGTATAGTGATCTTCAATGCATATACAATATGATTACACAATATACGTTTCGTCGCACTTGACATGCTTTCTAAACATATCAGTTAACATATCTATCTCTCATATGACATTTAATTTAGAACAAGTATAGATTTTGTATTGCTATGGGTTACACTTTATTTAATTGTAGCTATTATTGATCTTTTGTGTTGTGACGCACTACACATGTGATTGAAACTTCCGTACACACGAACGAAAACAAAATGGCACAGGCAGCTAATAAAACTTGTGAAATATGTATGCGTGCCCCTGGTCTACATTATTGTACCCAGTGCGAACAGGTCTTCTGTGATGATTGTAGGCTGTCTCATTTAAGATCGAAAATTAGCAGAAGCCATATTTTTTTTAGCGGAACTAATATCAACACGGAAAAGAAAGTAGGATGTACAGATCATGGTGAAGATTTCATTTACCTTTGTGAAAATTGTGATCAACTTATTTGCAGATTATGTGTCACTAAGGCACACAAAGCACATGCTATAGTGGATATAGAGGATTCCAATAAGGAAGTGCAAACTGAAATATCTAAATATTTGGATTCCAAGGTCGATAATGTCCGTTCAAGTGCAAAAGTAATTGAAGGAACAACGAAGACGTATAAAACAGAGGTAGAGGCGACAGTCCGCGCCATCATTGGACATGGAAACACAATCAAAGACATGGTGGATAAAAAGGTAGATGCTCTTGTCAAAACCCTAAGAGAAAGAGAAATCATTGAACTGCAGTCTTTAACCAAGGCAAATAAAGATTGTAAAGATTTGTTGGGAGAGGTCACCAAACAGCAGCAGATTTATCAAGATATGATAAAACAATGTGATGAAGTTGCATTATTTCAAAAGATGAAGAAAATGAAATCTGACATAGAAAACTTGAAGTCAGTTGACGCCACAAGCTTGCCATCAGCAACATACAATAGGAAAAATGCTAACTTTCCTGATGTAGAAAAATTGTTTGGAAATTTAACTTTCCAGTAAGTAGTTTTATTTTTATATCAAACTATTTGATGAAAAGAAAAGAATAAAATTGTACTTTTTCCATCAATCTATTACAAGGATATGTTCCTGATAAAATAGTATGTTTTTATCCATTCAGTTCTCCAAAAAGGATATGTTTTAAATATATGGAACCTCGTGGCGAAAACATAAAACAAATGTGAGGGGTTCATCCCATTGGGATGGGGGTCAGTTAGCTCTGTGGCACGATTCAATGCAATCTATTTTAAATAACAAGTAAATGACAACTTGTAGAAGCTCCTAATATGGTTGTATATTTAACAGTAGTCGTGATGGGCCCGTTGCGAGGCAACATTGTCTAATCCTACCCACCACCTTCCCTTTAACATATAACAATCGAAACATTCTATCATTTGTCAATACTAGCGATGAACCTTTTCCTATTGATGTTTTTATTTCTTAGCGTGTACCTGTCATTAATAGGTCTGAAATATTGCTACTGAAATAGCAAGATATGTCGTTGAGAAGCTATCGTACAGTATTTACCAGTAAATGTTTATTATGAAGCTACATTTCTAATCCAAGGAGAAACGTTCTTTATGATAAGTAGCCGTATATAATATTTTACCGCATTGCACAACCGGAAATCGCACTTTTACCGCATTGGCCGTTCATGGATGTCTGTCTTTTTTCCGTATTGTAGAGTTGTTTTATGGACATAACGCTTTAGTAATCTGATAAGGTAATCGGTGTTTGTAATATAGATAACAATTTTGTAGCCGTGTCAATCCACCAACCTATTGAACTAAGCCAAATGAACTACCAGTCACAAACAATATGTTGTATCAAACTATTGCTATGCAATATTGTATTTACATGTAATTAAAAAACTTGCTTTTGTAGAGAGACAGAAGTAACAGTTAAGAAGACGAATCTGTCAGCCGAAGCTCACGATCAGCCTAAACAACCCAAACAAGAGAGGAAGAAAGAGCAACCACCAATCACAAAGTAATTAACACCAATGAATATATATTAGTATCGTAAATGTTAATACACATTAGAGAATATCAAAGGGGCAATACACATGTACAACCTGGATAAACTGGCAAGACAAGGAATACAAGACAAAGAAAAACAAAACAAAAACACAACACAATATGTGTTGGGTACCATTATACACAACTAAGCATAAATAGCGCAAGCAAGACATGCGGCCCTGCAAAGAACTGGAGGTAAAGATCGGTTCGATCATTGTTTTAGGCGGAACTCGTAACGTAAATACACATTATTGGACAAAACAAAAAAAACATGGATCTCATCAACAATCGAGGTGAACTCTTGCGCTCTCGCAAACAGTAATGTTCCTGCTTCTTTTAAGACGCCCTCCGTGTTACTCATATATACAGTCCGTTAATGATCTGCTCAGTTATAAGTGGACATAAAACATCTACGCAACATGTATAGGATCATTTGAGACATAGATATTTTGTAAATGTGATGCCATTGCGTTTGTCATGACTGTTTTGTTTTAGTCTTCCCCCCATTGTCGAGTTCAACGTGAAGGACAAGGTACGAAGCAATTTTTTGAGTATCAGTAGTATCCTTTACCTCAAGCCCATTTGGATAAATGTGGTGTACATGATAAACGTATCAAAAAGATTTAGGTAGTTGCATTACTTAACAACTCATACAAGCCTATCACCAATACGGCTTGAGTTGGTGCCCGGCTTTGCATATTACAAACATAGATGCACTCGACTTGCAGCCGCAAGTGATAAAGGTTACCAGTTGCTTGCCAATGATCGGTGGTTCTCTTCGGGTACTCCACTAAAACTGGTCGTCATGATGTAGCTGAAATGTTGCTGAAAATGGTGTTAATCACTAAATATCAAATCATTGTCTCTTCAGATCAATTAACTACAGCTTCATTATTTCTTAAAGCAGTAATTTATGTTAATTTTGTATATCACACAGCCTCACAATCCATTCGCGTCGCAATCTTTGATTTAAGGCATAAACTGGCAAGACAAGGTACACAAGACGAAGAAAAACAAAACAAAAACACAACATAATATGTGTTGGGTACCATTATACACAACTAAGCATAACTAACGTAAACAAGACATGCGGCCCTGCAAAGAACTGGAAGTAAAAACGAACCGATCATTGTTTTTAGGCGGAACTCGTAACGGACATCACAACACGGAACTCAGAACGTAAATACACATCATTGGACAACACAAAAATCTAAGAAGATGAGCAACACGGATCTCATCAAAAATCGGGGTGAACTCATGTGCTCTCGCAAACAGTAAGCAGTTCATGTTTCTTTTAAGACGTCCGCCGTGTTACTCATATATACAGTCCGTTAACGGTCTGCTCATATATAAGAGGACATAAAACATCTACGTAAAATGTAAAGGATCATTTGAGACATGGATATTTTGTAAAAGTGATGCCATTGCGTTTGTCATGACTGTTTTATTTTAATCCCCCCCCCCATTGTCGATTTCAACGTGAAGGACAAGGTACGAAGTAAACTTTTGAGTATATAGATAATCACTGAATCGAGATTGTTCAGTTACATAACATCATCTATATAGTCGAAGTTTGAATTAAAGGTCCGGGCTAATTTTATCTATCTTTAGTTATCTTTATTCTTGAGAAGTCCTTGGAAGAAGTTTCCCTCATAAGCATGTAGAAACAAAATGACGAGCAGCGAGCACAATTCGTACCCATTTTAATACCAGTCGTCTTTGTTTATAATTTGCGTTTGCATTATGTTAAAATAGTCCTTGTTTATATTGTTTCTATTGTCAAATAGTGCCATTAGAAAGAACAAGGTGCAGTAAGGACCAATGTATTTATAGAAATTATAGCACTATGCCGTTAAATGGCGGCAGTATTTTCATTAATAATATTATATGTATACATACAACATATTTAAGAACTGAATAAGTTGATGAATGCTATGTAAAATATATAATGCTAAGATATTTAGGAATGAAGTGAAATTATTTCTTTATGTCACAACGTAGACGTTGACATTCCAAACATAAATATAACCTAATACGTTTCATCATAATATTAGATGAACTTATATCTTAGTTAACGAAATGTATGTAAACAGGAACATGGATCTACTGTATACAATGACAAATCCCGTCCGTTTTGTATAAATGAAATGAAGATATTCAAAGGCAAATAGTACAGTGAATATTGTAAGATATAAACGCCATGTAACGGTGTAGTGATACCATTTCTAAATCCACATTAATGAGTCTGATCAAGCGTCTTGGAAGAAACAATAACACACTATTTAATCATAGTTGATTTCATCAGATTTTATTTTATATCTTTAAAATTAACTATTTCAATGTCATTATTTGTTTATCAATTTTTTCTAGATCTACAGCTGTGAAACAGTACAGATATAGATGCATAGAATGTAGGTAGGTCATATATTTAGTCAGTGTTTTTATTAATCTTTATTCAATATATCGTAAATAATACAGCCACTCTTAATCAAACACTTTAATTAACGTACTCTTGTTTCACCCCCAGTTTTTAGTGGGGTTCGTGTTACTCGATCTTTAGTTTTATGTGTGTGTTTTGTAGATCGTTGTTTGTCCTTTTTTTCTTTTTCTTTGTCTTTTGGCCATTGGTTTGTTTGTTCTTCTTCGATATACGAATTCTGATTACCACTTTGGTTCTAGTTCAGGTTATACACGAACATATTATACCTTTATACCTCTATATGCATAACGTAAATGGAAATTATAGGAAGCAATAGCCATAAAAAGGTCAGCTACAGTCAGTTTGATAGCTAACCATTTGTATGATATGTCACTCGAATTGACTACACATGAGAATATACTATTTTATACAGATTTGATTTTCACGTTCATTGTGCTTATGCAATTTCAGTTATCGGACATAAATGTTATCTTAGTATATAAGAGGTTGATCGGTAAATCTTCATATCTATGTTTTTATTTTTATTTATTATTCATAACATGCATGGAACATAGAAACGGATGCAATATAAACAACCATCCACAGTCATGTATATCATATTTTTATATTATATGGGAATATAAAGTTCAGATACAGCGATATTTTCAAATGAACAATGTTGTGCAAATTATAATTCACTTAGCTTGGGTAGGATTGCATATTTGTATAGTTTGGTTATTCTGACTAATTCGCGATATGTATGTTAAATATGATTGATTTACAAATAATTTTGTTTTCAACACGTGATAAACCGTACCTAGAAGAGCTAGGTAGTTGCATTACTTAACAACTCATACAAGCATATCACCAATACGGCGAGAGTTCGCGTCCGACTTTGTAAATTACAAACAGAGGTGCACTCGACTTGCAGCCGCAAGTGATAAAGTTCGCAAGTTGCTTGCCAATGGTCCGTGGTTCTCTTCGGGTACTCCGGCTTCTTCCACCACTAAAACTGGTCGTCATGATGTAGCTGAAATGTTGCTGAAAATGGTGTTAAACACCAAATATCAAATCATTGTCGCTTCAGATCAATTAACTACAGCTTCAATAGTTCTTAAAGCAGTAATTTATGTTAATTGTGTATATCACACAGCTTCACAATTCATTCGTGTCGCAATCTTTGATTTAAGGCATTGTAAATTTTACCCCAACTGAAGAAAACATTTAGGTTTTCACAAGTGAAAGGTTCACCGGGTCAGATGTGTCATATTTATCTCTGACATACAACTAACAAATAATGTGTAATATATGTGTCATTGCTTTCACGGTTTATAGCTGGAATACAAACCATTGTTTCCCCGACCGACATATTGAACTTCATTTAGATTTATCCAGAACCATATTTATGTTTCCCTCTGTAGATATATACTTTGTTTATTTACAATTACCGTACACCAGATATATACTATTTGTTTTTCAAAGCCTATTTGTTGAGGTTTTTATCACATGTTTACTTATAACATATATTTTGTATTGTAGGACAGAACGTCTTTCTGAGTAAGTAGTATATTATGTATTGCTGTGTAATATTATCTATTAATACCTAATTGTAAAGTTTTACACGTTTTATAAAGTATTTTTTATTTTCAACTATTTTAGGGGTTTTGACTTTCTAGTGTTCTATGCCTGGTGATCTATTGCCTGGTATTCTATTCACGGCGTTCTATTGCCTGGCTACCTTTGAACTTTACTGTGATTGGTCAACACAATTTCATGAATATTTATTACTAATACGAAATCGTGTCTAGTCCAAACCGGATTACAGCGTATGAAAATGTCGTACTCTAACACGAGTTAACCCTTTGACTGCGACGTGTCATGCATAATCGTTTCTTCGTGTGCTGTAAAATACGTTATGGCTCTTTCAGCAGAGTGACGTCATTTATTTCATGACGCCATTTTAACAGCAATGTGACGTTACTTACCGTTTCTTTTTAATTTTAAAGAGGTTGTATATGTACTATATCTGTATTTAACTTCAAATTGTGAAATCTAATTATAACGTATTTACGTAACTTTTTCTGAAAGAAATATTTAACGGACATTTCTTTCTCAAGGGAGTATATGTCCCTAGCGTAGTCTATCAACCAGGCACATATATATCCCTCGCGCAGTCTAAAAACAAGCGCAGATTAAAAAAATTAAGAATCTTCATGTTTATTATGAAACAGATAATTTGTGTTATTTGTTAATATTGTTAAACAATATTTAGATATTGAAAACAGTAGATTTTTAAATCTGTCTAAAAATGTATAATTAGGTAATAAAACGGTTATTTAATGGGAGTGCAGGCAATAGACCAAACCTCGATAGTGGGATTGGCCAAAGTGTTATATTGCCCTCGGTCGTTGACCTCGGGCAATAGAACACTTTGGTCTTTCCCGATACCTCGTGAAAAATATTTTGATCTATTGCCTGCACTCCCATTAAATAACTGTATAATATATAGCAAGTTCATAGACAAATCAGTAGCCTTTATGAAGGATTAAACATAACAGTGGGTTGGACTAATCAGAAATCAACGTAGTCTTCCTACTCTGAATGAACCATTGTATCAGTTAGATGTGTCCTTTTTACATGCATCAAACTATAGATTATATGTTATGACAACTTCATTGGGTTATTTAAGTATCAATTACTGCGTGTCTATCTTTTACTAAGGAACACATGATAAGAAACATTGTAGAAGGATATCCTGTATAAATGGGTTTATTAAATAATAAATACCGTCAATTAAACATAAAACAATGAACATAGACTCAATTCTTCCACCAGTTTTTCGGTTGTTGACTGATTTTGTCTGTTTATATAACTATGAGTTTTTACTTTCCCTTTGTAAGATTGCTCGGAGTTCGGTAATTTTGTTATTACCATTATTTCTTCCACCAGAATCATGATATATATTAGGACTACATTCATTTTATTTTATTTTCGCCCCGTTATTCTCATCGGAAAACAAATATTATCTAGCTAAATTATATAAAACAAAACACTAGTATAGCGTTCTGTGTTCGTTACACATCACATTTAATTCACAAACAGCAATTCTTACATCTACAATACACAACATTTTGCTTTAATATGTAAGAATATAATAAACATCGTAAGATAAAATACTTGTTTTCAAATCAACAAATCGAAGACAATATAAGAACAGAGATGTAGTCAGGATATTATACATGTATTAGTAAATAGAAAACTTAAAAAAAAACAACAAAGAAAACATCCACTAAATATCGAGTAACACGAACCCAACTAAAAACCGATATTTTGCTTTGGAGAAATAGTGCATGTGAAGTCACAGGACTTGATGGAACGATCTCCCTGGTGATCCAAAGAGATATTGTCACTTTGAAAATTCAAGACGGGTATCATTGCCTGTGATTTATGGGACATTTATTATTTCTTTTATCAGAAGTTCTATTCTGTGGATATAAGATCGCTAAAATAAAACAACTTCTTCCCCAGAACTGCATTGTTTGCCAACCGACTACACAGGCCACCAATATTTTCTCGACGGTCTTTTATACATTTTTACATTTTCCAAAGCAATTCTAAATATTGATCTTTGCTTGGTTAAAACATTAGTTTAACATCCTTTTAGCAGTTATTGTAAGTAATAGTCACTAAGATAGTTTTTTCTGTTGCTTGGGGGATTTGTCAGGTGGATAAAGGGTTCTTTTTCATGCACAATTAGATGAAAATAGCATAATTTGCACACACAAAAAAACTGTTGTACCAGCTAATTGCTATGCATATAGTATTGTTATATGCAGAGTTCAATCTCTATAAATTGTAAAACAAATAATGTCTGCTACGGACAGAATATTCTTGATATCAATATAAGAAATAATACTATGCAATAAAAGGAAAGCTTAAACATGATCGTCAACACTTTGAGGAATTTTAGCAAAACGAACAATTACCACAAACAAAAACCACGACATATGACATTGGAAGAAATGCTTGAAGATACCAACGTGGTAATCAGAAGCCGTCAACAAGAAGAACTGATAATACAATGACCATACGACAAAGGACAAAAGGACACACAATGATGTGCAAACAATATGTACAAACCTACAGATCGAGCAAAAACCGGGGATGAACTCATGTATTCCGAAGGATAAGCAGTTCCGATCTCACCTGTGGTACCTGTCGTATTACTCATGTTACAAACCCACTGATAAATCATCAATAAGGAAAGGGTCAGATTATGATTACGAAAAACGGAACATAATCGTGGTCATTTTGACTCAACTATTAACAAAGATATGATTGCGAGAGTAAATCCATTGGTTCAGTAGCTCCTTTGTTAGCTTTAAATCTATACCAAGAAAATCAAACTAGAAATCACAAGTTCTTGAATATCGGAATAACTGACAGATATATACTACATATGCAGGCATTGCATGCACAAATGTATAAATGGAATGCTAAAAATGGATCAATTGATATCATATCTTTTGTCCTAATGCTTGGTTCTTACCCGTCCCCCTTTGTCAATTTCTAGGTGTAGGTTCATGCTGCACCGGATAGTAAGGACAATATTATCTAACTCGTCTATTAATAGAACCACCAGCATTGGGGAATGCAACGAATTTTCTCTTTATTCTTGTCATACAAATTATATTGTTGTTTTAAAATTCCTAATTAATTATGTTTAAAAAATACTCGGACTAATGTAATACTATAATGTAAAGCCCACATCAATATTCAAACAAGAATATCCCAGTCGATTCCAATTTGTTTGGCTACGTTTATTTCATTCATCGAGGCCTAAACATATTCTTATAAAGTTCATTCCCAATAATGACTATGAATTGCAGTGATGGGTTCTTCTTTACTTCTATGAATAAGACTACACTTGTGTGAAGTAATCTTACATATACCGTTCGTATTTTTTCACACTGCTCTAAATTTTATTGTGAGTTGACAAATTACGATTATGGGTAACGGTTCGCGAACTAGCACGGGGATGGTAACTTTTTGGGAAGCCTCAAGAATTTATTTTAAAATTTCAAGGAGGTTTTCAATCATGGTGGTCTAGTATGTAAATCAAAATGTCATTTTCCCCGATACGTGTAGAGCAAATTGTTATAAACAGGAAAAATATAAAGCGGGCGGGAAATAGTACATATTCTTAAATAATTAGGACAACGCTTGTTTTTGTTCTTTTCATGACAATTTGGTAGTCATGTGGATTGTTTGTCATAGAAATGCACAATATACGTAAATTGTCAGCTTTGAAAGGGTTAATTTTGTATTCATGTTATTTTTATTAATTTACTTGTACTGGTGTTCTACAAGATTTCAATATCAGATGATGTTCCTCTTGTATTACAGGAAAACGAAGACTGTCACTAGTATAACAGATATTTCATATTCACCACCACCCGGAGCACCTGAGTTCACCCCTTGTTCTTTGTATAGTTCGTATTGTTCAATCTTTTGTTTTCTGTGCAGTGTTTTATATATCACAGTTTGTCCTTTTGTCAGTTTCCCTTTGGCCATGATATTGTGTGTCTTTTGTCAGTTTTTCTTTGGCCATGTTATTGTCTGTCTTTTTCAGCTTCCCTTTGACCACTATGTTGTCTGTCGTTTAAAATGTACGGCTTCTGGCTACCTCTTTGATATCTTCAAACATTTCTTGCACTCTTACTAAACTGTCATATGTCCGTTATCTGTACAAATGGTATATATTTTCCGATAATATATGGATTTATTGTTTATTAATTGCCATGAAAAATCTGCAATTTTGTGGGAATTTTATTTTATCTTCACTTTGTTGTTCTTCGCTGTGCATAACATATGGGTAGATATAATAAATGGAAGACATTTTTGGTGGATCTACTTTCAAGACAATACTTTTCTTTCATTTACTTGTGTCTGTTTTATTCTATATAATGAAAACGGTACATAATTAGATTTAAAAAACAATTGTAACGAAAATCTTATTAGGTTGACATCAACAATTGTTAACCCGAGAAGGATTGTTTTCCATTGCGCTAAGCTTCCATGAAAAACAACTCTGCAATAGCTCAAATACTAATATTATATACATATGTCTGTCGATAATTAATTATTAGTATAAAATATAATGATTATTATCTTATTTTTCAGAACAGAGCCAGAGTAAGTTTTTATTAACATTTATAATAGATTAACATTTGTTTTATTAGAGTAAGAGGAGTTGAATATCAATTATTATGCTATGTGTCTACATACACACAAAGCTGGTGTAAATCGTGGTATACACAGATCGTACTACACCTTAATGTCTTGTCGATAACAGAATCCCCAGGATTACATAGAAAACTTCCACTTATGTCAAGCAACTTCTGTATCAGTATATAATGTAGATAATAGAAATCCCTAGAACTACATAGAAGATTTCAACTTATGTCATGCTGCCTCTGTATCAGTATATAATGTAGATAATAGAAATCCCAAGGAATACATAGAAGCCGTCCACTTATGTCATACTGCTTCTGCATACGTATATAATGTAGATAATAGAAATCCCTAGCATTACCTAGAAGCTGTCCACTTATGTCATGCTGCTTCTGTATCAGTATATAATGTAGATAATAGAAATCCCCATTATTACATAGAAGACTTCCACTTATGTCATACTGCTTCTGCATACGTATATAATGTAGATAATAGAAATCCCTGGGATTACCTAGAAGCCGTCAACTTATGTCATACATATCAGTATATAATGTAGATAATAGAAATCCCTAGGATTACCTAGAAACATTCCACTTATGTCATGCTGCTTATGTATCAGTATATAATGTAGATAACTTTCATATATCACATTGTTGTATTCTATCAATGATGAACCACAGTTAATAGAGGTGTCCATTTATTCCATAAGTTATTATATCTGTTAATAGCTTGGGTATACATTGAATATATTTAATGGAACGATTAAATCAACACGAACTATTAAAAGATACATGTAATAACACCATAGATATCAAATGTAGTACCCACGACGCGTTTCTTGAATAACCTTCATCCGGTACGCTCAAAATCGAAAGATTAGAAAGCGAAATAACTTAAACTTTTGGGAGCAATGCAACCAAAGGGCCTAAACAGGATAGCCAAAATCTGCCAAGGTCACCTATGGCTGGAGGAGGAGAACCTTAGTATAAGAAAAGTTTTTAAGCATCAAAGGGACAACCAGAAGCCATACAACTATGCGATCAGACATTATTTGCTTATGTAAACAGTGTGTTTTAACATATATAGGCTGTATCTGATGTATATTGTTAATCTTATTCCATATGACTATTTATCTAGCATTGTATTTCTCTCGCTTCTAGGAACCGAACGGGGTATTAGATAACTCTGTAACCGATACTATATCTCTGAATTATGATGGTCCATGAAACCTATTGTCTTTTATATCATATTAGCAAGCAGTTTAATTTAATCTTTAAAACATTAAGCAATTATTATTAAAACTAGTAAATCTGCAATGTGCATTAGAGAGTGAGGTACTCAATATTTCTGTGATAACATGTGTGAATTAAGAGTAGATTATATAGAACACTGTTTTGATATTATCACATGAAAACCAAACAAATGTCTCCAGCAAAATAATTACGAAAGTATGTACGCTTCCGGTACACATGAAATTTGTATGGCCAAATTTAGTTTTCTGCGTTGTGTTTTATAGATTAACGGCTTCTGAATACCTATTTGGTATCTGCAAACTTGTAGCATATATATTTTGTACAACACTGTAACTGGGAATGTTAAATGCCAAGAAACCTGAGCAGTGAATTAAGTCCCGTGATTAAAAAATGTAAAATGTGAAAACGGTGGTGTGCACAGAAGGCTATAATGATGCAGCTGTAAGTTGTATGATCACATCACGCCATCAAAAGGGAAGCTTTGGTCTAGAAAACTAGGTTACCCACGACAAGTGCCGCTACCAACCAATGAAAGTGAGTGGTCATGTATATGTGTGTAAGGGATGTCGTTTTTTTCTGTTTCTATGATTTGCGATTAGATTGTGGAGCTGTGTTAATAGATTGTTCTTTTTTTTCTTTCCTTTTTCACTAGTGTCCATTTTCACTATGTCTGGGATCCAAAGAAGGGCCCAAGATGGGGCCTAAAATGATTAATTATTTTAATATTTAAAAATCTTCTTCTTGTGAACCAGCAATGCCAGAAGATTGATAATTGGCACATAACATTGATCAATCTTGAAAACAGGAATCCAGTTTGACCAAATGAATTTGACTTGCAACACGGCTGTTGCATCTCTGATGCTTTCTCATCATTAGTATACGTTTCAATTAAGCATTTCACCTATTTATCTACTGATAATTTTCTTTCATTGAATGTTAAGCAATAATACATTTATCAGTCATATAAATAGAAATGTAGCTGCATGTACATTGGTTAGTGCTGTGATCATTTACTCTGCATTCTATGACACGCAAGAGGGTGCTGTAGGCATGTTAATGTTACGCAAACTCCCACACGGTATTCCAGTCTTTTGCCTTTGATTATACCTGATTAGCTTAAACATATTGTGTTCAACATTTTGAAAAAAGATGTGACCCCATATGTGTGCCTTGTACCTCGAATAGGCTCATAATAACACATGTTTGGTCATCGTAAAATGCAGACTAAATGAGGTTATATACTTGTCTTGTGTTGTGACTCGTGATGATGGAGGTCGGTTTCCTTGTGACTTTTACCCTTACTTCATCTAGACGGGAGATCAAATGAACTAGATTCGATCAATCAGCTGATCCCAATTCAAAAATACACTAAATTTGTAAAATCATAAAATAAATTAAGGTTCATCTTATACAGTCATATGTATAAAAGTCACTGAAGGGAACCTGGGAATGTGGGGTTCCCCCGTTGTGTTACTCTATCTTTAGTTTTATGTGTATCTTTTGTAGATCATTGTTTATCCTTTTATCTTTTTTCGTTTGACCGTTGTGTTGTCTGTCCTTCTTCGGTTTACGAATTAGGATTACCCTTTGGTATCTTCAAACTCTTCTTACTATTAATATACAACATGAATTTGTATTTAAAGATATTGTTTTTTTTATATACATGTTTTAGACAGAAACGCGATATAAAACATATATCTCACTTTAAAATGTTTAAAGAGTATGTTTTCTACGTCAATGAAAATAAACAACGTTACAACAAGAAAATATTATACTACAATACTATCTAAGGATTGTATGAGTTTGATATTACAAGTTAAATACTTTCATGTAGCATGTACTTCTTGAGGTAAATTGAAATGAAATATACAGGCGCTATATAATACGTTCAGGAGTTGTAGGGATCCCACTCTAAAGAAACGGGTACGCTATAGATGTACTGATTTAAATTGATATATATATATATATTATCGTCTGATTATTAGATGTTCAATAAAAATATCAAATTTAGTGAGCACGACGCGTTTCTGGAATAAACATCATCAGGTACGCTCAATATCAAAAGATTGGAAAGGCAAATAATTTACCGATAATCTCAGTGATTAAGAATAGATCAAGGAAACTATAATTCAGGTTTTGCTTTAGCTAAAAGTATTGTTATCAATTATTCTAATATGACGTCCTTCTTTCGCTTTGAAAACAAACGAACGATTAATCAGATGGCAAAATCGCATAAACACATGCGCGGTGCACATTTAAGCCAGGTGATAAAATCACGAAAGAAAATTATTTACATGATTGTTAATGTTTTAATCATCTATATCCACAGAAAATAATCAACATAGCCAAAATTAATAATATGCGACGTACAATTAAAATATCCAAGCACAATATTATTGTTGCCGATGCTCCATTAATACGACTGACTTTCCCGTCCTAAAAGTACATGTGACTGATTCTCCCGTCGTAAAAGTATATGTTGATGAGTTATCGTCTGCTCGAATTTCGGAGCATAAATTGTGTTCGACATTTTCCGCAGACGTAAAAATAAATAACCGTCTTCTAATCAAAGTATACTACCTTAGTTGCACTGTTAGACACATCAAAATCGAAATAAACCATGGAAGCCAGAATGTGTGTTGAGTGTGAACAGAGGTTGGCAGGATATTAGTAAATGTTATCCCTCGCTACAGCTCGGGATTAAATAATAATATCCGCCAACCAATGTTATAACTAAAAGCACATTCTGGCTTCCATGATTTATTTCTCAAATAAATAATATTTGATAATAAGATCAATTTCAACATGATATACCACATATAATTAAAGGTATTCGAAAACAAGCTTAAAACAATGTTAAGCTTTATATAACAATGCATTTCTTGGGATTAATGACTGAAGTAGAAGGAATAAGGATGTGCTGCTGTAGGTTGTTAGTTTATGAAGTACATTATTGCAGATTATCTCTTTCCTCGCTTGACTCTTGTTTGCTTTATCATGTTTGCATAAATAATCAGTGATAATTGTTGTAGGCATTCCTGTAAACTGTCACATTGAATCATCGTACTAAATATCATCCTCTGGCAATATAATATGCTTACAATCAGAGTTTTATGATGTCCATCATGTCCATTATTCGCATGAATTTGAGTTCAAAAATGAACTTCTCGACATAAATTATAATAATCTAACCCGATCCTATAATTCCACGTTCCACTAATCAATTCTAAGTTTGATGATTTTGTTGGTCGCATCTATCCAATTGCGTTTTAAGTAAAGGCTGCCACATATATAGTTAGATATCACACTATGTAAAGAGTGTTCTCTATGAGCTGTGTCTTCGCGTGTAAAGTATACTGTGACTTCTTTTTTATTAACACTTTTGACGACAGGACATGCAGTGTGAAAAGATTATCGCTTGATTGGGTAATATATTTAAAATTTTTAATCATCACAACTTATTATATAATAAATTTAGCATACATACATTCCATTTTCTCTAGATAAAGCTATTGCATTTCATAACAATATGTGTATGTTGTTTGTGTGTTCATCGATATGGACCACATGTTTGCCAATTAATTGTCAAAATAATTTTTCAAATACAAAGTCATGAATTAAACCCTGTATTAAAATCAGTCATTCTTTAAATCCAGCAAACGATGACCACAAATAGTGTGGTATACTGTTATACTGTTACACAAGATAAATATATTTTGAAATTAACAAAACATCATTTACTGTATTTCGATTCTCAAAGTATTTCTTTGATATGCCAAGAGTTATCTTCATTGCATTCAATGAAAGAGTAATAACACAAATCTTTAAAAGGGCTTTAACATAAAACCAAAAATGTTGAACTAAGTTACAATTCCAAAGTCTACATTTATATAGGTATGAATTACAAGGCACAATTATGTGCAATAGTTTAAGTTGAAAGTTGTGTAGTTTTGTATCTTTAGTTATGCATAAGACATTGAATAAATGCCATGCCAATCGTCTACAGAAGTTTCTGAATCGTTTTCTCATTTGTTATTGCACATACTTGGCTCTTGTCGAATTATCTGAATAAATAATTTGTATAATTGCATATTAGGTCATGGATCATAATTTCAAACATAATAATATGCTTCCAATTATTTGGAATTGCACTAATAATGCCATTCATGTATTTAGTTGATATACTGTTAGGATAATATCTTTTTGCTGTTGCTTTTGTCTGTTTTTCTTGATATACTTTTAGGACAAGATTTGCTTCCCTCTTGCCTTTGTCTGTTTTGGTTCATCTATGTTATATCAATTGTTTTCTTTCGTTTGCTCTTGTCTGTATATACTAAATTAACACTAGTTTAATTGAATAAAAGGAGTTGAATATCATTTATTATATTATGTGCCTACATACATAAAACCTGTGTAAAGTATGACATACACAGATCGTGTTACACCTTACTATATTGTAGATAATAGAAATCCCTAGCATTGCCTAGAAGCCATCCACTTATATCGTATTCTCTATTCTCCAATAAAGATAACAAAGTTTAATAAACTTTCTGTGTCAGATACTCAATTTATCTGATAACCCCTTTGGTATTTTCAAACTGTTCTTATCTAAATAAATATGTAGACAATCGCATCATACCAGATTGTCCAAAACTTCCTGCTTAGCAACGATTAATAATATATAGAATAAGATAGAATTATTTTAGCCGTTCAGCCCATCATGTACGACCGATCATTATACCATGTACGATAGCACGCCGGGTTTTATTTAAAAAATATTGTAATGCTATAAAATTATATATGTGTATCTTATCCCTCTTCATTCATTTACATCATTATAATAAAACATTAAAAGAAAATTCAAATATGCCGTACCAACGACAAAGGCACGCTCAGGACAAACCATATATTGTAACACTGGAAACTTGCGTTCTCACGGCACATAATATTTAGTCAGACCACCACTGGGACGCAGTGTGAAGACCATACTGACTTTGAATATGCTGAATTTTCTTTAAAAAATGTAAATACAAAGCCAATTTGTATAAAATACTCTTATAAATAAATCATATGAATAGCACACATCACGAATTCAATCTTAAACACAAATTTAATATGAAAATGTTGACTTGTCGCACGAACAGGTGGCTAGAGAATTACTCAAACACACCTTAACAAATATCACGATATAAATCTAATTAATGCTCATTGGTTGAAAACGATCACGTAGTTTTTACATTGAAAACAACAATCCACTATTTTCCCGCTATTACTATTTGGTATCTTCAAACTCTTTTAACGACGAACAAATATCACCTAAATGCCCTTCTTTAATATCTAAGTTAATACAGTGTTGAATTTTAATTCTTTATTAGCTGTGGAGATGAATGTATCTGCAAACACCAGTTATAACATATTCACACTATTTCCTTGTCACATTGTATTTGTGTCAGTCCATATTGTTTGTAGACAGTTTCCATTCGTATTCAACTATAATAATATAGTTACTGTTGTACCATTACATATACAGCTTCACATACTTGAATAGTGATAGAACCTATAGAACATATTACAGACGTATCAAACTAATAAAAAACAATAATTGAATTTGGATATCTCGGACATCATTAAAGGTGAATTCATATTATCGAAATACTTAAATAGACTTACACTATGCACTATTCAAAAAAGAATCTGATAAACAAATATCAAAATAAATATATTTTAGATTTTAGTACCGTTTTGCATCCTGACCAGCACTCTACTGACTTGGACCGTCATGGTCGTGATTGTATCGTAATTGGAATTACAACTACCTATGCTATCGGTGCCCATCACACTAACGTGTTCGAATCCCGCTGAGGTGAAGTGCACTCGATACATCATTATGGGGTAACATTTGTCCGTGACTTGCGGCATGTCAGTAGTTTTCCCCGGGTACTCCGGTTTCCTCCACCAGTAAAACTGAAGGCAACGATATAGCTGAAATATTGTTGAAACTGGGGTTAAACACCATAACTCTAATCCTAACTCTCTATTGACTTGTTCTTCGGTGTCCTATTCACTCAACAAAATGGCAAAGTGATGATTGATTTTCTAAATTGATATATTAACGATAACCATAAATACGGTACTAGGCTATCTAACAAACAGACCTCACTTAGCTGAGGACACCAGCTAAATTTATTTAGAAAGATATTGGAAGACGTGGTTTGAATAATCTTCACCAGGCACGCTTGAATATTATAGAAAATTGTATATCTTTGAGAGTAAGCAAACTAAGTAGCTTAAATATACAATATTGGTGAATTGACGGTAAATATAGAATTTATGTGGCGAGACTTAGAAACGGGGAAATGACGAGCTTTTAGCGAGTCTTTCCATCCGTTTTGTGCCGAGCCACATAAATTATATATTTACCGTCAATACACCAATATTGTATTTATCCTGCAAGAAAATTTGCAAAAGAAAATGTTATTCAATTTAATAATTGAAAACAGATAACGGAAATCCCATTGGTACCCCAATAGTAGTTCCAATAAAGGGCGTGGCTTAATAGCGTTAATAGGTTAATGTAGTAAGTGCTATTATGACAGGAGTGTGGCTTAATAGCTTTATTAGGCTAATGTGATAAGTGTTATTATGACAGGGGTGTGGCTTAATAGCTTTATTATGCCAATGTGAAAAGTGTTATTATGACACTGTCATAATTACGCATCAGTTTATTTCAACCGTTTTATTATGGCAAAAAAATACCCAATTGTAGGATAAAACAAGTTAGCTAAAACTCCATCAAATCATCTATGTCTGAGGTAGATGAACTTAGTTTAACAATCAATACCTACTAAATGTACATTACAATACTACTTACACCATGTTAGTAATTGTCATCAACATGTAGAAGTCGCAATATATAATTTAATTTTAAATTGTTGGTACCACGATGGTGTTGAATGAACAGGAAAGTTAATGAGATATCATCATGCAAATTAAGGTTCATTTTCTTCAGGCATTAATATACATTTAAACTTATATATAAATGTCGCTGAAAGGAAACTAAAAATGTGACCTTTAAGAGGAGTTTTCCTCTTTAGGCAGTGATTTGCGATATATATATATATATATATGTACCTTATGGTATGTAAGACTGTGCTAAAGTGGATGGATTCGGCTGACATTGTTGAGATATTGTAGATTTTTTTTAAATATTGGTTTCAGTTGTTTATATTTTACGTCCTAATTTTTGTAGCACTGAAAATATCAATTATACAACAATTTTCCCAGCAATAATATAGTGAATGCCACCTATAATGTCAGTTACAGATTGCTGTTAGAGGCCGATGTTACAGGTCGTGGTTACACGCCGATGTTACAGACCGCTGTGCTAATAGCGAGTTTTATAGTAATTGGACCCATTTTTGTGACAAGGTTAATATCTTTCACATAGTCGTAATTAATGGAAATATTATTCAAACTCTTTCTCAAACCAGTTCATATGACAGAAAAAAATATCACAATTCGTACTTGATATATTTTGCGCTAAATGACCAGTTCGCTCTCGTATAAAATGTTCATCACACGTCATCTGCTGAGGATCTATCGCTGTATATAATCATCTGAGAAATCACGCACAATGTGTTTTATAGCTTAAAATGCCAAAATTCTACGTAAGATTTGATACAATGTTAATGTGGAAGGTGTGTTTTTCGATTGGCGTTTGAATGCCTGCAAATATTTGTTTGTATATATATTGCATACCTTTGTTAAATAACCAGTCTGCCTTTACTGACGAAAGCTGTGTTGATCAAATTGGGGAGCGAAATGAAATCCAGTGATATGTGTACCACAGTTACCTGATATTGTTTGACCTCAAGGGAATATATGATTTTCATAAATTCGCACGCAATTAACAATAACAGGATGTATGTTTTAAATATTTATTTATTAAATTGTCTTTTTAATGGATTTAAGATAATAACACCATTATTTTTTTAGATTACTCTATTATATTTTATGATATTAATTAACAAGAATAAAACGTAAGCACATATATTTATTTATTTTTTATATTTGATATTGAATGAAAAGCACACTCGATTGGCGATATATAAATCAATAAATCCATTTTAAAGTTGTAGTTGGATTACAGGTCATACCATTTGTTTTTGCAACGATACTATTATTGTACCAGTTTGATATATTACTATTGAAGCAAAAGAAGCTGCCTGTGTTAGACATAACGCATTTCATTTTGCGCATCTCGGCCTTCACCCGAGTACTCAGGCTGAAAAGGAAACCTGCTATGTCCAATACGGGCGCTTCTTTTGTTTCAAAAGTGCTGTATGATTTACTAACAGCTATTCACAGCCGGTGAAATATATTAATAGGATATCTGATAAATATTACACCACCATAGTTTGATATGGGACATCACATTCCAAATAAGCATCTGTGTTATTTCCTTATTTAGATGATACATATAGGCTTACTACCACATCTAAAAGCTTTGGTCCACAAGTTAAATGAGTTGTTCGATACAATACTTTTCTATAAGAAAAGCAGTAGTCCTGTCCATTCTTACTGAGCCCATGGTTTCCTGATGTTAAGTGGAAATCATGACTTTGAAAGTTGTACGATGGCCAGTACATCTTTGTTAACTGCTACGGGTCGTCTGTTTCACAAATGACCACATATATTTTCTGTTTGTCTTTCCGGAGCACTTGAGTTCGTCCGTTGTTTTTTTTCTTGTCTTAGTGGGGTTCGTGTTGTTCATATTGTCAAATTATATCACGTCATTAGTTCCGTGTTGTGATGTTAGGTACCTTTTCGTGTAAAAAGGACGTTCGATTCGGCTCGACTCCGAATTCTATGGTAGGGGGTTCATTTTGATATTTATTTTATTGGTGGTGTGTTACATATACTGGTGTCCAAAACCATTTGATGTTGTCCGAGTTTCTGTTCTTTTATCTCCATGTTTGCACTGATGTTGGTTTGTGTCACTTCAGACTTGGAATGCGTGCCTTCAGCGTGGTCTAAGCGCTTTCATTTATATACAGAAACAACTACTTGTTGCGTTGGCGTATAGAAATAAATTGTAGGTCTATATGTTATAAACATTTACATATATCTACTGATTCCTCGTCTACTTTAACAAGTACAACTAATTAATAGTACTATATAAGTACTGATCTATGTATAATGATCTCATAAAGGTTATCCTAATCTGTGAACTCATTATTAATCGTGGGGTTCTTATTTTCGTGGATTCCATGGAATTCGTGGTTCACATTAAGCATAAAGAATAAAATCCAACGACATATTTTTTTCCCTATTGACTATAGCCTATAATGCTTGAAACCACGAATTCAAGAATCCAAGGATCACTGCATTTTGTAGAAATCACGAATATTGGTGCTAACGAACAAAAATACTTTCACAGGATATAGAATTGCACACTGTTGGTGTGTATGTTATGGAAGTTTTAAGCTATGAAACAAATAAATATGGCGTATGAATTTCGAACCCGTTATACATCCGTAGTTTTCTGTGTAGTGTTTTGTATATCACTGTTTGACCCTTTTCCGTTTATCCTTTAGCCGTTTTAGTTTTTGTTCTTCTACCATTTACGGCTTCTGATCACCTCTTATATATCGTCAAATCTCTCTTACGTACATATTACAGATCATCTTTGGGAGGATATGGAGCCTATGCCTATCATGCCTACGTAATCATGCCTACATGATAAGTGCTGTATACCTAACTGCTACGTAGAAACACCGAACTAAATATTATCCTCCACCAATATAATTTCTTTCCAATGAGCTTGTTATCCTGTCTATCCTGTCCTGTGTTCATTCTAGGAAGACTTCACACAGGAGATCCTCAAGGAAAATGAAAAGAATTATAATCCGATCCTTTAATTTCAAGTTCCGCTATATAGATGATGTCCTATCACTAAATAAGGTTGATGATTTTGTCGATTGCATCTATGTCATTGAGCTTGAGATAAAGGATACACAGATATAGCGAGGTATACTTCATACATTGACCTACACCTTGACATTGACTGTGACGACCCGTTAAGAACGGAATTTTACGACAAAAGAGATGATTTCAATAGTTTCATTGTGAGCTCTCTATTTATATATTTGAATATGTGACAACATTACAACAACACCGCCATGTGGAATATATCTCTCAGTTGATCCGATATTCATGAGTCTGTGTTTCCTATTATGATTTATTTGATATCGTGTTATTACTGGCAAAGAAGCAGCTACTGAATCAATTATTTCTAATGGTTAAGATGACTTGCTTACGGAATAGCTGTGCTACAAATGACTACAAATATGTTATGTTTGTTGTTCATGACTTATCACTGGGTGTGTAGCAAGAGTAACACGACAGGTGCCACATATGGAACATGAACTGCTTACCCTTGTGAAGCACCTGTGTTCACCTCTGGGTTTATGTAGGGTTCCTGTTGCTCGCTCTTTGGTTTTCTGTGTAATGTTATTGTTTGTTCTTTTTCGTTTGGTCATTCCATCGTCTTTGCTTCTTCGATTTACAGAATCTAGTTACCCCCCTGGTTTCTTCACACTTGTCCTACCTTGATATTCGTTCTTGTAATAGATGTTTAAGAGTTCTTGAATTTTCCACCCTTTTCAAAGTATTTCTCTGACCTCACATTATTATTCGGACAGTTGCTTATTATTTTGTTCTTGTGTAAATGAACATTAGGTTTTATCATTGTATGTTTAACAACGTGCTTAAATATTGTTGAACGTTCGGGGAAATAACCAATGTTGTAGTTTTTGATCACTTCTGTCTAACAACCTGGCTACCGTGATTATACTACTAATCTATATAATTAATACATATATGACTCTTGACAATGTATGTTCAGAACTGACGAATACATGAACTTTGAAAGTATAGTCTCGCAATACAACCAACAAGTAACTAACCGACGGCAAGTAATTACAAATAATACAGACCATAGGTGATAATTTGGAGATCTTAAAATCACGAAATATAATTGAGAATCGATGGGGCATATGCTAATACATTTTTTTTTTCGTTTTAATTGTGGTATTTGTTATCCAATTTGGTTTTGTAGCTATCAAACATGGAAAGAATATAAAATAAAAACGCTTTTGCATATGGAAATGTATTACGTAAGAGAATACATTTTTATGCATAACGTTGATTGTTTTGTTTTAATCTACAGTTATAGTGTATGCTCCATTACGTAATAAACGGAATATTGATTTATATATGTTCTTAATTTAACTCATTCTCGAATAAGTGTTTGAGACGACAAATCACAGAAAGATCGAACCTTACATGTAAAGTATGAAAACGCTGGCATTATTTTACTATGAATAGGATTAATATTAACATCAATATGGTACACAAAAGAGTCAGTCATTATTTTACTATGCATGGTATTAATATCTACAGATAACATGAACTTCTGGAGAACCTGCGATGACACAATGCTACTGGCCCTTATTCCTTATACCACCTTGTATGCAAAATCTGACGCAGACCAACTCGCACAGAGCTATCAGACTCACCTAACATCGATAGTTACCCTATTCAGGAAAGACAAACATCACTAATCTTCGAAATGCAAGCTTGTCTATTACATGCACGGAATAGCACTCATATTACCTAGCAACATAGTAGGCCTATTTTGCAACAATACAGTTCTTACCATCACACAACACGTATTTCACCATAACAAGGTACACTAGTCCTAACTCACCATTACCATCAATGAGATGACTTTAAAATGAGCAAAAGTCTTCGAAGTCGACACCATCCTCCTTTAATTTCCCTAAGCATTTGCCGAGGTATCACACCGTCGCACATATTGTATTATCTAGAATACTTCAACCTCAATCCCACAACAAACGAATTCGAGAATAGAAAATCGAGTGTTACAATCAAAGTTAATGTTTGAACGCTAGTCCCAGGTCTTCTTGGTGTATCTCAATTAAAAGACACATATTCTGACCTATATCAAAGACATACCAGAAACAGCAACATCATCCAAGACAAAATTGCTTGTAGGTGATAGCCTGCTGTTCCGGTCCATCATAACTAGGCTGACAGCCACTTGTCCCACAAAGATCTAGTATCACTAGAAGATTGTGAAAACCAATAGCTAATGAGCTATTGTATTTTAGAAAGATTGTTATATCACTTGACACACGCGCTCGATTTCTGGTGGCTTCATTCCCAATTCAATTCTAAGGGGTCAATATCGGTTATTTCTCACAATACCATTTGACACGTGAACATAATCATTTAATTTTAATTGGCTATCCTGTCTATTCACTCTGGTTTTGTTGTTCTCAAAGACTTATTTTGGCGTACTCTATAAAGGTTATTCCAGAAACGTTTCGCGCGTTCTGAATTATATATCTATATATTTATTGGAAGCATACGACAATATTGTATGTCGTAGACATAATTCTTTCATATAATTATACAATTAGGTATTTTCTTTATACAGTTAGCAAAATCTGCTCCAGAGAGACATTTGTTTATGATAACCCCTTCGGTTATTTTTTTCAATGACTTTACACATGTCAGATTTGAAATGGTTAATTTGGCTAATAACGTTTCCATATCAATATGAATGGAAATAACTTTTTAGATCAGATCTCCGCATTCAGAATTGTATGTATGCACAATATCTTTATAGTGACAATAAACTCTAGTGCAAGTTTTAAACAATGTATTAAGCGTATCGGCAAAAATGCGTTCCATAACAAAATAGACGAAGATGACATTCCACCCTCGGTTTTTTGGTGGTGTCCGGGTTGCTAATTTGTATTTGTTGGGGTTTTTTTGTAATGTCATTTTGTAAGTCGAAGTTCCGTATTGTGATGTCCGTTACGATTTCCGTCTTAGATGTTCGTTTCAGCTTTACCTCTACTTGCTTGTAGAAGAGCTCACGTCTTATGCTTGTTGTGTTTTGTTGTGGATAGTGGTGTCCAACACATGTTGTGTTTTGTTTTTGTTTTGTTTGTCTTCGGCTTGTGTACCCTATGCTGTCAGTTTCTCTGGATTGTCCATTTTTGATTACCCCGTCGGTATTTTGTAACGTTTGTGGTAAAACACAATAAATGGCAATGCTGTGTTGCAGCAGAGCTGAAAATTCAAGTACTGTTATTCTTGAAAGCAACATGTTTTCTATGATCTATAATGTCTGAAGTTGATATGATGTTAAGATTACGCAGAAATACTTGCTAGTTCTCTAATTAATTAACATTTATTCACAAGATTATAAGTACACCCTTAAATATAGTTACGGACACTACATGGTTTTTGTAGTGTCCGTAACCATATTTTCTGTTCTGCAGTTTTTATTTTGTCTACAATTGTTCATGTTTTGACTGATTATAGCTACTCTGTGTATTTTACATCTTCAAACATGAAAATATCAATATTTTGACAATGTTTTCTAGAAGATTGTTTTACTGGTTACGGACCCTACAGATTATGATAGGGACATTTTTTGGACTTTGAAATACAAATAAACAAAATTTTAATCTAATATCCTACTGAAATGGATTTTTTATTAACTTGTTTTATTTGATGAGTGGGAAACATATTTTTTTTGTATGAAATTAGGTGTTTTATTATGCTTAAGCTTCACATAACGAATGGGAGAAATCCGTGTCTAAAACTATATAACGAAACATACCTTTTGGAAAAAGCCTGATAATTTCTCCAATTGATATCCAATTTTCATGAATTTGGTATCAAGTTAATCCTGATTATATTGTACTAAAAATTTATTTTAAAATAGTTTTGTTGTTTTCCTATTTTTAAAAGTAAATTTTGGTGTAAAAATAAACAAATGTCAAGTGCAACAGCATAACGCCTTATTTGTGCAAATTTTTCGGTACCCTTTTGCCTGTTACTCAAAAGCTATGAGAGATATCTTCTTGACATTTTGTATGCAACATCTGTGTTTCACCATCCAAAACATGATATTAAAGTGATACCTTTAAATTCAATGGAAGTATGTTAATATTGCACATAGCACACTTCTTTTGTGTATGAGCCCTATATTGTGCCGTTTGTATACACTTAGACACAAAATCAAGTAAAGGAACAGCTTTTGTATGGTTATTCTGCATATTGTGTTATTTTGTTTCATAAGCAATCACGTTTGTCTCGCTTTTCTATTAATACTGTGTATTTAAAATGTGTCAATCTATGGCGTTGTCTATTCAAAGTCGGACGTAAATTTCTAATGTACAGAAAGAATGTGTATTTTGCATTTGTTTTTCTTTTGTTTTATATATGTATGTAATAACTTATCTAGTTTTCTTACATAATATTCGGCACTATCTCCCATTTATACTGACTGAATATTAAAGCAAACGTTTTGAAAACGAATCTGATCTTCCAATTTCTCTCCTTTATATACATAATTGTTTCCATTTATCTTACAATGTTCGTTCGTTAGTCATAACTACTTTTTTGTTTAAATATATTGTGCTTGTCATTTGAGACCATTTTTGTAATCAACCTTTATTATATAACACCTACACTACTGTCATACAACATCCAGTATATTATATATTGTACTAATTATCATTTTGAGATTGACATTAAAATGAACTATATTCTATACCGCAAATTAATAATAATTGCACTATTTATTAATTATAAATTGTAATAATTTATATATCATGTCAATCCGGAACACTGACTACTGGCTGGATGATACCATCAATGACTAAAATTCCACAAGTAGATGTATCAACATCTAGTCATTATTAATATATGTATATTGTAATTCGTGTGCCCGATGAGTTTATTGTGGATACACTGAAAGTCCAAAAAATGTAAAGCTAATTAATTCAAAAATTGCTTTGAGCAAGATCCTTTTGGTTAAAAAGAAATACAAAATTGTTATCAAAACTACATTTTATCTTCTTTAATCAGATTTAGTTGATAGAGTATAAATTATGCTTTTTCTATACTGGAAAAAGTAAAGTTTATATTCTTCACTCATAGATATAGCTAAGGGAATTGATATCTGTGGTATAGTGTGCATGTTTTGTTTTTCATTTTATTATACTAGAGACGATATCATTGTCTTAAACTTTATAACATTTGTTTTTTTTATTTTTCCATGTCGGCTGTTTTGTGTCGTGAAATACTGATAACATTAACTATCGAAATACACAGCTAGTGCCGTAAATTAATATGGGTTATATTGATAGTTAATAAAAAAAACATAGTTTTGCTATGGTCTATTGTATTCCAAATGAAAACCTTTGTTATTGCAATAATCCAATTATAATATAAGTTTATGACCAGCTATTATTTAAACAAAAGACTAGTACAATAATTTGACTTACTATTTGTAACGATAACTGCCCGTTAATAGTGTTGTTTGATATTTTTGTCACTTATTATTGTAAACACTTGTCTTAAGGAAGTGCAATATACATATTAAAGGGGATGTGGGTACATTTGTTACGTCCAAGTATATAAACGAGCAACGTTACAACATATAATAACATAGGATTACAATAACGACCCATGGTTACCGTAATTTGACGTTGTAATTTAAATATTTACAGTATGCATTGACTTGTCGAGGTAAATGCACATGGAAATAAAAAAGGTGTCACAGTAAACGTTCAGTGGTTGTAGGAAATTAACTCTTGTTAAACAACACAAGTAACAAATATCATGTATTAAGCATAATTTCGACATAAGGAGAAATGTGGAACCATTTGCTTATCTAAGATGGCGACATGGCGATATCAGCATTATCTGAACAAATATATTTACTAAGCACATGCATGCTATAGTTTCCGGAACTGTAAATGATCCAATAAATCAAGCCAAATTAAATAACAAATAATGTAAACAGTGAAATATTCAGAGGTGGCAAACCCCTACTGCCCTTACAAGTCCATGTAAACATGTCTGAAATGCACTACAATAATTGAATTTACCACAATTTAACAATGGAACGTGGCCGTAGCTTTCCTGGAGTCGATGTGGATTTCTGAACTATGCATAAAGTAATATTAAAACCTTCTATTTCTAGCTTGTTCATTCTAGGTTTCCACATTGACTACACAATAATTATGTGTATATCCTTTTACTTCTAAGAAAATGCATACAATTAAATAGAACTAAGAAAGGGATATCTTCACTAACTATCAAAATCGGCGTCACATTTTGAAGAAAAAAAATAAACAGAAATTGTTTATACAATGTGTGTGATATTTTACTAAAACATACCTCACCCTTTCTTAAAATGTTTGTATGGCATAACTCGCATGTTTATGTTATACAGAATTCCTACCTATTCACATCTTTGTACGACGTGCTACCCCATATATCATCATTCATCCGAAAAATCAATGTCATCGACAATCGTAATATTTGATCTATGAAATCCTCAAAATGAGTACATTGATGCGTTTATATTCTAAGTTTTCGAGGACTGTACTCATATAAACATATAATTCTTGTGACTGATACTTTAGTTACAGATGATTCGTATTTGACGTTGAGTGGTTTCTATACTAGCCTATTTCACTGGGAAAAACGGGTGTTTACATCGTCATAGCTTCAACACTTTAATACGATATATTAAGCACATTCTCTCAAATACTCCGAAATCTGAACTCGCGATTACTGCTATGAGTACTTTTGTTTACATGCGTCATGGAAACTGATATTGCATGATACCAGATTTTGACCGACATTAGATTGATTGCAGAGTATGAACTGGTGGACTTTAACTTTACTTCAGTATTAAACTAGGATTTCCCTTCTGTCTTATCCCCAATCAGAAGACAGGTATTCTCTCATTCTTGGAAAAGGTCATTCCTTCCATTTCTACTCACCGTTCCTGTATTTAATGAAATGTGTATTGCTGCTAACAAAAACGTTGAGTATTCTGAGAAAGAAAGGGAATAAAACTAATGGCCTAATGCAATATGATGCTTAATGTACATGCGTAGTATTTACCTCTCCCACATTATCACTATCATTAAGTCATGGAAAATGTGGAAACAATAATTCTGCTTGTACTATATATACTCCAGAAATTGTGTGACGTGAATAAAGCAATTATCGCTTACAAAACACGAAAACAAAAAATGAAAAATCCAACGCGCGATACTAATACAATAATAATTATCTCCCTTTAATCGACGTTATTGTATCCAACAACTACAAGTATAATACCCAAACAACATTGTTTGCAATTCATGTATTTGGAATGTAATGGTATTCAAATAATGCTTGTTTGTTTTTACTTGCTTACATTTGGAATATTCCTTCAATATTACAGTTGTTCGAATAGTACGTTTGACATTTATAAATGCTCCGGAAAAAAAATCCAGTTTTTAAATGAACAATTTATTTTTCTAGATGTACATTATACACACTCTGACAATCAATTTATAAAAGGTTTGTTCATTATTGGAAAAAGTTATCCATTAGGTCTCTGTGTTAATCATATTCTCTGAAGTGTACAGCACTGTCTGGAATTGTTCTGTATAGTAATAGAAACTTTAAAACACAATGTTATATGTCAGAGGTAATGATGAATTCAGACATGTGCTTAACTGATAACACTATTTACACCATGTTATATGTCAGATCAGTATGTCAGAGTTAATGATGAATGTAAAAATTTGTGTTACTGATAATACTACTTAATCAATGTTGTATGTCAGATAACTATGTCAGATCTTATGATGAATACACACACATATGCTACTGATAACACTACTTACACCAGGTTGTATGTCAGTTCGCCATGTATGATTCAATGATGAATGTACATACATGTGTTACTAATAACAATACTTACACCATGCTGTATGTCAGATCAATATGTCAGATTTAACGATGAATGCACACACATGTATTACTGATAACACTTCTTGCACTATGTTTTATGTCAGATCAGTATGTCTGATTTAATGATGAATATACACACATGTGCTACTAATAACACTACCTACAACATTTAACAGACACCATAGTGTGGTGTATGTCAGATCACTATGTCAGATTTAATGATGAATGTACACACATATGCTACTGAAGACACTACGTACCACATGGTGTATGTCAGACTAATGTTGTTATAAATATCATAATCTAGCATAACATGTCAGTATCATTTACAACTGACGTCCGATGCCATGTTGTATGTCAAATCAATGTCTGATTTAATGATGAATGTACACACATGTTTTACTGATAACACTTCTTACACCATGTTGTATGTCAGATCAGTATGTCTGATTTAAAGATGAGTATACAGACATGTATTACTGATAACACTACCAACACCATATTGTGTGTCAAAACACTTTGTCAAATGTAATGAAGAATGTACACATATGTGTCACTGATTACACTACTAATACCATGTTGTATGTCAGATCACTATGTCAGACTTAATGATGAATGTATGCACATATGTTACTGATAACACTACTTACCACATGGTGTATGTCAGACTAATTTTGTTATAAATATCATATCTTAACATAACATGTCAGTACCATTTAAAAATTACCTCATATGTCATGTTGTATGTCAGATCAATATGTCTGATTTAATGATGAATGTACAAACATGTGTTACTGATAACACTTCTTACACCATGTTGTATGTCAGATCAGTATGTCTGAATAAATTATGAATATATAAACATGTGTTACTTATAACACTACTTACACCATGTTGTAGGTCAGATTTAATGATGAATGTACACACATGTGTTACTGATAACACTTGTTACACCATGGTGTCTGTCGGATCAATATATCAGATTTAATTATAAATGTACACACATATGTTACTGATTACAATACTTACACCATGTTCTATGTCATATCACTATGTCTGATGTAATGATGAATGTACACACACATGCGTTACTAGTAACATTACGCATGCATGTTGTATGGCAGACCCGTATGTCAGAGTTAATGATGACTGTACACACAAGTGTTACTGATGACGCTACTTAAACCATGGTGTATGTCAGATCAATATGTCACATGTAATCATAACTCTACTAACATGTGTTACTGATAACACTTCTTATAACTTGTATGGCAGATCGGTATGTTTGATTTAGTTATGAATATAAGCACATATGTTACTGATAACACTACCTACACCATGCTACTAACACCATGGTGTGGTGTATGTTAGACCACTATGTCAGATTTAATGATGAATGTATACACATGTTGTACTGATAACACTACTTTCACCACGTTGTGTGTCAGATCAATATGATAGATTTAATGATGAATGTACACACGCCATATTTAATGATGAATTACACACCAGTGTTACTGATAACATTACTTACACCATGCTGTATGTCATATCATCATGTCTGATTTAATAATGAATGTAAACACATGTGTTACTGAAAAGACTACTTTCACCATGTTGTGTGTCAGATCAATATGCCATATTTAATGATGAATTACACACTAGTGTTACTGATAACAATACTTACACCATGTTGTATGTCAGATCACTATGTCTGATTTGATGATGAATGTACAAACACATGTTACTTATAACACTACTTACACCATGTTGTATGTCATATCACTATGTCTGACTTAATGAAGAATATACACACATGTGTTACTGATAAGACTACTTACATCATGTTGTATGTCATATCACTATGTCTGATTTAATGATGAATATACTCACATGTGTTAATGTTAACACTACTTACACCATGTTGTATGTCATATCACTATGTCTGATTTAATGATGAATATACACACATGTGTTACTGATGACACTACTTACATCATGTTGTATGTCATATCACTATGTCTGATTTAATGATGAATATACTCACATGTGTTAATGTTAACACTACTTACACCATGTTGTATGTCATACCACTATGTCAGATTTAATGATGCCTGTACACACATGTTCTACTGATATCACTACTTACACCATGTTGTATGTCAGATCACTGTTTCTGATTTAATGATGAATGTACGCATATGTGTTGCTTATTTAAAAATGTTATTCATATTTCACCTGCGAACACTTTACCTCAGGGTGCATGGAAACCTCAAAGGTTTTTAAATATTTACAATGCACAATATAATTAAATACGTAAGTGTTGATAATAAGAATACAATACCATCAACGAATAAATCAGATGTTATCTCTCATATTCAATTTATAAACATACATATATGTTATTCTTATTACACAGTAAACATTGAAAGGAACTATAAATACAACTAAATTCATAATGTATCCAATAATAACAGTAAATTCATAATATCATGTAAGTTTCGAAATTCTGAGTCTATAATCATCATTTGAATGTTGATTTTGAAATTTGTGGTAACTATTGGTTCCCTGTAAAGGCATTTATTATATTTTCTGTAATTTCTTGTTTTCCAAATTACCCATTTTAATATACAAATTACCAAATTCACTAAAAGTAGGTCTTCAGCTTTTTCTCCCTCGTACACCTCAAGGATTCAATTTTCCTCAACACGTACTATATTCTTTTCAAAAATTATATTAAAAATGTGCTTTATTTCCTCCAAGACATGTTTAATTTGATGACACCTGTAAAACAAATGCATAAGGAACTATTTACACCATGTAGATAGATATAACAGAATGTCCATTCATAATCCTGTCATTGTATCTTTAGTTATGCATACTGACATTGTATAAATCCCATGCCAACCTTCTACGGAGGTTTCTAACTCGTATTTCTAATTAATTTGTCGAATCCTACGAATAAGTCTTTGTAAAAAATATTCACACGATTTGTTTTCTGCTTTAATATTTAAAACTATGTTATTGACAAGTTTTATAGTTTCACCCATAATAATTTGATTCCAATTATTTGAAAGTGCACTACTAATACCATAGCATTCTACAAAATTAATATTAACATTATACATGTAAGTATCTAGAAATTCATTAAATGTGTACAATTCTTTTATTAGCCGATGATATAAAATCATTAATAGAAAAGATAACTGACAAATTACAAAATACATCATTCTAGAATGTATTTAACTTCCCTTCTGGTACTTCCCACTCCTTTTTAATTAAGTACAATATATGGAAATAAGAAGTAAAGTAAAGTGAAGACACATTCAATGGCTCCAATAATGTATTACTTCAAGACATTTTCAAAGCACAACGGTCTTCTTCTTCATATTTATTACTTATAATTATGAGTTTAATTTGATCATTCTTTCCATTCCAAATAAATGCTTAAGTGCTTTACAATTTGTGCCCCGTACTAACTGAGAGTGGGATAGCAAAGTTTTATTACATTTATTTAAATTTGTGTAAACTTTGATTAACTCAACATTATATTAAGGATGCATTGTTTACGAACCAGACCGTCAAAACTTCCATCACTTGAGACAAATCATCATCAAGCAATGAGTACGGTTCTCACTAGAAACTTTTAGAATATTCCTGGTTGTGAGTTTATTTGTTAAAGCAGCCGCGCCTTCACTGAAAAATAGTATGCAACCAAATTAAAGGTTTGTCCCTCCACATTTTGCTTACGACTGTGTATTTAATCCTTTATGTGAAAATGCTTAGCATAAACAACCAAATACAATTAAACTTTTGAGCTTAAATCACACATTGACAACTTTGATATCAATTAAATCAAAAAAGCTACTTTTGATTTAAACTTTGAATTTTGATAGGTTAGCTTCAACAGCTGTTTCATACTGGTGGTTCTAAGGGTGGGGATACGGTAGCTGAATATCCTGGTGGTTCTAATGATGGTGATATATATGGTAGCTTAATATCCTGGTATGTTACTGGTGGTTTTAATGATAGTGATATTATAGCTTAATATGCTGTTTTTACTGGTGGTTCTAATGATGGTGACAGGGTAGCTTAATATTCTAGTTGTTTAATTGGTGGTTGAAAGGATGGTGATAGGATAGCTTAATATGCTGGTTTTCACTAGTGCGTCTAAGGATGATGATAAAGTATATTCTGCAACTGTTTTCGGGCGGCGGGTCTATTGTCTTCGATCACAATCTGCCTGTTCGAGCTTCAGCTATTTCAATACCTCTTACTTTGAAGTTCTTTGTCTCATCTGATCAACGTAAATTCGTGATATGGTAGTATTGCTTTTCTTGCATGTTGCCTAGTGAAAGCAGTCAAGCCCAAAACTCTTTCGAAATGTGTAATTTATTAAACGCCTGTTGATATCGGTAAACATATCTCACTTTTCGCATGGATCCTTTGTCATATATGTATCCATGAAAACACAATTATTGACCAGGAAGCTCCGGGCCCGTTGGATACCCAATATATATTTGTATTATTCCATGTACTAATTTTAAGCCTTTTGTTATGAAATAAAATTTAAAGCGCTGTCAAGGCAGTTCGGGCCAAGAAATTCATGACAAATTGCACGGAATGCATTATTTCGTTGGCAAGACTCTTTGTTCTTAAGGACGATATTGCACAGAAAAGGAGAGTTTGACCATTTATCGCATTGGTCTTAGTAGACTTGCACACAGCTGTTTATTAAATAATGATGAAATAACTCCAACTATACTCTGAACCGTATTTTAATAGAAAGTCACTATCGACAGTGACAGAGTGTTGATGTGCACCATACACTCTACAACGTCGGCACTTTTTCTGATTTGTTTGCAAAAGTCGAAGGCGACATCATTTTAAATTTCCATTGATAGAAGAAATCGGCTAAAGTGACCCATGTCTGAGGCGATTTAGTTTGAATAATATGACATCTACTAACCTTCACGTTCACTTGACTGTCCCTATTTGCAATATAAATAAATACAAATCTGTATCCCAAGGTGTAATTGAATGTTTGCCCTGTTCCAAATTTATGCAGTTTAATCTATTAGAATACAAAAAGGTGAAATGTATCTGAAACTGATATGCGTCATTGGCAACAACATTACCTGTAGACGACATTTTAAGATTATCAATATAAATATACAATTATGAATATGAATGTTTATATCATGATCCAGCATAAAACATTAAAGTCGATTTTAAGTACATTTTTTTTTGACTTATTAATGTGTCAAAGCTAATATCGTGAGGTTTGTTTGTATCACGGTCCAGCATGAAATGATTCAGGAATGATGTCCATAAATTGTTCAGTAATACGCATGTGCGAAGGAAAATATACATATAGCTATTTATATTTTGCATCTTAATACAATCAATACACCAATAGCAACATACGTTTCTTTCTATTTGGTTTGGTTTATTGTCCCAAATGAATTTCCAAATCAAATCATTCACCTCTTTTTTATATTTCTCTGGTGCCACTTCATTTCACCATGTTATATGCCAGATCACTATGTCTGATTTATTGATGAATGTACACACAAGTGGTACTGATGACACTATATATACCATGTGATATATCAGATCACTATGTCAGATTTAATGATGCATGTACACACATGTTTTGCTGATAACACTATTTACACCATGTGGTACATGTGTAGCTGAAAAAAACACATACACCATGGTGTATGTCAGATCACTGTGTCTGCTTTAATGATGAATGTATTACTTTTTTAATATATCTATATTACACATGTGAACAATTTTCCTATGTGTGACAGGAAATCTCATAGGTTTACAAATATGTATAATGAACAATATAATTCAATAAATAAGTGCTGGTAATAAGATTGCAATACCATCAGTAAATCAATCATAGTTTATATCTCATATTCAATTTATAGACAGAGATATATGTTCTTCTTATTACACAGTAAGAAATGAAAGGAACTATAAATACAATTATATTCATAATGTATCCAATAATAACTGTCATTTCATAATATCATATAAGTTTCGAACTTCAGGGTTTTTAATCAGCATTTGTATGTTACTTCTGAGTTCATTTTTGAAATTTGTTGTAACTATTTTTTCCCTGTAAATACTTTTATTATATTTTATATAATTTTTTGTTTTCCAAACTACCCATATTAACATACAAATGATCAAATTCACTAAAAGTAGGTCTGCAGTTCTTTCTCCCTCATGCACAACAAGGGTTACGTTTTCCTCAACAAGTACTATATTCTTTTCAAAAATGATATTAAAAATGTGTTTTAATTCATCTAAGACGTGTTAAACTTTATGACACATGTAAAACAAATGCATAAGGGTCTCTATTTCATTATTACAAAAATGTCATTTACAATTTGATTTTCCTATTTCATGTAATCTATATTCTGGATAAAAAATGTTATGCAAACATTTCCATTGGAACTGGATAATGCTTTGTATACATTTAATCTTGTTCAGTATATACCAATTGATAGCCAGTTAAATATCTTTTCATAAGATATCTCCCATTTTAATTGACATTTTGGAGTGATTGCTTTATCTATTACTTTCTGGATATTCTTTAGTTTCAGTTCTTTTGGGACAATCATTTTATTATTTTGATTTCTAATATTCAAATTACTATCTATTTTTAAGACTAATGATTTGTTCATCTTTTCGTTTTCATCTGATCTTAATTTCTTTACAAAATTTTCTGGTTTTTATTTTTTTTTTATGCGCAATCTGATATCCAGTTCCTTTCTTCATCCAGTCTATTAAATATAGTCTGATTTTCAACAAAGGTTTTATTGTCTTTGTCCGATATATCGTTTATTTTAAATATATTTGGAAAAAAGTGGATTCCTATTAAATTTGATATCAGAGTTACCAAATATGTTTTTATCAAAAATGTCACTTTTAGACTCTGTAGAACATGACCCAACAAAAATGCTCCATGCTGGTATTGCATCTCGATAGTATTTTGGAATGGATGCGATATCTAAACCTTCAATATCGGGGCATCTACAAAGAAAAAAAGCCAACTACAAATTTGTTATCGTATTTCTGTCACCAGTGTTTGCCTATTATCGCATTCCATGAATCCATCTCATTGTTAATTATTCTGCATATAAATTGTATATGTTTACTTTTGACAATATTGTCTATGTTAATCATTCCCACCCCCTTCCTTCATTAATATTTAAGCAACATACGTTTCTTTATATTTGATTTGGGTTATTGTCCCAAATGAATTTCTAAGTCAAATCATTCACCTCTTTTTTTAATTTCTTTGGTACCCCTAATTTTACCATGATAAATGTCAGATCACTATGTCTGATTTAATGATGACTGTACACACATGTTACTGATAACACCAATTACACCATGTTGTATGTCAGATCACTATGTCTGATTTAATGATGAATGTACACACATGTTACTGATAACACCACTTACACCATGTGGTATGTCATATCACTATGTCTGATTTAATGATGAATGAACACACAAGTGTTACTGTTAACACTATTTACACCATGGTGTATTTAAGATCACTATGTCAGATGTTATGATGAATACACACATATATTTTACTGATAACACTACTTACATCATGGTGTATGTTAGATCACTATGTCAGATGTAATGGTGAATGTACACAAATGTCTAACTGATAACAATACTTCAAACATGTTGTATGTCAGATCACTCTGTCAGACTCAATGATGAATGTACACACATGTGTTACTGATGACACTCCATACACCATGGTTTATGTCAGATCGTTATGTCAGATGTAATGATGAATATACACACAGGTGTTGCTGATGATATTCCTTACACCATGGTGTATGTCAGATCACTATCTCAGATGTAATGATGAATGTAAGCGCATATCTTACTGATAGCACTACCTACGCCATGTTGTATATCAGATCACTATGTCAGATGTACTCATGAATGTACACACGTGTTTAACTGATAACACTACTTACACCATTGTGCATGTCAGAACACTATGTCAGATGTAATGATGAATGTACGCACACGTTTTACTGATAACACTACCTACGCCATGTTGTATGTCAGATCACTATGTCAAATGTAATGAGGAATGTACACACATGTTTTACTGATAACACTACTTACACCGTGGTATGGTGTATGTGGGATTACTATGTCAGATGGAATGTTGAATGTACACAGATGTGTTACCGATAAAACTGATTACACCATGTTATATTTCAGATCGATGTCTGATTTAATGATGAATATACACACATGTGTTACTGATAACACTACCTACACAATGTTGTATGTCAGATCATTTCAATTCAAACTGTAACTCACACTAGTATTAACAAATCCTTAATATTAAAATATATTTCTTTCAGTTATTTGACATTGTGAACACATTCACATTGCTATGACTATATACGATTAACTAATGCATAGTATAATCTCCATGAAACCATTTCCTGAATGTATAAATGCAAAAAATGAGAAATTTGTTGTAACTAGGGAAGAGGTGGACGAGGGTTGTTTTAAAGTTTCCTCCATGGGTATCAACTGGCCAGTGAGGAATACGACCGATTTTCTGGGCCTCTTGCGTATAACTTTGCACGGGCAATTCGTGCATAGATGTATTCATATTAGGCATATATGAAAAGTCTTTCTGTAAAATTTAGGTTCGGATTGAACAACATTCACAAGGGTACAATTAGGCGCTCTATAAAATATTGACATGCAATTTAGGTTTACTTTCATGCAATAAATGAATTTTAATATTTACAGTATTAAAATAAATCATTGTATATGAAATATAGGAAAACCAATGAATATCAAATTTGTTGTTTTTATTGTTTATTCATAATAATGTAATATTTGTGCGGAAGGTTATATGCATGTGTATGTATGGTAATCAACTGTAACCATTATTAAATGGAGTAAATTGTGCTCAACTTTCAATATCATTGAATATGTGTAAATCAAATGCAATATTAACTGCATAAACTCTACAATACATGTATGAACAACAACATCTAAATTCGTTTTGGCTGCTTTTTTGTCATGGCAATTTAATAGTAAGTGTATAGACACTCACAGCGTGTTGACGAATAGAACTGAAAGGGAAATCCAGACAGTTAGCATCTAACGGCTGCTGGGTAATCCATAGCAGCAATTATAAATGATGATCAATTCCGTCAAGATTAGCATTATAATGTAATCATCATGCTAATCTGACAAAGACAATTTAACGTATCGACAAAAAACAGTCCAAAACAAAAGTGTCGCATTATGAACAATTATAATAAACATGATTTACTGATGTATTTTAAAAACTTGGATATCGTCTTTTATGGGGAGTTAAAATGAACTGTTCAATATCTCCCGGTAGTGAATTGATAGCAAAAATCCTTTCATAAAACAAGACAGATGAACACCACCATGTGCATAAAGAGCATCGTGACAATCATCCAAATCAGTCATCATGATGAATGTAATATCCATTATGTTGTAACTAATACGACATTATGCCTCTATTTAAACGATTAGGAATATCTTTCATTGCCCTGTGATTGGTGGAATAATGCCATTCCTTTCTAGGTAAAATATTTGAGAAAACGATATTGCTACCAGTACACATTTTGTTAATCGTGTACAATAAACATATTAATTGAAAAAATAGGGAAACAGTAGACATACAGCCTATTTCATTTCCACCACAGTGACAAATGACAGCTTTTGGAAGTCCAAAACAGTTAATCATACTTTGAACTACAGGTACGATAGATGACCATCGCATACTGGGCTTTCCAACCCACATCACATTTATTCCATATCTTTTTAATTCCTTATTTACAGCAGTAGGCCTGTTTTTAGTGTGCTCCTCTGCATGACTGATTTTTAATCCATATATTTGGAGAGCCTAAAAATGTTTTTGATATTTAAAAACCTAACCTAATGTATTTTTGAAAGGTGTTAGATTTCCACCTACACATTTGCTTTATTTGATCAGCAGTTTTACCCAGCATGACAGCAGTAGCTGCTGCTACAATTATGAAAGAATGTGTATTGTATTGACACGGATTATATCAAGCACAACGTAATGCGGATTTTAAAATGAAAGCGAGTTACACCTCTGTGGTTTAAATGAATAAATAATAGTCTCTTAATTTTAGAGCGCATCTTCAAATATGATTCAATGTTCTGAAATGGGCAAATGTTTTTTTCAATATTTTTTGAATTTGCAAAGTTTTGTTTTGCCACACTGATCAGTTTTTGATGAATTTATTGCTACATTAATTATGCTTTGCAAATAATCTATGCAAATTGCATCAATTTCTAAAGTATGATCTGATATTCCAGATTAAACTACTTCTCCTATTCTCAACAAAGCCAAATAATACTAATGAAAAAATACTAGCAAACAATATAGCCTCAATGTACCAAGTCAGGGTCATTACGGTTTTCACAGTTTTCCGGTTGTTGACTGATTTTGTCTGTTTATATAATTATGAGTTTTGACTTTCCCTTTGTAAGATTGTTCCGAGTTCGGTAATTTTGTTATTACCTTTATGTACGAACTATTAATAGTTGGTAATGCCTCTATAATTTGTTTTACTAGGGAAATTGTTATTTGTTTCCTAACATCATTTCCTTTATTTGTTTTTGATACAACAGCTAAGAATTTTTGAACAGCAAATGATTGAGTATAATCAACATATTCATGCATTTTATTACTAAAATTAAGATCAGATTGTGAAGCAGAATAATTAGCAGTTTGCATATGATGTATACAATTAATTATATGAGTAATAGGAATAGGCCATATTTGGTCAAGTTTAATTTTTTGTCTAAAATCTTCAAGTGTATTTTTAGCATTTTGGTCCACTTTCCAAATATTGTTTTTAGTGGACTTATACATTAAACTGTAGACCTCTGTCTTAAAAGGCTCCAAAATTCCCAAAGAATAGTCATTGGCTTCAGTTCTGCAGGCGGGGCTAGCTCTCTGAACTTCTGAAATTGTCCACGAGACAAAGAATCAGCTATGGCATTATTAACGGAGAATATATGTACAGCTTTAAAATGAAGATGACCAATAAAAAAGAAATCTAAGTAGAACCATGACCCTTGCTGATGTTGATGTTTTTGAATTCAAAACAGAAACTACAGCCATATTGTCAATGTAATAAATAATTTTCTTTTTATAAAATAACTTGTGCCAGAGAAATATTGATAATGCGATTGGAATAATTTCTAAAAATGTAATATCTCTATCTAAAGATAAGTACTTTCCCATTCAGCAGGCCAGTGCAAGTAAGCCTATTTATTTTTACAATAGGCGCCATACCCCAACGCTATCAGCATAAAGTTCTAAATCACAATTAGATATCCAATTATCGAAAATAAAGGAATTGCCATTAAATTGTTACACAAAGTATTTCAACATTAACAAATCTTCATGCATTTCTTTTGTGACCTTATTTAATTGAAGTGTTTTCTTAGCTTTAGCAGTAGCTAAATATAGACGCCTGCTGAATGCACGGCCTGCTGGCAATGTACGAGTGCAAAAAGCTAAACTATCACATAATGATTGCAATTGTTTCAAAGTTATCGTAAAAAAAATGCATCTTCATTTAACTTTTTAAGTAATTCTTTAATTGTTTCTTCCGGTATTTTAACAGATATGAATTCAGTATATCTAGTCAATCCAAAGTAGTCCATACTTTTCACAGGACCTACCGCTCTTTTCAGCAGCAATTGGAACTCTTAATCTTTTACAAATAGTTTTGAATTTAAACATACTATTTGAACACTCAATATCTGACATTTCAGCAAGAAAGAAAGCATAAAATATAATTATCTCAATTTGTTAATCCATGTACTTCCTGAACAACCATGGGCATACATTTGTCATTATAATACATGTATCATATTATACAACCAAGTATATCAAAATCTCCGGGATAGCAGGGCACAGGTCGAAATGCTGACTTAATATCAATTTTTCCTATTTTAGCATGTTCACCTAATGTTTGAATAATAGAAATGATATTATTACATTTAGAATACTGTACAGTTGTTAGTGTTTCATCAAGGACATCAGTAACACAATACCCAGGTGGATAATACAAGTGTGTTAATAGGCTCCAATCAGAGGTCTTTTTAGGTATTAATCCAATGCGGGAACTTCTAAGATTTGAAATTGGACGGAATCTAAACGGTCCTGCTATTCTGCCAAGAGTAATTTCATGTTCAACCCTTTCATATGCCGCCACATGATACCTAAAACACATTTAATTTTGTTTGTATCTAATGGTAATCTTGGAACTGGGTAATTCATGTTAAAACCAGATGTAAATCCATATTTGAGTAATTTTGCAATATCTTTTATTGGATATTTTTCTAAAGCAATATATAATTCATTGAAATCAATAGGACTGTATCCCAATTGCCATATAGCATATCTATTCAAACCTCGACCTGGATTATTCAATAATTGAGTGTGAACATATAGTGAATATGTATAAAAAGGTGAGGCTGTGCATGAAGTCTAAATTTGTAGCACATTGCTGATAAATACATACTCCCGCACTTCATGCAAGAATGTTTAAGCAAACAATTGGTTTTGAAACATCCTTTTTTTAAATTAAAATCATAACATGGCTTTTGAGAAGAAACTGGAAACTGAGCAGCTGTCGAGCTTCCATTATCTAGCGCCCCTCTTGCGATAAATTGTAACCATTAATTGCCATCAATTTGAGACATTGTTCTGGTTTGATTGTATGCAATTCGAAGTCGAAATTGTTGGTCGTATTGATAAACCCTGTTAAAATGAGCATCAACTACAGCTCCCCTAATTATAGACATATACGATAGTGAATATCCAGCTAACACATGGTGTTTATCAATCATAACATTAGCATTATTAATAAAGGCATCTGTCCAAATTTCAATTTAATTAATCTGTTTAACTTTGAGGGGCTTATTTGTCAGATGCATTAGTCATTTACCGTCTGCAAGTGATAATAAATTATGTTTTACACTTTGGCAATTGAAATGGTGTCGTAAAAGTAATGACAAAACAGTATATTCTAAATTCCAAAATTTGTCTTTAGTGGACTTTGATATAAATATATCAGTTTCATTGTCGCATGTAAGCAACATAGGGTTTGTATTAGTCACGTTGTTTACGATACGATCCTCATCATGTATAACTGCTTGAACGCCCGACGATTTTATCTGCATAGGTGGAGGCTGCGCATGTTGTTCTATTTTCTGCAATGTTGCATGTTCATCAACTCCTCGTCATATACGCCTATCAACTGGTCTATTTACTGGTTCCTCTTTTTCAACCACTCTACCTCTTAGCACACGCCCCTGGATTGGAGGTCGGGTCATATCTGTTCTAACACCTCTACATCGAGGCGTCTTTTATCAGAGCAGCAATCTATTGGGTTATAAAGTTTACTTCTTGGTAATCAACTGAGATTTTAAAATTTCCCCTTGGTAATCAACTTGCAAGTGAGGGATGCGACCGATTGTCTTGGCCTTTTAAGTGAAACGTTGCACGGGCAATGCGTGCATAAATGTAATCGAGTAGGCCAATATGAAAAGGCTTTCTGTAAAATTTAGGTTTGGATTGACCAACATTCACAGAGTACTATACAATATTGGCATGTAATTGATGTTTATTTTCATACAATAAATGAATTTTAATATTTACAGTATTAAAATAAATTAATAACATTATTCTTATATATTTTTGTATTATATTGTGCTACTTGTTGTTCATATTGTCAAATTATATGTCTTCCCGTATTTAGTTGTGATGTTGTGATGTCAGCTACGATATCCGATACGTCTCGACTTTCATTTCCTTTGTAAGGGGTTCATGGTTTATTTATTTATTTACGTATACTGGGGTCCAACACAATTTTATCTGGAGCAGTACCTGCTACCCCTACCAGTGCATTCTCGATTTTTAGTGGGGTTCGTGTTGCTCCATCATTAGTTTTCTGTGTATTGTTTTGTGAATCGTTGTTTGGTCTCTTGTCCTTTTTTCGCCTGACCTTAGTGTCATCTGTCCTTCGATTTACGACTTTTGGTATCTGCGACCTGTTCTCACATTAACATGTTTAAAGGGCGTTATGTTCTCCGTCCAAGAAAATAAACAACGTTTCAACATAAACTATTATGCTACACTATTATCTACGGAAGGTGTGAGTCTGATAATACTTACATCATGCATGAAAATATCGAAGTCAATTTATTGTGCAAAGGCGAAAGATTGGAAAATCTCTGAAATTGAAAATTGTCAAGGAAAATATTAATCAGTTTTATATTTACTCTTTGAAATAGGCACTTACACAATGGCTAATTGGTGAAGGGTGTTGCTGCTTTGGACTTGTATTTGCAATACTAACGAATGCATTTCTTTAGATTAATGGTCGAAGTAGGAGTTTCAGGTTAAAATATCATCTAGATCAAGGTCCGGGACCTTCCGATTGTTGGTTTTAAACTTATAAAGAACGTCGGACCAGCAAAATTGTATTTGCGTTGACATATTAAGTTGATTTTAATACTTCAGTGAGTCGTGTCATTAGGGGACATTTGCTTACCTAAACTTATATTGTCCATTAGCAATCAAAGCCACATTCCGTCAAGCGCAGTGTAGATCTTCGTTTGAGATAATAAAAAGCTATATTATGTTTCCAGCGTGTTCTAACCCCGATTACAGATAGCCCTGTTATGCCTGGCGACCTGTTCTAAGATCAGGCAATAACAAGAATACCAAGTCTGTTTTGTAATTTACTTTATGGATTAGTATAAAAATATACAAGAATTAAGGTTGGGTTATAATAATAGCTGGTCTGGTAATCTCTGCAGAGAAAATACATTAACTAGTTTTTGAAATTATAAAATTACTTTCGCATTGAATGGATCGGATCTATTAATGTTGGCTTGATATATATGCATGCCATGACAACAAAGAAAGACTTATGGTAAATGTGTCACACACATCTGAAAAAAGAGTCGCAACAATTCCATCGTAAAATACGGTACCAGGCATATTTTTTTGCGAACCAGTAGAAAATATGTCAAGAAAGGTGAAATGTGGAAATCAAGTGGTCATGGACCAGTAGAACTAGAAAATGTTGTCTAACTCTTGTATGAGTTAGTATACGGTTATGATGCTGTAGGTTGTTAGTTGACGAGGTACATTATTACAGTTTATCCCGGTACTTGTTTCACTCTTGTTTGTTTTATGGATTTCCTGTTGTCTGAGGTTCTGTCTTTTATCTCTATGTTTGCATTGATGATGGTTTGTTCCATTTCAGACTTGAACTTCGTGCATTCAGCGTGGCCATAATTCTTTACATTTATACAATAAAAACAAGAACAATTACCGGTCTGTATGTTATAGACAATTAAATATTTCTACTGATTTCCCGTATACTCTAACACGTACAACTTATTGATAGTACTATGTAAGTACCAAGTTCTGTATAATGATACTATTAAAGTTATCCTATATCTAATATTGAAAACTGTTGGTGTGTATGCCATCAATGTTTTAAGCTATAAAGCAAATACATAATGGCGTATGAATTTCGAACTAATTATCAATCCTTAGTTTTCTTGGTAGTGTATTGTAGATCATTGTTTGTCCTTTTGTCGTTTTATCTTTAAGCCATTTTATTGTCTGCCCTCTCCCATTTATGGCATCTGAGTACCTCTTTGGTAACTTCTATTTTTCCTTGAGTACATATTAGAGATCATCTAAGGGAAAGGACACCTAGCATGCCTACGTAATCAGTGATAATTGCAGTTACCGTCATGTAGAAACACCGTACAAAATAATATCTTTCGTGCTTACAGTTTGTTTCCAATCAGATTGTATCATTCACCTAGAAGTAAAGTAATCCTTTATGTGAAAATGCTTAGCATAAACAATCCAATACAATTACATTTTTTGAACTTAAATCACACATTGAAAATGTTGATATCAATTAAATCATATAAAGCTTATAATTTTGATATGGTAGCTTCAACAGCTGCTTTATACTGGTGGTTCTAAGAGTGGGGATAGGGTAGCTTAATATTATGGTATTTTACTGGTGGTTTTAAGGATAGTGATATTATAGCTTAATATGCTGTTTTTATTGGTGGTTCTAATGAAGGTGATATGGTAGCTTAATATGCTGGTTGCTTAACTGGTGGTTGTAAGGATGATGATAGGGTAGCTCAATATGCTGGTTTTTACTGGTGCATCTAAGGATGATGATAAAGTATATTCGGCAACTTTTTTTGGGCGGCAGTTCTATTGTCTTCGATTACCATCTGCCTGTTCGAGCTTCAACTATTTCAATACCTCTTACTTTGAAGTTCGTTGTCTCATCTGATCAAAGTAAATTCGTGATATGGTAGGATTCTTAGGATGTTTCCTAGTGAAAGTTGTAAAGCCCAAACCTCTTTCGTAATGTGAAATTTATTACACTCCTGTTGATATCGGTAAACATATCTTACTTTTCGCATGGATCCTTTGTCATATATGTATCCATGAAAACACAATTATTGACCAGGAAGCTCAGGACTCGTTGAATACCCCAATATCTAGTTGTATTATTCTGTATAATGTTTTATGGATCGTTATTTGTCATGTTGTGATTTTTCGTTTTGCCTTTGTGCTGTCTATTCTTTGATTTACGGCTTCTGATTACCCCTTTGTTAATTTCAAACAATTATCACTTAAATGTCATGTTCTCCGTCGAAGAAACTAAACAACGTTTCAACATAGAAAATAATATTCTATAATACAATCAAAGGATTTTGGGAGATTGATATTACAATTTAAATATAATTTAGTGGACACGACGAGTTTCTGGAATAATCATCAAAGGTAACAGATTGGAAGGCCAAATAATTTACAGGAAATCTCAGAAATTGAAAAATGTTAAGGGAAATATGAATAGATTTTTGCATTGCGTTTGAAATAGAGACCTACACTATGCTTGTTTAATTGGTGAATGATGGTGAAACAATTGTTATACAATAATCTTATTTATTTGTATGTTATCCCTCTTCGTTCATTGACATCATCATAATAAAACATTAAAGGAAAATTCAAAAACCCCGTACCAACGACCAAGGCACGCTCAGGTCAAACCAGATATTGTAACGCTGGGAACTTGCGTTCTCATGGAAAACAACCTTTCGTCAAACCACCACTGGGGCATAGTGTGAGAACCATACCCACTTTGAATATGCTGAATGTTTTAAAAAAAAATTATATACAAAGCCAATTTGTATAAAATACTCTTATTAATAAACCATATGAACAGCACACATCATGAATTAAATTTTAAGCAAAAATTTAACATTCAAATTTTGACTTGTGGCACGAACAGGTGGCTAGATAATGACTCAAATAAACCTTAAGAACTATCACGATCTAAACATAAAAACAAATCTCATTGGTTGAAAACGATCACGTAGTTTTAACATTGAAAACAACAATTCACTATTTTCCCGCTATTACTATTGGAAACGTGAAAATCATGTATTCTCTATTCTCCAATAAACAATAAGGTTTAATAAACTTTCTGTGCCAGATACTTAATTTATCTGATTACCTTTTTGTATCTTCAAACTCTTCTTTTTGAAACGTTTGTTTTCGAAATCAGCGATGGGGACTGTGCATGATCAGCTTAGTGTGAATAATAATCATATGAACAGAAACAATATTCTGCCTACTGTTCTTATAAACACAGTTAAGGAGCTTAATAACCAAAACATATAAAAAATAGTACATGGAAGTCTTGTAGCAGATCTTAATATGGGTAACATTATTTGTAAGATATACTGCGAACTAAGGCTTTCATTACTCATTGTTTTAGTGGAAGGTAGTATTGGGAAATGTATCTTATAAAGAATTCTACTAACATTCATGATCACTTGACAGTCGCTATTTTCAATTTAAAAAAATACAAAAATGTACCCCAAGCTGTAATTGAGTTTTTAACCTGTTTCAAAAGTATGCATCTTTAACTAGTATAATGCTAAAACAAGTCAAATATATGAAACTAATATGCGTCATTGGCAATAGTGTTCCTTGGAAACATAGCAGGCAGACGACATTATATGAAGTTCAAAGTCGAAAGACAGTTTTCTTTAGTATATATCGTATGAATTATGAATATGTGAGGAAGCAAAACTAACATTGTAATGATTGTTTATTATGACGGTCGTGCATAAATATATGAAATGACACAGGAATGGAGTCCACATTTTCTCTAGCACTACGCATGTTCGACGGAAACTATACCTATTTATATTCTGCATCAATACAATCAATGCATGTACACACATGTTTTACTGATAATACTATTTACACCATGTATGTCAGATCACTATGTCAGATTTAATGATGCATGTACACACATGTTTTACTGATAACACTACTTACACAATGGTGTATTATTAGTCACCCGGTCACTAATGACTATGTAACGAATTTACCCCACCGATGAACTTTGCTTAAAGCTGAAATGAAGTCTAAATGTACATGCCCCCACCTCCAAGCTTATGACGATATGACAACCATGGATGATAATTTAGAAGACAAATGATGCACATGTTTGAGACGACAAACAACAAATGATGCACCTTTGTGAAACAACAAACACCAAATAAATGGTGATCCACATGTTTGAGACGCCAAATGATGCACATAATTGAGACGACAAACACCAAATTAGACACATGTTTGAGACGACAAACGCCAAATGACGCACATGTTTGTATCCGGATCCACATTCTACTGACTTGGTCCACAGTGTTCTGTTCAATCAAGAAACTAAGAGTTGATTATATGCTATCATTAATTTATATATGTACTATAACTAGGGAAGTCCAATGTCAATGAAGAAATCGCGTAACTCTAATGGTACAAGGCTACAATGGTAAACCTCACTTAATTGAGGACACATATTAACTTTAATAACATAAAATATTGAAAGGCGTAGTTTAAATAATCTTCACCAGTTACGCTTGAATATAAGAGAATAACTAAAATTTTTGAGAGTAAGCAAACTAAATGGCTTAAAACAAGTTAGCCAAAACCCAATAATGATATATATGTCTGAGGAAGATGAACCTTAATCTTAACAATCAATACAATACCTACTAAATGTACATTACACTAGTACTTACTTCATGTCAATAATAGTCATCAACATGTAGAATTCGTAATATCTATAATATATAATTTAAACTTAAATTGTTGGTACCACGATGGTGTTGATTGAAAAGGAAATTAATGAGATAGCATCGTACTAATTAAGGTTCATCTGCATCAGACATTGATATGCACTTAAACCTATATATAAATGTCGCTGAAGGGAACCTTAAAATGTTACCTTTATGGGGAGTTGTTCTCTTGGGCAGTGATTTGCTGTATATATGTGTACTTTAAGGTGTGTAAGACTCTAATTAAGTGGATGGATTGGGCTGACATTGTTGAGATATTGTGTGGTTTTTTTTAAATATTGGTCTTAGTTGTTTATATATTTTACATCCTATTTGAATTGAGACAAGTAACACTGAAGATATCAATTATACAACAATTTTCCCAGCAATACTATTGTGAATACCGCCTATTATACAGGTTGTTGTTGCAGGTCGATGTTACAGACCGCTGTGCTATTAGCGAGCTTTATAGTAATATTTTGAAACAAGGTTCATATCTTTAGCATAGTCGTAATTAATAGAAAATTTATTCAAACTCTTTCTCAAACCAGTTCATATGACAGAAAAAATAATCATAATTCGTGTTTGATATGTTTTCGGTAAATGAACAGTTCGTTCTGGTATAGCATGTTCATCAAACGTCATTTACTTAAAATATATCGTTGTATATATATTCATCTAAAAAAAAAGAAATACACGTTCAGCTGTATATTATTCCAAGTTATTAAAGATGGTTAAAAACGAGAAGTAATATCAATTTCAGATATATCATTTCCACCGGTACAATGTGTTTTTAGCTTAAAATTCCAAAAAAAAAATCAACGTATGATTTGATACAATGTTATTGTGGAAGAAGTGTCTGCCTATCGACATGTGAATGCCTGCATACATATGTTTGTATATATATATTACTTACCTTTGTCAAATTACAAGTCTCTCCTTCACTGACGAGAGATGTGATGATCAAAGAGACGAGCGAAATCGGTTTCCATATCAAATATATCTCAGTCATGATCGTGGTCATCCAATAATATGTGTACCACAGTTACCTGATATTGTTTGACCTCGAGCGAATTTATGATTTTCGCACTCGATTGACAAACACATGATGTATGTTTTATGTTTTAATTTATTCAATTGTCTCTTTGGATCACAAGTTTATTGATTTATTCAATAAAATACTTTTTTGTAAGAAATGCAGTATTCCTGTCCATTCTTGATTGTTCCTTCGTTTGGTTCCTATCATGATTTCCTTGATAGCGGGTTGGTTCTAACAGGAAACTACTGATCCCATGGTTTCCTGTTGCTAAGTGGAAATCATCACTCCGAAAGCTTTCCGATGGTCAGTGCATCTTTGTTAACTGCTACGGGTTGTCTGTGTCACAAATGACCACATATTTTCCGCTTGTCGTTCCGAAGCACTTGAGTGTTTTCTTGTCTTAGTGGGGTTCGTGTTGTGCATGTTGCCAACTTATATGACGTCATTAGTTGCAATGTCAGCTACGATATCTGCGTAAAAACGATGTTCGAATCGTCTCGACTCCGAATTCTTCTGTAGGGGGTTCATTTTTTTTAATTTATGTTATTTGTTTTGTGTTGCGTATACTGGTATCCAACACGATCTCATGTTGTTCGAGTTTCTGTTCTTTTATCTATCTCCATGTTTGTACTGATGTTGGTTTGCCTCACTTTAGATTTGGAATTGGTGCCTTCAGCGTGGTCTAAGCACTTTCATTTATAAACAAAACCAACAACCCGCGGTGCTGGTGTATTCAAATAAATTGTAGGTCTAAATGTTATAGACTTTTAAATAGATCTACTGATTCCTCGTCTACATTAACAAGTACATCCTATTAATGGTACAATATAAGTATTAATTTATGCATAGTGATAACATCAAAGTTATCCGATGCTGTGAAATCATTATTAATCTTGGAGTTCTTATTTTCGTGTATTTCGTGGATTTCTTGGTTCACACAAAACTTAAAAATTAAAATCCAACGAAATACAATTTTCCCATTGACTGTCGCCTACATTGCTTGAAACCACGAATTCAAGAACACAAGGATCACGGCATTTTGTTGAAATCACGAATACTGGTGCTAACGAACAAAAGTACTTTCACATTATGTAGAATTGAACACTGTTGGTGTGTATGCTATGGAAGTTTTAAGCTATGAAAGAAATAAATAATGACCTATGAATTTCGAACCCGTTACAAATCCGTAGTTTTCTGTGTAGTGTGTTGTATATCACTGTTTGCCCTTTTGTCCGTTTATCCTTTAGTCGCTTCCTTGTTTGTCCTTCCACTATTTACGGCTTCTGATCACCCCTTATATATCTTCAAACCTTTCTTACGTACATATTACAGATCATCTTTAGACAAATAGGGAACATATGCCCATCATTCCTATGTAATAAGTGATAATTGTTGTAGACCTAACTGATACGTAGAAACACTTAAATAAGTATTATCCTCCGTCAATATCATTTCTTTCCAATGAACTCTTTTATCCTGTACATCATTTCCTTTGTGCATTCTATGCAGAATTCATACACATGAGCTTTTCAAGGAAGATGAAAAGAATCTAACCCGGTCCTTTAATTTAAAGATTCGCTGTATAGATGATTCCTATCAATAAATATGTTTTATGATGTTGTCGATGGTATCTAATTCATTCAGCTTAAGTTAAAGGATACCAAAGATACAGCGAAGTCAGCTTAATACCTTGACATACACCTTGACACTGATAGTGAGGGCCCGTGAAGAGAGAAATTATATGACACTATAAATAATTTCAATGTTTCCATTGTAAGCTTACTATTTATATATTTGTGTATGTGTCAACATTCCAGTAGCACATGAATATGGTGTTTGTATCTCTCAGCTGATCACATATTCTTGAACTTGTGCCTCCTGTTATGATCTACTTGATAGAGGGTTACTACTGGTAGTGAAGCAGCTACTGAATCAATTGTTTTTAGTGGTTAAGTTGAAGTAATCTCTTCGAATGTTTTACTGTCACCACCATGGCTTGGTTAACCTTACGGAATAGCTGTGTTACAAATGACCAGGAATATGTTATGTTTGTTGTAATCACAATCCAGTCATCTTTTTATTCATAATTTTATTATTTGTAGCAATAGTAACACGACGGTATTACATATGGAGCTGAAACTACTTACCATTGCGGGGCACTAGAGTTCAACATTGGTGTTATGTAGGGTCCCTGTTGCTTGCTCTTTCGTTTGTTGTGTAATGTCATTGTTTGTTCTTTTTCTTTTAATCATTTCATTGTCCTTCCTTCTTCGATTTACTGCTTCTGCATACCCCTTTGCTATCTTCAATCATTTCCTACGTTTATGTTCCTTCTTGTAATAGACGTTAAACAATTTTTGAATTTTCCACACTTTTTAATGCATTTCTCTGACCTCATATTATTGATCCGACAATTTATTATTCTTTTGTTCTTGTGTACGTGTTTTAAATATTGTTGAACGTACGGGAATAGAACCCATGCTGTTCTTGTTGATCACTTCTGTCTAACAGCCTGGCTACGTTGATTATACTATTAGTCTATGTAATTAATGCATATGTGACTCTTGACAATGTATGTTCAGAACTGACGAGTACATGAATTTGTAAAGTATATTCTCACAATAACAAGTCGACCTCAAATCCTCACAAATAAGACATGACATAGGTGAACTTGAAATAACGAAAAATAAGAGTGAATCGCTAGGACGTATGCCAATACAAGTTTTTCGTTTTATATTTGTTATTTGTCATCTAATATGGCTTTGTAAATATCAAACATGTAAGAATATAAAATAAAAATGCCTTTGCATAAGGAAGTGTATTAAATGAATATATTCTAACTATCTTGAATATAATCATCACGACTCTCACAGATCTCGTGATTATGCTATCAAAATCTACAGTTAGAGTGTATTCTCCATTACGTAACATACGAAACCTTGCTTTATCTCTGTTCTTAATTTAACCAATTCTCGAATTAGCATCTGCGACAACAAATCACAAATCAGATAAATCTAACCTGACATTTAAGATAATCAGAACGCACCTCATTAAATAAACGTTAGAGAAAACAGAAGGGAAAATATATAATGGACAATCCAGTAACAATTTCAAAATCTTACAATTTAGAGAACTAAAGCTAGCTCTTGCTTTAATGAGCAAGCACAATACAAATTAAACAAATCGTGTTCGTTTTGTTAAAAAGTGCCATCACCATAATCTTAACGAACTGCAACATATCTCGTCATGATATTGCCGAAGAATTGCTCATTGTTACGTTAAATAACAATCACTCACTCACTCCCCTATTCCATAACTTCAGAAACATCTGAGTTCTTTTGTCTTCATGTGCACACCTTTCTATCTGGAAATTATGTTGTTCTTTTTGGTGTTAACCTTCACAACACTAAACAGGAATTAAACTGATATACTACTAAAAGGATCATTCTCTTCTTCATCGGGGATAGCTAAGCGAGGGTTACACTCGAAGGTACATTTCGCTAGTCCCATGCGTCTCTTGTGTATTTCTATTGCAATATACTGTTTCTGACCCACACCAAAGACATACCAAAAACAGCAACATCATCCGAGACAAGATTGTCTACGGGTGATAGCCTGCTATTTCGACCCATCATAACTAGGCTGTCAGCAACCTGTCTCACAAAGATTTAGTATCAATATAAGTTTAGGAAGACATATATCAAATGAGCTATTTTATTTTAGAAAGATTGTTGTATGACTCGACACACACGCTCGGTTTCCACGGAAACACTGTCATTTAATATCAATATGATTCTTACATAGGTGCAGAAGCGAAGATGGGATAGTTATCTGCAGGTTTTAATTCCTTATCTAATTCTAAAGGATCAATATCAGTTTTTTCTGACAATACCAATTGACACTTGAATATAATCGTTAGATTTTAATTCTCTATCCTGTCTGTTCCGTTTGGTTTTGTTGCTCCCAAAGACTTTTATATTATTTGACTTTTTCATTTGGGCGCACTTTAAAAAGGTTACTCCAGAAAAGTGTCGCGCGCACTGAATTAGATATCTATGTATTTATTGGAAACATACGACAATATTGTATGTCGTAGACATAATTGTTTCCATACAAATTAACAAGAAATATTTGTTTATCATACATTTAGCAAAATCTGCCCCCAAAGAGTCATTTGCTTATCACAGTTTTCAACAACTTATTAAAGCGTATCGATAACAAATGAGTTCCATATAAAATAGAGTCTAACATGATATTTCACCCTCGGTTTTTATTTGGTGGTGTCCGGCTTGCTAATCTTTTTATTATTTTTCTTTGTAATGTCAATTTATCTGTCTGAGTTCCGTGTTGTGATGTCCGTTACGATTCCCGAATAAAATGTTCATTTCATCTTTACCTCTAGTTGCTAGTAGGAGAGTGCATGTCTTATTTACGTTAGTTGTGTTTGCTTGCAGATAGTGGTGTCCAACACATATTGTGTTGTGTTTGTGTTTTGTTTGTCATCGGCGTGTGTACCCTATCTGCCAGTTTCTCTGAATTGTCCATTTTTAATTGCCCCGTCAGTATATATCTAGTGTATATTACACTTAGACACACGATCAAGTAAAGAAACAGCTTTTTATTGCTGTTCGTCATATTTAGTTATTTTGTTTCACGTGTATCTTCTTTTCTGTTAATTCCGTCAATTTAAACTGTGTCAATTTATGACGTTACATATTTAAAGTCGAACGCAAATTTCCTATGTACAGAAAGTACGTGTATTTTGCTTTTGTGTTTTCGTTTGTTTCATATATGTATGTAATAACTTATCTAGTTTGTATACAATAATTAACCAATGTATGACATAACACCACACAATAAATGATACTGACTAATCCGCACTATTTCACATTTATACAGACCACATATTAAACCAAATGTTGTGAAAACGAATCTGCTATCCCGATTTTTCTTCTTTATAGGCCTAGGTGCTTCCATTTATCTCATTTTGTTCAAGTGTGAGTCTTGACTACCTTTTTTTTTTGCTTAAATATATTGTGCCTGTCTTTTGAAAATATTTGTATAATCAACCTTTTTTATCTCCCTTTAGATCACTCCTGTATGGTAGTCTATGTTTAACTGTAAACACTGCTAAAACAATGTTCTTCGATTTAAAAAAAAGGGTTTGCACCTTTTGTATATTATTGTGATGTGCAATATTGGTCAGTTGATTTTCTTGCGTTACTTTTCATTGTTTACCTGTATATATGATGACCTCATGATACTTATACAACAACACATTTGAGATGGTTTGAGATTCCGTGTGTTATACATGTAATACACGGATGTCATAGTTCTATTTGAGTACATGTATTTGTACACAACTCGTTTAACATTTCACTAGCACATTTATATTTATTGATGTAATACCGTATTAGTAACATATCTATGTTATTTACTGTAGTAAGATAATTTCAATCGTTTTTATTTCACCTACGTTGTATAATGTTTCCATTGTATAGACCACCACAGCATTAAAAGTTCTATATCATTGTATTGTAGGTTTATTTATGATAGTTTTAATCTATAACTAATTATTTACGTTTATTTCTTTTTCAGTCTTGGGTAAGTGTTATGTTCATTATAGTTCTTTTAATTTAATTAAATAGTATAATCACTTGTAAGGTAAGTACTTGTGTATCTAATATGTTTACATTTTATATCCTGCGGTGCCTGTGTAGATTACCTTACTTATCATGACTTACACAATATATAATATCTACATTACTGACATACAATATCCAGTATATTATATATTTTACTAAATATCATTATGAAATTGACATTATTATAAAATATATTCGTTATCGTAAAGTAATAATGATTGCATTAGATATGAATTATAAATTGCAATAATTTATATATCATATAATGCATGGCAATCCAAAACACTGACTGCTGGGTAAGTGATACCCTCAATGACTCAAATTTCACAAGTGAACGAAAACCAAAGACCCTATGCATCACGAGTTATATATGTCCGAGGGAGATTAACTACAGTCTTTAATAGTACAGAATAGACGAACTGTGAACTCATTCTTTACTGTACCAGTAAGTATCATCCCAAAATGAATAAGTGTAATTAATATTTATGACGAAGTAACACACAAGTTGTTAGCTGTAATCGGATGGTTGTACCTTTTTTTACTGGGTCGACATATATGCATATCTATTTGTTTTCTTTCAAATATCAGATGTGTCTCATTTTTTTCTAACAAATGGATTCTTAGCATTTTCTGTGAAAGACAGATATCAATTAAATTATGTTTCGTATCAAACACTTCAATGCACAGCCAATTACTTGGTTACCTTTTGGGGTTTTTGTTGTGTCATTATGTCTCTTTCCGTGCTGAGTTCCGCGTTGTGTTGCCGGTTACAATTCCCGCACAAAAACGATGATCGGTTCGTCGTTACCACCAGTTGTTTGTAGGAGGGTTCATGTCTTTATTACGTTATATATGCTTGCTTGCGCATAGAGGTGTCCAATGCATATTGTGTTTTGTTTTTCTTCGTTTTGTGTTGCCTTTTTCTCTGGATTGTCCATTTGTGACTTCCTCGTCGGTGTTCTCTAACGTTTATTTAAACAATAATTATTAAAACAATTATTTCCTTTATGATAAACTAAACACAAGTTATACTTATATGACATTTCATTTCCAATCCCTTTTGAGCTAACATGACTTACTGATAACATTACTTACACCATGTTGTATGGCAGATCACTATGTCAGATCTAATGATGAATGTACACACATGTCTAACTGGTAACAATACTTCAACCATGTTGTATGTCAGATCACTATGTCAGATTTAATGATGCATCTACACACATGTTTTACTGATAACACTACTTATACCATGTTGTATGTTTCAAAGATTCAAAGATTTTATTAATTCAACTCAGGCACCAAGTACAACATGAGCAAACAAATATGCATACATAAATACAAATATACATAAATATATGCTATAAACACATTATGAACTAAATTGAAAATAGAAAAAAACACAGGGGACAGAGATGACATTTATGAAAACAATATATTTAAACCCTTTAGAAAACGTGATAAATTTGTCAATAACTCGATATAACAAAGAGACAACATACCAGCCATGTTTTCTGCGTTACTGTTTCTCAAATAATAGTTCGGTATATATCTAACTATAAGATTTACAATTTCAGGATGGTAACATATAAATAAATAATGAAATTCGTCACATATTAAATGTTCTGAGCATTTTGTACACTTTCTGTGATCTTTACTAATAGTGTACCAACGACCAGTTTCAATTGGTAATTTCATGTTACTAGCTATGAATTTAGTTATACAATTTCGGTGTTGTTCAATGCGTAAAAGGTAGGGTTCTAAACAAAAATATTTTTTAAAGATGGAATAAAAATTACCTCTTGAAGAGTTTGCAATTTGGCTTCTCAATTTTGAACAAATTGATCTACTAAGATCTGTTTTATATTAACTTTAATCCAGCTTACATTGACAGGCATCTTATTACTAAAAATAAAACTTAGCCCAATGCTGTCAACAATATTTTCAACATGTCTTACAAGTAATATTCGTGGTTTCCTTCATTATATAAATTAAACAATAGTCTGCATATTTTTGATGATAACTTTTCAGTAGAAATCAATCTACTCCAACAACAAAGCGTTCTAATTGTAATGCTGATGTCTAACGGATATCTTCCCAATTCACCGTACACTAAACAACTTTCTCAATGTTGTCATTTTTTCCAATGCCCAAAATTTCACATCAACATAGTAAAATCGGTGCTACCAATAAATTGAAAATCTTTAATTGAAGGTCAATTGGTAGTCGAAGGTTTCAAATTTTGTAATATAGAGCATATAACGCCTTTTGGGATTCTTCAACTAATTTCATTTTTTGCAAAGTTAACACTACCTGTATAGTGAAATAAACACCCAAATATAAATAAGCATCTGTGTAATCTAACTCAATTCGTCTAATTTAAGCTTTACCTCAGGTCTGTATTTACGCTTAGAAAAAAAATGACAACTTTAGTTATACTTGTATTCCCCTCCAGTTTCCAAATTGTACAGTAGTTACTAAATAAAGGTAATAACAAAACTACCGAACTCCGAACAATCTTACAAAGGGAAAGCCAAAACTCATAATTATATAAACAGACAAAATCAGTCAACAACCGGAAAACTGTGAAAACCGCAATGACCCTGACTTGGTACAGGCATTTCTAAAGAAATGGTGGGTTGAATCGGATTTTAAGGCGCCAAACCTCCCGCTCTCATTACGGTTCAAAGGTTCCGGCTGTCACTGTAACAGTATTTAAATACAGGAACAAAATAGGTAAAATAGTTGTCAAAGCAGTACCATATTCGGTGACGTAAATGTCAAAAATACTTTTACGTCACACATTGACAAAGCTCATCTAACATTGATTGCAATCCATCTAACGATTCAGGACATAATAGGGTATAGTCTGCATATAAAATTAGGAATATTTTCATATAAATATCTAGTTGTTCATAGAACAGTGAATCTGCCATATCTAACGACGATACACCAGCAATTTTCAAATACGATTCTGAATCATTTAGAAAATTAATAGTACTATATAAGTACTAATTTATGCATAATGATAACATAACGGTTATCCTATTCTGTGAAATCATTATTATTCGCGGGGTTCTTATTTTTGTGAATTTCGTGGATTTCGTGGTTCATGTAAATCTTAAAAATCAAGATCCAAAGAAATTCAATTTTCCCATTGACTGTTGCCTATAGTGCTTGAACATAATTGTGTATGCATTTGGAACCCTTTATAAATCATTAGTTTTCTGTGCAGGGTTTTGTAGATCATTGTTTGTCCTTTGGACGGTTTATCCTTTGGCCGTTTCATTATTTGTCCTTCTGTCATTTACGACTTCTGAACACATCTTGCGTATCTTCAAACCTTTCTGACATACATATTTCAGATCATCTTTAGTGTGATAGGGCATATATGCCTACCATTTCTACGTAGTCAGTGATAATTGTTGTAGACGTAGCTGTATATTGTTACGTAGAAACACCATACTAGATAATATCCTCCGTAAATATCATTTCTTTCCAATGATATTTTCGAGGAAAATGAAAAGAATCTAATCCGGTCCTTTAATTTCAATTTCATAAATCATGTCATATCACTAAATAAGTTTGATGATTTTGTCAATTGCATCTATGCCATTGAGCTTGAGATAAAGCATTCCACAGACACGGCAAAGTCTATTTCATACCATGACCTACACCTTGACAGTGAGAGCCCTTTAACAACGTATTTTACGACAAAAGAGATAATTTACATGTTTCCATTGTAAATTTCCTATTGATATATTTGTATATGTTACAACATTACATCAACACCTCTATGTGGAATACATATCTCTCAGTTGATCCAATATTTCTGAGCCCGTGGTTCCCATTATGACCTTCTTGATAGAGGGTTACTACTGGTGATGAAGCAGCTACTGAATCAATTGTTTATAGTGGCTAAGATGAAGTCATCTCTTGAAAATTATTCGGTCACCACCATGACCTGGTTAACCGTTATGGAATAGCTGTGTTACAAATGACCACATATATGTTGTTTGTTGTTCATGACTATCACCGGGTTGGTAGCAATATTAGCACGATGGATGTCATATATGGAACAGGAACTCCTTACTCTCGCCAAGCACCTGAGTTCGCTCTCAGTTTTAGGTAGTTGCCTCTTGCTCTCTCTTTTATTTTCTGTGTAATGTCATTGTTTGTTCTTTTCCTTTTGGTCATTGTAATGTCTTTTCTTCTTCGATTTATGGATTCAAAGCTATCATTTTTGTATCTTCACAATTTCCTACGTAGATATTCCTTCTTGTAATAGGTGTTGAACAGTTTGTGAATTGTCACCCTTTTTTAATGCATTTCTCTGACCTCATATTATTGCTTTGACAGCTGATTATTTTTAGGAAGCCGCAGTATATTCTTTTGTTCTTGTGTATATCCACTTTAGTTTTTATCATTTTATACATATAAACGTGATTAGAATATTGTTAGATTAATGGGAATAGAACCCATGCTGGACTTTTCGGTAACTTCTGTCTAACAACCTTGCTACGGTGATTATAACTAAGTTTTTTGGTCCTTTTTTTCTGAAGAGGTGTTACATTTGCTTCCTTCCAACTTTCTGGCAATTTCATCGTTTCCATGGATATATTAAAATTTGTTGCCAGTGCTATGGATATATGTTTAGCAGTCTCATGTAAATATGTTGGGTGCATTTGGTCTGGCACTGACGATTTAGTAACTTTTAGCTTCTCCAGATGTTATTGTGCAGATTTTGGGCTGAATTTGATCGTTGATAGTTTTTCGTCGGTTCTTTGATCGAGCATTGGAGCGCTTAAACTATCTACTTCGACAGTGAAGACACTTTGAAAATGTGTTCATTAATTCTGCTTTAATTCTATCGTCTGTGTTTATTTCTCCTTGTTCATCTATTATACATGGACTATTCTCTTTTGTTTTAGTCTTTGATTGTATGAATTTCCAGAAAATTTTACTATCTTCCTTCATATTGATGGCAATTGAGCGTTCATATTCATACTTTGCTTTTCTCACTAAACGATTGGCTTCATTCCGTGCTTCTTCATGCTTCATATTACTTTTATTGATCAATCTAGTATATTCCTTATAGTACTTTTTATTCAATTATATCAATTTTATAATCACCTGTAAGGTAGGTACTTGTGTATCTAATCTGTCCATACATTTAGCTACATTGATATATTATATTACTTGACATTTGTTGCTCCATAGTCAATTACATTACATCACTGATTTATATATTTGTATGTCACTCTTAAATCTCAGATGACCGACACCACAACACAAATGGTTAACATGAGACCCCTGGTGAAATAAATATATGTGTAAACAGTGCATGAATAAATAATTTAGCAATACAGGTTCAGGTGGGCCTCTAAGTACCAGAGTGTGTGTTCTGAATACAGTAATAGGACCATTGCAATTGTCATCAAACATCAAATCCACCAATCGATCAATAAATCGATACACCTACCGGTATGCTATGCGGCTTTTATTCAGTACATTTATCGGTCTAAATTTGTACCGTTCTGTTGTGTATGTAAAGATTGAAATTTCACTGATAAAATATGAACATTACCGACTAAGCAAAGACCACATGGATGCCCTTCTTTAATATCTAAGTAAATACTGTGTTGTATTTTAATTCGACATTAGCTGTGAAGGTGAATGCATCTGAAAATATCAGTTATAACACATCTAAGCTATTTTCTTGTCACATTGCATTTTTGACAGTCCATATTGAGATATACAAATTTGTAGACAGTTTCCATTCGTATATATCTAAAATAATATAGTTAGTGTGATACTTAAGAAATAAATCATGGAAGCCAAAATGTGTTGTGAGTTTTAACATGGACTTGCGAATAACATTTACTAATATCCGCCAACCAATGTTAAAACTCAAAACACATTCTGGCTTCCATGATTTATTTCGATTCTGATATGTCTAAGAGTACACATTCGGTAGTATACTTTGATTGGAAGACAGTAATTTATATTTAAGTTTGAGGAAAATGTCACACACAATATATGCTGCAAAATTCGAACAAACGATAATTCATCAACATGTATATTTACGACGGTACAGTCAGTCACATGCACCGGCGCATGTGCTAATGAGATTATACACAATCGATAAATCGATCGTTTGTTAACAAAGCGAAAGAAAGGCGTCATGTTAGAATATTACATATTCAGCTTCATATACTTGAATAACGGTAAAGCATACAAACCAGTTTACAGATTTATCAAACTAGTTAAAAACAATAATTGAAAATTCGGATATCTCGGACATTATCATATATTTATACACAAATAAGTAAAATTATTAGAAATAAATTAAAATTATCGATCCACTTAAATAGACTTACCCTATGGACCGAAAACGTAGCTGATTAACAAATATCACAATAAATATAGTTTAGATTGCAATACCTATGCAATCAGTGCCTATCACCACTGATGTCGTGAGTTCGAATCTCGGTCAGGGCGAGGTGTACAACATTATGTGATACAATTTGTCAGTGACTTGGTCCTCCAGTTTCCTTCACCGATACAACTGACCGCCACGATATAATTAAAATATTGTTGAAAGTAGCGTTAAACACCATCAAGCAAACAAACAAACAACCATATGTATGTATATGTGAATCTTAAATCTCAGATGAACTACATCCCAGAAAAATGTTTAACATGAAAACCCTGGCGCCATGACTAAATACGTTAGTAATACATGATCAGATGGGAATCTAATTACCATAGTGTGATTTCACTAATAGCACCATTGCAATTGTAGTCAAACGTCAAATCCATCAATCGATACATCTACGGGTATACTATGCAGCTTTTATACATTTATTGGTCCAAAATATTACTTCCAATATAATAATACGAACAATACTGACGACAGCCAAAGCTCATAACATGTCATTATGTGATATGTACGTTGAAGCTGTGAAGTTGTATGCATCACAAACATATCCGTAATAACATTATTACACCATTCCCTTGTCGCATTGTATATGTGACAGTCCATATAGTGATCCGTAGATCTGTAGACAGTTTTCATTCGTATTCAACTAAAAAAATATATCTAAAGTGGTATCATTAGCTATGCAGATTCATATATTTGAATAACGGTATACTATATACAATAGTTTACAGATTTATCAAACCAGTAAGAAAGCAATAATTGAAAATTATGATCTCAGACATCCTCATATATGTATATACAAATAAGTAAAATGATTAGAAATAAATTAAAATTATCGATCCACTTAAATAGACTTACACTATAAGCTTTCCACGGAAAAAGTTGATCAACAAATATCAATACACATTTATTTTAGATTCTAATACATGTTTGTATCCGGATCCACACTCTACTGACTTGGTCCGCAGTGTTCTGTTCTGTTCTGTTCTGTTCAATCAAGAAACTAAGAGTAGATTAAATGTTATCATTAATTTATATATGTACTATAACTAGGGAAGTCCAATGTCAATGAAGAAATAGCGTAACTCTAATGGCACAAGGCTACAATGGTAAACCTCACTTAATTGAGGACACATATTAACTTTAATAACATAAAATATTGGAAGGCGTGGCTTAAATAATCTTCACCAGTTACAGTTGAATATAAGAGAATAACTAATTGTTTGAGAGTAAGCAAACTAAATGGCTTAAAACAGGTTGGCCAAAACCCAATAATGATATATATGTCTGCGGAAGATGAACCTTAATCTTAACAATCAACACAATACCTACTAAATGTACATTACAATACTACTTACTTCATGTCAATAATAGTCATCAACATGTAGAATTCGTAATATCTATAATATCTAATTTAAGCTTAAATTGTTGGTACCACGATGGTGTTGATTGAAAAGGAAATTAATGAGATAGCATCGTACTAATTAAGGTTCATCTTCTTCAGACATTGATATGCACTTAAGCCTATATATAAATGTCGCTGAAGGGAACCTTAAAATGTTACCTTTATGGGGAGTTGTTCTCTTAGGCAGTGATTTGCTATATATGTGTGCACTTTAAGGTATTGTAGCGCGCTAGGGGTGCAAAAATTAGCGGTTGACCCCTTTGATATCTTCAAACTTCTCTTTTAAAGTACTCCCGAGTACCTGTCTAACCCAGGGTCACTAAAGTTCCTTTGCAGTCTATGGGAGATAACTCACACAAATAAATGATTCAGAAAGGTTAATGATTTATTATCTACATAAATGATTATATTTCATTTACAAACTGTCAAATTACACACTGCAGTTGAGACAATACAACTATCTAGTGTCAACAATATTGAATATCAACTAGAATTATTACTGGATACTTATAATCAAAATTTCCTAACTTCCAAAAATAAGATTGGTTTATAAAACAAATTCAACTGTCAGTGTCCACAAATATGGCTATTAGACAATTTACTTTAATAATTGACAAACTATCCACTTAATTTATCCAAACATTCCTACTGAGATCAATAACTTGACGTGATATTAAAAGAATAATTGATGCATTAAATGAACATATTTACATCAGAATTGGAATATGGTAGTTCCAAGTAATTTGAAATGAAATGATGATAGTTCCCAATTAACATCTGAGATACTATCTACCTTAGATGATTAACAATGCTGGATAACAATTTAACAGTGTTCTGTATAGCTACTTATGCTATACATGTGAACAATGATGTTTCTAAACATGTATGATTTAATTAGTTGAATAACAATTTAGCAGTGTTCTGTATAGCTACTTATGCTATACATGTGAACAATGATGTTTCAAAACATATATTATTTAATTAGTTGAATATCAATTTAGCAGTGTTCTGTATAGCTACTTATGCTATACATGTGAACAATGATGTTTCTAAACATGTATTATTTAATTAGTTGAATAACAATTTAGCAGTGTTCTGTATAGCTGCTTATGCTATACCTGTGAACAATGCTGTTTCTAAACATGTATTATTTAATTAGTTGAATAACAATTTAGCAGTGTTCTGTATAGCTACGTATGCTATACATGTGAACAATGATGTTTTTAAACATGTATTATTTGATTAGTTGAATAACAATTTAGCAGTGTTCGGTATAGCTACTTATGCTATACATGTGAACAATGATGTTTCTAAACATGTATTATTTGATTACAAGTAGTTGAATAACAATTAAACAATGTTCTGTATAGCTATCTATGCTACACAGATGAACAATGAAGTTTCTAAACATATACTATTTAATTAGTTGAATAACAATTTAGCAATGTTCTGAATAGCTACCTATGCTATACATGTGAACAATGACGTTTCTAAACATGTATTATTTGATTAGTTGAATAACAATTTAACAATGTTCTGTATAGCTACCTACGCTACACAGGTGAACAATGAGGTTTCTAAACATATATTATTTAATAAGTTGAATAACAATTTAGCAATGTTCTGTATAGCTACCTATGCTATACATGTGAACAATGACGTTTCTAAACATATATTATTTGATTAGTTGAATACAAATTTACCTAGATCCTGTATTGACAACCTAAGCCAATAATATGGGTCTGATGTTAAAAATGATTATGTTGAGACATACTAATATATTTGGTTAAGTCCTGTATTAACAACATATGCTAACAATGTGGACCTAAGACTTCAAAAATTAATCTGGTATGTTAGATTAAATTATCTTCTGTTAACTGGAAAAAAACTATTTAAAAAATAAAGTTCATATATAGAACTATACCCATTTATCAACCTTTTAAGAATATTGGTGTAGAAGAATCATAAATATTACTTATGTTGACTGTAGCTGGATTTCTAAATTTATTTAGAAATATGTGCACAGTAATAAAATTTAACTCCTATTCTATTTTAAACTCAAACATTATTAACAAAAAAAAACCCAAAGAAATATAGTTTTTAAACTTTAAAATTATTTACCTTTCTTAAATTTTAACAAGAAAAAACCCCCAAAGAAATATAGTTTTTAAGCTTTAAAATTATTTATCTTTCTTAAATTTTACTTTTACAAATTCGTCCTTAATGCCAAAGAAATTTAATAACAGAGTCCAAACGACTGTATGTCTAAAAAATAGCAGAACTCTGACGTCATTTCGAGCGTCGCCGCTTTTATACTGACGTTTCACGCGACCGTGCGATTTTGGGGCAATTTCTGTGCGACCGAACAGCACGCGGGAAAAAAATGACAATTGACCAATCACCAAAAATCGGCGATTTACTTTACAAATTTCCTAATAATGAATGTTAAAATTAGATTTTAACACAATTTTATTGCATTATAATTAAAGACAAAATTTACTCATACTTTGAATACGAAAATTAACATTACTGTAAAAGTTCTAAAAGTATCGACCAATGAAATCGGTTGTTACTCATTACTTCGTTTTATCGAAAGATAGCACACTACGAAGAAATGTGTGCGGTTATGTAGTGACAAGTGTCAAAAATGTCGTATTTAAGCCAATTATTATGGTTGAAATTACTGATTCTCGGATTCTACAACGTTTAGAGAATTGAACATATAAGTAAGTCATGTTGCCATGCAAAAATAACGATGTAAACAGGTTGAGTCGTACATTGACACTTCACGGGGAACATGTCAAAGTTTTGAAAACATAAAAAAAATACAACATAGTTTATAAATTACAATAATTATTGGAATCTGTTCATAATTCCGCAACCAATCGGTTACAACATAATATATTTATATTTCAGCATAGATAAACAAATCAATAAAAGCAACATTATAAGTCGAACCAATTAACAATAATATTCCTGAATACAACATCACAAGTCAAAATTCAGTTTGTTTCAGTATGTAAGACTGTGATTAAGTGGATGGATTGTGCTGACATTGTTCAGATATTGTAGTTTTTTTTTAAATATTGGTTTTTGTTGTTAATATTTTACGTCCTAATTGTTTTGAGACAAGTAACACTGAAGATATCAATTATACAACAATTTCCCCAGCAATACTATTGTGAATGCCGCCTATTGTACAGGTTGTTGTTGCAGGTCGGTATTACAGACCGCTGTGCTAATAGCGAGCTTAATAGTAATTTGAAAATTTTTTGAAGCAAGGTTCATATCTTTAGCATAGTCGTAATTAATAGAAAATTTATTCAAACTCTTTCTCAAACCAGTTCATATGACAGAAAAAAATAATCATAATTCCTATTTTATATATTTTCGGTAAAAGAACAGTTCGTTCTGGTATTAAATGTTCTTCAAACGTCATCTGCTTAAAATATATCGCTGTATATATATTCATCTGAAAAAAAGGAAATACACGTTCAGCTGTATATTATTCCAAATTATTAAAGATGATTAAAAAACGAGAAGTAATATCAACTTCAGATATACCATTTCTACCCGTACAATGTGTTTTTTAGCTTAAAATTACAAAAAATCCACGTATGATTTGATACAATGTTATTGTGGAAGAAGTGTTTGTCTATCGACATGTGAATGCCTGCACATATATGTTTGTGTATATATTGCATACCTTTGTCAAATTACAAGTCTTTCTGTCACTGTGTTGATCAAAATTGACGGGCGAAATCCGTTTCCATATCAAATACATCTCAGTCAATATCGTTGTCATCCAATAATATGTGCACCACAGTTACTTGATATTGTTTGACCTCGAGCGAATGTATGATTTTCGCACTCGATTGACAAACACATGATGTATGTTTTTATGTTTTAATGTATTCAATTGTCTCTTTTATTCAATAAATACTTTTTTGTAAGAAATGCAGTATTCCTGTCCATTCTTGATTGTTCCTTCGTTTGGTTCCTATCATGATTTCCTTGATAGCGGATTGGTTCTAACAGGAAACTACTGATCCCATGGTTCCCTGTTGCTAAGTGGAAATCATCACTCCGAAAGCTTTCCGATGGCCAGTGCATCTTTGTTAACTGCCTACGGGTTGTCTGTGGTACAAATGGCCAAATATATTTTCCGTTTGTCATTCCGAAGCACTTGAGTGGTTTCTTGTCTTAGTGGGGTTCGTGTTGTGCATGTTGTCAACTTATATCACGTCATTAGTTTTAATATCAACTAAGATTTCTGCGTAAAAACGATGTTCGAATCGTCTCGACTCCCAATTCTTCTGTAGGAGGTTCATTTTTTTTAATTTATGTTTTTTGTTTTGTATTACGTATACTGGTATCCAACACGATCTCATGTTGTCCGAGTTTCTGTTCTTTTATATATCCCCATGTTTGTACTGATGTTGGTTTGTATCACTTTTGATTTGGAATTGGTGCCCTCATTGTGGTCTAAGCACTTTCATTTATAAACAAAACCAACAACCGCAGTGCTGGTGTATGCAAATAAATTATAGGTCTAAATGTTATAGACTTTAAAATATATCTACTGATTCCTCGTCTACATTAACAAGTACATATTATTAATGGTACTATATAAGTACTAATTTATGTATGATGATAACATCAAGGTTATCCTATTCTGTGAAATCATTATTAATCTTGGGGTTCTTATTTTCGTAGATTTCGTGGATGTCGCGGTTCACGCAAAGGTTAAAAATTAATATCCAACGAAATACAATTTTCCCATTGACTGTCGCCTATAGTGCTTGAAACCACGAATTCAAGAACACAAGGAACACTGCATTTTGTAGACATTACGAATAATGTTGCTAACGAACAAAAGTACTTTCACATTATGCAGAATTGAACACCGTTGGTGTGTATGCTATGGAAGTTTTAAGCTATGAAACAAATAAATAATGACCTTTGAATTTCTAACCCGTTATAAATCCGTAGTTTTAGGTGTAGTGTTTTGTATATCACGGTTTGCCCTTTTGTTTGTTTATCCTTTAATCGCTTCATTGTTTGTCCTTCCACTATTTACGGCTTCTGATCACCTCTTATGTATCTTCAAGCCTTTCTTTCGTGCATATTATAGATCACCTTCAGTCGGATAGGGAATATATGCCTATCACTCCTACGTAGACAGTGATAATTGGTGTAGACCTAACTGTTACGTAGAAACACAGAACTGAATATTATCCTCCGTCAATATCTTTCCAATGAACGTTTTTTCCTGTTCATCATTTCCTTTGTGCATTATATGCAGAGTTCATAGACAGGAGCTTTTCAAGGGAAATTAAAAAATATAACCCGATCCTTTAATTTAAGGTTTCTCTATTTAGATGATTCTTATCAATACATATGTTTTATGATGTTGTCGATAGCATCTATGTCATTGACACCAAAGATACAGAGAAATGTGCTTCACACCTTGATCTACACCTTGACACTTAAGAGCGAACTTTTATGACACTATAAATGATTTCAATGTTTCCGTTGTAAGCTTACTATTTATATATTTGTGTATGTGTCAACATTCCAGTAGCACATGCATATGGTGTTTGCATCTCTCAGCTGATCGCATATTCTTGAACTTATGGCTCCTGTTATGATCTACTTGATAGAGGGTTACTACTGGTAATGAAGCAGCTACTGAATCAATTGTTTGTAGTGGTTAAGTTGAAGTATTCTCTTCGAATGTTGTACTGACACCAACATGGCTGGGTTAACCGTTACGGAATATCTGTGTTACAAATGACCAGGAATATGCTATGTTTGCTGTAATCACAATCCAGTCATTTTTTCATTCATGATTTTATTATTTGTAGCAATAGTAACACGATCGGTATCACATATGAAACTGAAACTGCTTACCATTGTGGGTCACCAGAGTTCAACACTGGTGTTATGTATGGTCCCTTTTGATTGCTCTTTCGTTTGTTGTGTAATGTCATTGTTTGTTCTTTTTCTTTTGATCATTTCATTGTCCTTCCTTCTTCGTCTTACTGCTTCTGGATACCCCATTGTTATCTTCAATCATTTCCTACGTTTATGCTCCTTCTTGTAACAGATGTTAAACAATTTTTGAATTATCCACCATTTTCAATGCATTTCTCTCACCTCATATCATTTTTCCGACAGTTGATTATTCTTCTGTTCTTGTGTACGTGTTTTAGATATTGTTGAACGTACGCGAATATAACCCATGCTGGACTTTTTGAAAACTTCTGTCTAACAGCCTGGCTACGGTGATTATACTACTAATCTATGCAAATAATAGGTATTTGACTCTTGACAATGTATCTTCAGAACTGAGCTTTTATGTATATTCTCGCAATACAAACATAGAACGAGTCGACTGCAAGTAATTACAAATAAGACAGGCCATAGAAGATAATTTAGAGAACTTGAAATAATGAAATATAAGCGTGAATCGATAGGACGTATGCCAATGCATATTGTACGATTTATTTTTGTTATCAGTTATCTAATTTGGCTTTGTAAATATCAAACATATAACAATATAAAATAAAAATGCCTTTGCATATGGAAATGTATTAAATAAGATGATACATTCTAACTCACGGATCTCGTTATTATTTGAGTTAAATCTACAATCAGTGTGTTTTCTTCATTACGTAATATTCGGAACCTTGATTTATCTCTGTTCTTAATGTAACCAAATTTCGAAGTAGAGTCTGAGATAACAAATCACAAATGAGAAAAATATAACCTGACATATCAGGTAATCAGAACGCACCTCATTAAGAAAACGTTAGAGAAAGCAGAAGAAAAAATATATAATGGAAAATCCAGAAACAATTGCAAAATCTTAAAATTTTGGAGAACTGAGCTATCGTATTCATAAAACAAGAACAGAGACGAAAGGGTACGTCTTTAATGTATTGGTGCATGTCCTAGTACAAATGAAATAATGGAAATAAGGTGCGTTAAATGTACCCGAAGCTTGCAGCTGCACGATTTTTAGACTTTCGAACTTTCTTGCCTTGGGGATAATAAGAGTATATAGTGTCGACACATGGACGTTGCTATTTATAGAATATTTTTATGGCATTAATATAGACAGGAACAAGTTAAATAAAGGAACAAAGTGATGAAATAACAAAATATTTTTATTGAACATGAATATGCATGCAGAAAGTTAAAAAAGTAGGTGGTAATTGCGTGTCACGATCGTCTTTGTGGAAAACAACAAGACCATACTTTATCATAACAAATATCATAATTATCAAAAATACGCATACTGTCATTTAAAGCATCTCTGATTCTTTCTATTTATTGAAAGGGACGTTTATTTCTTTCCTTAATAGCTGTCATGGTAACTTCAAAATCCTGTCAGTTATTTTTCCGAATATATTTTGACTTAATTATAAATGCGGTTTTGTAATTTGAACTTTATTTTTTTTCTTATCGACAAGCTAGTGCTATATGATTTTGAAGTTGCTTGCTCCATATCTATTATATCCCTTACCATATCGTTGGTGCAATTTATAGTGAGCTCGAGTGATGCTCATCGTGGGTTCGAGTCTGGGATGGGTCAAACCAATGGCTAGAAATTGGTATTTGCTGCTTCTAGGCTAAGTACACACTTTTAAGGAGAAAGAGGAAACTTGTGTCGCGGAATTGTGATAATGTGTCCTGGTGACTTAAATTCGCACAGATTCTTGCTTAAATGAGCAACCACAATAATAATTAAACAAATCGTGTTCGCTTAGTAAAAACGACCATCATCATCAGCTCAAAGAACTGCAACCTATCTCGCCGATTTATTGCTGAACAATTGCTCATTTTCACATTAAATAACAAACACTCTCTCACTGCCCTATTACATACCGCCAGGATAAAACATCTGTAGCCCTTTTCACAAAAATAAGTATAGTCCTAACTTTTTCACTTAAGATTATCGTACGACAATTCCTAAGTCTTTTTCACAAAGATTATCTTACGACCAATTTTAATCTTTCGACTAAAATTACGCTTACGATAAAAAAAAATCCTTCCTTTGGTGTACTCGATGCAACATTATGTGATAAATTTTGACGGTGACTTGCGACAGGTCAATGGTTTTCTCCGGGTACTCCAGTTTTTTCCACAAATAAAACTGACCGATATATTGTTGAAAGGGGCGTTAAACACCATAAACCATCTTCCTTGGCAACCTAGTTTCATTTTCATCGCATAATGTCTTTGTATTGCTTTCAGTATTATCTGAACTACGATTTCTATGAAAACCTTGTTAGAAAGACCAAAGAGGTAACTTTATCACAGACAGTCTCAGAGAATATACACAAACTAAGTTATTAAATCAGACTAACGAATAACATTTAAAAAAATCTAGAAATGCGAAAGTCTACATGTTTCTGACGCTCAAACAAAACATTTTTTTCTTAATAGAAATATTCTATAAAACATCCCCGGCACTATTTTATTAGCTGCTTTTATGCTATGATGTGTTTGTAGGTTTATATATAATTTTATTCTTATATATGAATCTGTCACCAATAACTGCACAAAATATGAACAAGTATGATTTTCGTATAGAGGAAAATGTATAATGCATGTAGATTAAAATGATATATGATAATTATCATTACTTGAGGTTATTCGTCATTATCCACGCGTGGTCACTTTTGGTAGAAGCATTGTTTTAAGGGAGTGCATTTGGAGTTTGAAAGAAACCTATTCCTATATATTATCCATGCTGGATAAATCATTTCATCGTTGTGTTTCAGCAAAATATTTACACTCACATCGTATTTCTTTTACATCCGTTTTTCAAACCTATCCCCTCTCCTCAACAAATATGTAAACGCCGATTCTCTACTATTAAAGGAATAGTTACTTGCCAATTAAATGTAAGTTGTTTTTATTAATCTTAATATTAGCACCTGGTAGTTTATAAGATGTTCTACATATTAGCAGAAAGGCAGTGGCTCTGTTTACAACTGAAAGTTTTGTATAATTAGGCATCCAAATCATTTCCTTAATTCTATTAGAAAGTGCTAAGAATAGCTTAAAATAGTTATGACAATGCATTTTGTTTATGTAACATTCCATCTTTATTCAAATTCAAGTCATAGGTACCGCATCTTTCTGGATCCAATAATAATAATAATGTTGTCGAATCATTAAAGATTTTTACTAAAAGTCTACAGGAAGAAGGAATATATGCTTAGTATATTTTTGTATTAAACATTATTAACGAGCTTGATATTAGTGGTGATTTCGTAAATACATATATAACCAATTTGACAAATGTAAAGTAAATTACACGATATTCTATGATTTAACAATATGTGTCCATGTAGTAAGATAGAAACGTACATATATGAAAGTAACATTATAGGAAAGCTTTAATATGTTACTGATATAATTTATCCCGATGTTTCTCAGATAAACCAAGTTAGATGTGTTTATCATCGATCAATCATGAAGACTAAAAAAATATCCCTGTTATATATTAATATAACAGAAGAATGTACACATGTATTACCAAGAGTGTCGATGATCATCGAAGTTGCCAGAAATTAATAAATTGTATTACAAATACAAAAGCAATAACGAAACGATATTATTGCAACCAGAAATTACCAGTCCTATAACGGCTTTTTAAACAACATCTTTGTATTAACAAAAAAAAGCATAGGAAAAGAAAAATCCATCCCATGTTGTCAAGTAGTCTTTTCGATTGTCGACCGTTCCCAATTTTGAAATCTAAAATAAAAAGAATTATCCTCACTTTTTTGTCAGATGATATGTAAACAATACACGTTGTTGCATTGAAAATGTAAATGTACGGAATATATCGTTATAGACTCTGTTATTAGGCACGCCAAAGAGGAGTTAACATCAATATTATGTGTAGCGTCTGTTTGTATGAAACCAGATTTACGGTCAGAGAAAATGCGCTAACGGTGAATGATTCTCTTATTTTTAAACCGAAGCGCCAATCCATCGTCCTTCTTTTTTGTTCTTTTTTTCACTTACGATAAAAGATAAGACAAATATTTCTCTTACGTTCGACATTTTACACTTACGACAGGGTAGTTTTACACGTAAAGTTAGGACAAATTTTAAACTTAAGATTATCGTAAGTATGTTTGTGAAACTCTTTATGATCTTAGTTTTACACTTACGACAATTTTCATCGTAAAATTTTTTGTGAAAAGGGCTACTGACTGATTGTGTCTTCATGTTCTGATTCTTCTACGTGGACATCCTGTTGTTCTTTTAGATGTTCACCTTCAAAACACTTAAGTTCATCAAACAGGAATAAAACTTATATACTACTAACATGTCTGACTGTTAGCGCATCATTTTCACCTTCATCACAGATAGAACAAAGAGTGTTACACTCGAATGTACTGTTTGAGCGCTAGTCCCATGCGTCTCTGATGTATTTCATTTACAATATATCGTTTCTGACCAATATCAAAGACACACCAAAGACAGCAACGTCATCCGGGACAAGATTGTCTACGAGTGATAGCCTGCTATTTTGTTCCAGCATAAATAGGCTGACAACAACCTGTCTCACAGAGATCTAGCATCACTAGAAGATTAAGAAAACAAATATCAAATGAGCTATTTTATTTTAGAAAGATTGTTGTATTACTCGACACAAACGATTGGTTCCCTCGTAAACACCGCCATTCAATATAAATATGGTCCTTACATGGGTGAAGAAGCAAAGATGGGATTATTTTCTTCAGGTTTTAATTCCTTATTCCATTTTAAAGGGTCAATATCAGTTATTTCTGACAATAACATTTGACACTTAAAATTAACCATTTGATTTTAATTGGCTATATTGTCTATGCCCTCTGTTTTTGTGACTTCCAAAGACTTTTATATTATTTGGCTTTTTTACTTTGGGCGTACTTTATGAAGGTTATTCCAGAAACGTGTCGCGCGCACTGAATTATATATCTGCGTATTTATTTTAAACCTACTACATTATTGGATGTCGTAGCCATAATTCTTTTATATCAATGAACAAAATAAATTCATTTTTACACATTTAACAAAATCTGTTTCCAGAGTCATTTTGCTTATCACAGCCCATTCAATTAGTTTGTTTAATGGTTCTACACGTGTCTGATTTGAAATGGGTAACTTGGTTAATAACTTCTCCATATAAATATGGATGAAAATTACATGCAGCATTATTATAAATTAACAATTAGCAATTATCTTTTAACATTTAGCAAAATCTGCCCCAAAGAAACATTTGCTTATCATAGCCCATTCAATTATGTTTTCAATGATTTCACACGTGACATATTGAAAATGGTTAACTTGGTTGATATTGTTTCCATATGAATATGGATGGAATTAACATGCATAATTGTATGCATACATAAGATCTTTATAGTAGTAGTAACATATAGTGCAAGTTTAAAAAAAAATAATTCAAGCATATCGGCAAAAATGTGTTCCATAAAAAATATAGTCGAACATGACATTTCATTTGCTTAATTAGTAAGAAAGGATATGCGTGTACATGAACATCACTCGCGGTTTTTTGATTGTGTCCGAGTTGCTCATCGTGTTATTATTTGTGTGTGTGTGATGTCCTATTAGGTGTGAGAGTTCCGTGTTGTGAAGTCCGTTGCGATTCCACATAAAGTGTTCGGTACATCTTTACATGTAGTTGGTGGTAGTAGAGCTCTTGTCTTATTTACGTTAGTTGTGGTTATTTTGCGGATAGTGTTGCCCAACACACATTGTGTTTTGTTGTTGTTTTGTTTGTCTTCAGCTTGTGTATTCTATGCTGCCAGTTTCTCTTGATTGTCCATTCGGTATTTTGTTACGTTTATGTACACTTATGCACAAAGTCAAGTAAAGGAACAACTTTTTTATTAATTTTTTGCATATTTTGTTATTTTGCCTCATAAACAATCACGTGTATGTCACTTTCCTATTAATACCGTGAATTTGAAATATGTCAATTTACGTCCTTACATATTTAAAGTCGGATGCAAATTTCTTATGCACAGAAGGTATGTGTATGTTGTATTTGTTTTTCTTTTATTTCATTTAAGAATTGAATGAATTTTTTGTAGTTTTATTACCGTGTAAAAGCGTGGACTGAAGCATATTTTGTATGAAGCTGCACAAAATGCATTGAATTCTGATAATTGGCCATGAACGAGTCCTCTCCATTGTGATCTGTCTTGCACCTGTCTGGTTGCCTCTGCCCATGTGTTGAATCCTAGCTGTTTCCTTTCTTTTTCTACCGATCTCTAAACATATCTAAACAGGAGATGAAGGTAGTTCCGCGTAGCTGGTCAATACATGATTCAATGCGAGGCAACGGAAACGCATCTTTATGGGTAACAGAGTTAAGTTTTCTATAATCCATACAATAGCGAATTTTTCCGTCCTTCTTCATGCAGATTACAGGAGCCGCAGCCCATTCCGATGAGGAAGGTTGAATTATTTTCTTTCCCAATAAGTCCATCACATACAGTTTTTCTTCTTCCTCAAACCCAAAACGGTGTCCTTCTTAGTCTTTCCTTTATTGGTGTAGCATTACCTGTATCCATACGGTATGTCTGTGAAGTGGTCAATATCCATGTCATCAACTGAAAAGGTACCTTGAAACTTTATTAATCATTTTATCAGTTGAATTTCTTGTTCTTTTGACAAGTGCTTTTTAGATCTTTCCAGTAAATCGGTCAAGTGTGGTGGTACATCACATGATTCCTCGGTTTCAGTCTGGTTTAACTGTCTTATTTGCACTTCATTCCTATCTGCAGTAGTCTCCTCAATGTCATCACATTCTGTGTTGATTGTTTCTTCAACTTCAATTCCTACTCCAAGATCACTACCTTTCTTCAGTGATATGAACTCGTTTGTAGCATTATTGAAGACTACTGGTATTTCATCCTTATTAGGTACAACCACGTAAGGCATTGTGATTCCTTTCAAGTCTAGGAATGGTTGAAAACAAACATCAGTGTCAAAGTCATTTTCAAGTTTCACTGTACATTGAATTGTGGACATCGGAGGGACAGTGATTCACTTATTTAATTGTATTCGAGACACTTTGATGTCCTTTTCTCCAGCTTTAGCAAACTTTGCGACCAACTTCTGATTTTCTATGCTAATTGTATATCTATATAAGTCAATGATCGCATGTTAAAGATGCAACAAATCTAGACCAATAATGACTGGATCTGTAGTATTAGCCACAATGAGCCTCCATTTTGTTTCTGTGTTCCCAATTTTGAAACGGGCTATGTCCCCTGATACAGTCTTTATGCAAGTAGTGTGTCCTGCCCCTTTCAGCGGAAAAAACCGTGCGCAGCCAACTGGTAATTTCAAGATCTTGAAACAATCTTCACTTACAACTGCAATTTGAGCCCCAGTATCGACGATTCCATCAATCTTGCGTCCGTTTATGGAGATAGGCAGAACAAGATTGATTCCATCATATTTATTGGTCTATGATATTTCTTTCACTTGGAACATACCAGAATCATGTTCATTTTGTTTTGACTTGTCCTTGTTCTCCATTACGTCTGAAGAGGGTTCCTTGCTGGAGCCAGTGGAACCGGCCCCCAACACAGCATAGGATAGCGTTGTGACGGAGAATCAGCCAATTCACAAATATCAGGGAAACCGGCTCTTTGTAACAGGTTATCCTGCCTTGACTGCAGGACATTACTAGAATATTTTACATTAGTTGAGTCTTCCATTTTCCTAGTTGTACCAAAGCCCCCTGGTTGCTGATAAATCGGCGGCTGGGATACTTCCCTGACCCTTGATCGCTTAAAGGGTTAGTTCGAGTTGGCGATTTTGATTTTTTATTTGGACATTGATTGCTATAATGTCCCACTTCTTGTCATGAGAAACATCTGACCTCCTACTAGGTGACGGTGTCCTTGACCTACTTCCTCCGTATTATTGATTCCTTGACACTAGACTCAAAATCTTGGATGTGTCTTTTTGCATATTTGAAATGTCATTCTCAGTTTTTTTCAAGTCGATCTTCAAACATTTCCTGAGTCGCTGTCTGACGATTCGTCACTTTCAAAATTAGCATGTTGTACTTTCCGTGTGTGTGGCTTAGCATGCCCAAATAATACTTTCTGATTATATATGGAGCTCTTAACGTATTATAGCGCTTGATCGATTCTGGATGGATTTTCATCCATAGCAGCTAATCCTGCTTTTTTGTCATTGCAACCTTTCAAGAAAGCATCAACAGCCATCAATTCAACAATATCTTCAGTGGCTTCGCTGTACCCATCGGTAGCCATTTCTTGCACTCTCTCAGTAAGCTCTTCTATTGACTCTTCTACATTTTGCTTTACATCCTGAAGCTGTTTCCTGATTGAATGTGGAAGATCTTTAATACCAAACCGTTGGAACATTTTTCCATCATTAACTTAAAATCCTTTTGTACTGATTGAGGACGCGTACTGAAAAACTTCAAAGCTTTCCCTCGCAAGCATAGAAGAAAATTGTAAAGTTTCTGGGCATCTGTCCATTCAAAACGCAAGGCAGTATGCGTAAATTGCAGGTGGTATGATTTCCAATCCCCACTTCCATCAAAAGTCGACAACTTTGAGAAATGAGGATGTGCGACCGACAACTTGTTACTACTGGATTTAACACTCTTGGTTGTTTTCTTAATTTGTTCGCTTCTCTGTGTTGTTTCTGAAAGATTATCACCAGACACATTTTTGTTGTGTGTTTCTTCTTCTGACATATGACCTTTTTCTCTTGGCCCATGAATATGTTTGTGTGCAAATTTGTCTATCATTTTTGATGTTTTGACATGTTGAATTTCTTCTTCTAACTGTTTTATTCTCTTATTTTGATCTAACAATTGTTTTGCCTGAGCTTTTGCAGTTGCATCTGCCTTTTCAATGTAATTTTATTGCGCATCTACCTTTTGCATCAATTGTTCCCGTTCCGTTTTCAATTCATACATTTTCCCATCTAATTTACTAATTTGTCCCTGATAGTGTCCGTTCTGTCTATGCTCCTCTTCCCTTTATGGTTGGTATTTTGACTCTTGAGTCCTTAAAGCCTCTGTCAATCTAGACATAATCTCTTCTCCTTCACGAAGCCTATCAGCCAACAACTCATTTTGACTAGTAATTGCTGTCAATTCACTTTGTAAAGTGTCTATATTATTTTACCTTTCTAAGCTCCATGGTATTGGTCGCATTAGGTTGCTTATTAATCAGTACCTCTGTTTTGTACTTCTCCATGAGCTGTTTCGTGTTATCCTTCCTCACAGGCTCTGTTTCATCTATCTCAAAGGTTATTCTACCACTCATCACTAGTGGGTCCCAGATATGAAACGGTACCCCATCTATCAACTTAAGTGATTATAAATTCAGAGCAGCTTTTGAGCTGTCTTTAATAATCATTCCTGATCTTTTTTCTCCTCTATCTGTAATGGTCATAAGCTCATCCTTCGTGGCAGTATTTGTGTAAATTTGACTAATATAAAGATATATGCCAAATCTGTTAAATTTCAGTGGATATATAAGCTTTATAATGAAGATTACAATGCATTTTGGAAACATTTGATATGTGCCTGTTGTTCACGATTACAAGATAAGATTATATGGGAGAGTAACTTAAATTTAAAAGATGCTCATAAGTTGGTTATCAAATCAAAATTTGGCAGGATTTACTCTTGTGGTACTCATCTTTAAACTTTAATGATGACTCAAATAAAGTCACAAAAATAGACTTTATATGGTACAATTCACACTTGAAGATAAATGAGAGAGTACTTTATTTAAAATGCATGTCAGAAAATGGCATTAAAAAGATAGAGGACCTCATTGATGACAATAATAGATTTCTAACATATCAAATGTTTCTTGATAAATGCAATGTGAATATAAATGCTATTACATATTATGGTATTATATCTGTTATTAAAAAACATTACAGTACTGATGACTTGGAAATGAAACCACCTTTGATTACTAATATGATGCAGAGGAAAGATATTCCAAAATATATATACAAATATTTCATAGAAAAAGATGAAAAACAATATTTTGTAAAAGGCATTGTGAAATGGGAACAAAAACTTGATACTGAACTAGATGGTAGTATGTTGTTTAATGATATTTATAGAATCACAAATGATACAAATTAAGAAATTTTCAGTTCAAACTTCTGCATCATATACTTCCAAATAACAAGTTATTACACAAAATGGGAATAAAAAACAGTGCATTATGTAATTTCTGTAACCAAGAATAAGACTCCATCTTACACTATCTGTGGGGCTGCCCTGTGGCAAAGAGATTTTGGACTTCACTTAATATCTGTCTTTCATCAGCTTTAGATTTAGAAGTTTTTGAATTAACCCCAAAAGAAACAGTTTTAGGTATTTTTTCAGATGAAACCTCCTTGCAAAAAATTGTTCCATTTTTATTCCTTGTGGCAAGAAATTATATTCACTGTTGTAAATGGACTGACACAAAACCATTCCTTAACATTTTCAAAGTTAAAGTTAAACAAAAAGAGAAAATCGAAAAGATTAATGCACTTGTTGAAAATAAAATGTACAAACATGATAATAAATGGTGTTGCATACATGAACTTAATTTATAGTGGTCTACTTTTGTCAACATGCAAGAAAATAATTTATACATAAGAAACTTATATTAGAAACTCATGTATATATAATTATATATAGGGGGTAAATCAAAATCTGATGACATATATTCTTAAATAAACTATGTATTTGGTGTATTGCATGGAGACAAGGGGACACAACATTACATATGTTTGTATTGAAAATGTATGTACAAATAATGTCTTTGTCTGTGCTGTTGTGTAATGTCTGTGTTTGTTATGTATATATTTTGAAAATGTCTAAAAAAAATAATAATAATTATGTTCTGATAAAAAAAAAAGTATTTATGTTAATTGGTTTCTTTGACATATTTCCAAATTCCAGTTTTCAACTATTTATTGAGTTATATATGATTTTAATTTTAGACTAATTTTAACTTAAACATAAAAATAATATGCTATAATACTATGTAAGGATTGTGGGAGATTGATATTACAATTTAAATAATATTCAGTGGACACGACATCATTTTTGCATTGCATTTGAAATAAAGACATACACAATGTTTGTTTAATTGGTGAATGATGTCGATGCATTTTGTTTTGTTATTTTCTAAATATTCAATTGTGATACACGCTGCATTTCTTAGGATTAATTGTCGAACTATACCGTCGGACCAGTAGACATATTAAGTCGACATGTAATGCTTCAGTAACTCGATTCATAACAGGACATTTGCTGACTTTAATTTACAATGTCTAAAAGACGGATTAGAAGATTTACGGTACCTGTATCACGCACAACTGTAAAATGAGTTACAGCAATTACATCATTACATATGGTACCAGCTATATTTCTTTGCGGAGCAGTAGACAATATGCTAGGACCAGTGAAATGTGGTAGTAAACTGGCCATGGACCAGTAAAAAGTTTATTTCTCTAATCGTTTGACTCTTGTTTGTTTTATGGAGCTCCTGTTGACCGAGTTTCTGTTATTTTATTTATATTTGCACTCATGTTGGTTTGTTTTATTTCAGAATTGGACTTCGTGTCTTCAGTTTTGTCGAAATTCTTTACATTTGTAAAATAAAAACAAAAACCACTAGTCGCGTTGGTGTATATAAGTAAATTACAGGTCTGTAAGTTATAGACTTTTAAATATGTCATCTGATTCCCCTGATACACCAACAAGTACAACTTATTGATAGTACTATACAAATACCAATGTATGTATAATGATAATATTAATATTATCCTATGTAAACTCTTGGTGTGTGTGCTATCAAAGCTTTAAGCTATAAAACAAATATATAATGCCGTATGAATTTCGACCTCATTATCAATCCTTAGTTTTATGTGTAGTGTATTATAGGTCATGGTTTGTTCGTTTTTCCTTTTATCTGTTTGCCACTGTAAAAACACGCGTACACACAATTTCAGTTTTAACATGTTTAACTGATGCAAAACTTTGCTTCAAACTTGTAAGGGACAGAAAATTGACAAAGTGTGTATTTATGTTATGTCTGCTGATTTTTTCCAAAGAGCTTAGTCCAGGGCAACCGTTCTGAACTCTTATAACTACCTCTTCGCCTTATTATTAACCACCGGAGGTGAAAAGTATCAATTATACACGAATAAATAAACGCCAATAAAAAATATGCATGGATGACAAATGTCCTGTCAACTATAGTACACAACAATAAATTTACTACCTCCTTTTTCTTCTCTAGTTTAAAAAAATAATTTTCACCAAGGTTTATAAACATGAACAAATATGGGATGAGCCTTTTTATTTTGTGCAGAAATTGTGTGTAAATACCAACACAAAGCACAACAACAGCTTGAACCTTGTATCAGTTCACCGTATTCTTTGCACAGTGAACACTATTCAGCAAACTCCATGCCCTGTTTTTTTTTTTTTTCTCAATTTTTCCTCAGTCTAATTTCTTTATTAACCGTGAGTAAAACAAATAAACATCAGCCAGCAATAGGACTACAACTATAAATAAGGCCCACGAAAAGAATAATTCACGTCACCCATATTGTATCCGATGAAATGAAAATTTGACAGATCTCCCGCACCGTCTGCACGAGAAATTCGAAGCCCGCGAAAATTTGAAAAAAATAAACTGGCGTCTTTAGGCTTTTTCACATCTCACACCAATATGGTAGAGTTGATGGCATGCGAAATGAATTATAAGAGTTTATCCATTGTTATTATTAATTCATATATTAACGATAATTACGAAAGTCCAATGAACCAACCGATTAACAATAATGGTACTATGCTTTCTCAAGAAGTAAATCTCACTTAGCTGAGGATACCTATTAACTTCACTAAAGCAAAATATTGGATGACGTGGCTTAAATAATCTTTACCAGGAAGCGTTGAATATTAGAGAACAATGTAAATCTTTGAGAGTAAGAAAACTAAATAGCTTAAAACAGGATAGCCAAAACCCCATAATTGTATCCATGTTTGAGGAAGATGAACCTTAGATTTAGCAATATATACAAAACCTACTAACTGTATATTACAATACTACTTACATCATGTCAATAATATTCATCAAAAGGTAAAATTCGTAATATCTAATTTAATTCAAGTTGTTCGTACCACGATGGTGTTGATTAAAAATGGAATTTATTGAGATATCATCGAAATCACTAAGGTTAGTCTTCTTCAGTCATTGATATACACTTAAGCTTATATATAGAAGTCACTGAATGGAGCCTTAAAATGTGCCTTTTATGGGGAGTTGTCCCCATATATCATATAAATCAATAAACAGATTTTAAAATTGTATTATTATTCGATCTGATCCTGAGTACTCAGTCTGAAAAAGAAACCCGTTATATCCAATAAGCGGCCGGCGAAGTTTATAAGATACGCGATAGCTACTGCACAACCATAGTAAACTGTGTGTTATTCCATTATTTAGATGAAACATATATGCTTATGACCACTTTTAAAAGCTTTTGAACACAAATTGAATCATTTGTTCAATAAAATACTTTTTTTTTTAAGAAATACTATATCCATGTCCATTCTTGATTGCCACTTCGTTTGGCTCATATCATCGTTTCCTTGATAGCGGGTTGCTGCTAATATGCAAACTACTGAAACATGGGTCCTTTGTGCCTAAGTTGACGTCATCACTGTATCTATGTCACATATGACCACAACAATGTTCCGTGTGTCGTTCAGGAGCACTTAAATTCGTCCGTTTAGTTCCGTGTTCTGATGTTCGCTATGATTTCCACGTAAAATCGATGTTCGATTCGAGTAATGTTTTATTTATGTCATTTGTATTTATTTCCGCATACTAGTGTGCTGCAACACGATTTCATGTGGTGCAGGATCTGCTGACCCTTCCGGAGCACACCTGCTTTTTAGAGGGATTCATGTTGTTCTAGCATTAGTGTTCTGTATAATGTTTTATGGATCATTGTTTGTCATTTTGCGATTTTTCGCTTGACCTTTATGTTGTATGCCCTTTGATTTACTGCTTCTGATTACCCCTTTGGTATCTACAACCTTTTCTCACTTAAACATGTGATGCTCTCCATCCAAGAAAATAAACAACGTTTCAACATAACAATGATATGCTATAATACTATGTAAGGATTGTGGGAGATTGATATTACAATTTAAATAAAATTCAGTGGACACGACATCATTTTTGCCTTGCATTTTGAAATAAAGACATACACAATGTTTGCTTAATTGGTGAATGATGTCGATGCATTTTGTTTTGTTATTTTCTAAACATTCAATTTTGATACACACTGCATTTCTTGGGGTTAATGGTCGAATTATACTGTCGGACCAGTAGACATATTAAGTCGATATGTAATGCTTCAGTAACTCGATTCATAACAGGACATTTGCTGACTTTAATTTTCAATGTCTGAAAGACGGATTAAAAGATTTACGGTACCTGTATCACGCACAACTGTAAAATGAGTTACAGCAATTACATCATAACATATGGTACCAGGTATATTTCTTTGCAGAACAGTCGAAAATATGCTAGGACCAGTGAAATGTGGTAGTAAACTGGCCATGGACCAGTAATAAGTTTATTTCTCTACTCGTTTGACTCTTGTTTGTTTAATGGAGCTCCTGTTGACCGAGTTTCTGTTATTTTTATCTATGTTTGCGCTCATGTTGGTTTGTTTTATTTCAGAATTGGACTTCGTGCCTTCAGCTTTGTCGAAATTCTTTACATTTGTAAAATAAAAACAAAAACAACTACCGGTCGCGTTGGTGTATATAAGTAAATTGCAGGTCTGTAAGTTATAGACTTTTAAATATGTCATCTGATTCCCCGGATACACCAACAAGTACAACTTATTGATAGTACTATACAAGTACCAATTTATGTATAATGATAATATTAAGATTATCCTATGTAAACTCTTGGTGCGTGTGCTATCAAAGTTTTAAGCTATAAAACAAATATATAATGCCATATGAATTTCGACCTCATTATCAATCCTTAGTTTTATGTGTAGTGTATTATAGGTCATGGTTTGTCCGTTTTTCCTTTTATCTGTTTGCCACTGTATTGTCTGTCCCTCTCCCATTTACGGCTCCTGATTTCCTCTTTGGTATCTTCAACTTTGTCTTTAGTAAATATTACATATCAACTTGAGGGGAAAGGACACCTATCATGCCTACGTAATCAGTGATATTTGTTATAGACCTTACAGTTACCGTCTCGTAGAAACACCGTACAGAATAATATCCTTCGTGAATATAATTTGTTTCCAATCAGATTGTTATCATGCTCATCATGTCCTTTATTCGTATGTGGTAGAGTTCAAAAAGTGACATCTCGAGAAAAATTTAAATAAAATATCCCTATCCTTTAATTTTACGTTCCCCAATTAGCACATATATAGCTAGGTATGATTCACGAATTGAGATACACCTCGACACTGACAGTGAGGACTAGTTAGGAACGAAACCTTACTACAAAAGCTTTCTTCATTCATCACTCATCAACGGGTTTATAATAAGAGTAGCACGAAGGGTGCTACATGTGGAGTAGAAACTACTTACCCTTTCGGGTCATATGTGTTCACACCAGTTTGATGGAGGGGCTCTTGGTGCTCTTTCTTTGGTTCTCTGTCTCATCTTTTGGACATTATATTGTCTTTCATATTACTTCTTTTGTATCGACAAACTTTTCCTACACGCATATTCCTTTTTCTAGATGTGGACTTATCCAACCTTTATAATCTCCGGGACATTGATTTATATATGTTCTATGTTGAATTCATTCTCGAATAAGTATCAAAGATGACAAAACACAAAAGTTGTGCTATCAGGAAAATCGAACCTAGGTACAGTGTTATTGTGGAAAGTGGTTTTTTCGATGAGTTTTTGAATGCCTGCAAATATATGTTTGTATATATATTACATACCTTTGTTAAATGACCAGTCTTTCGTTTACTTACGAATGTTGTGTAGATAAAATTGACGAGCGAAATTAGTTTCCATATCAATAATAATAATAATAATAATTATAATAATAATAATAATAATAAATTCTTTATTTATGGAGGGTTACACAGTTAGTTAATAACTAATCTTCCCTGAGGCCCTCATTGCCATATTTAAACATACATTGTAAAGTACACTATATAAAAGTTATACACAAGAAGCAATACATTGTAATAAGCATACACAAAAAAGATTAAGTAAGCATTTGATGGTAATTTATGGTACACCATCATTTAAAATGAGACTTTTAACTTTTGTTTTAAATGCATTATGATAAGAAACTTGCCTAAGCGAAAACGGTAGTTCATTCCATACCTTAGGTTCAGAGTATGTAAAAGTTTTCTTAAAGAGATCAGTTTTTGCCTTTGGGATTTGTAATTTTTCACTTGAACATTTCGGAGAGGGTATGGATTTCTGTCAGACAAGTATTGTAATTTATGTTTTGAATATACAGATGCTTCAGTCTTAGACATTTTGAAACAAGAAGATATTTATGATATTTGATTCTCTGTTCAATAGTCATCCATCCCAGTTGTTTAAATAGAGGTCCAAATGGTGCTATGGGAATTTGATATAATATCAATCTTGCTGTTCTTTTTTGCAATTTAAGAATGCGATTTAGTGCATCATTAGAACAGTTTCCCCAAACAACACAGCAATAATCAATTAAAGGCAAAATATAACCTGAATAAAAAAGTTGCTTTGATTCAAGATTTGAATATTGCAAAATTGTTGATGATATTTTAAAACAGATTTGATCAATTTGGTTTTTCCAATTTAGATGTGAGTCAATGTTGATACCAAGTAAATTTTCACAAGCTGAATGATGTAATTGTTTAAAGTTAATAGTCAAAGATAGTTCTTCATTTTGAAATGCAAGTTTTTGCTTTGTTCCAACTATCATACATTTAGTATTATTACAATTTATAAACATATTATTATCCTGGTACCATAATTCAATTCTATTCAAGTCTTCTTGGACATTAGTTTGTATAGCTGAACTATTTTCCCAGAAATGTGCATTGTAGAATCATCAGCATACATATCAGTGTTGCAATTTGAAATACTTAAAGGCAGATCATTTATATATAAAATAAACAATAATGGGCCAAGTATTAAGCATTGAGGTACTCCATATTTTACTGGGCATTTATTAGAAAGAGCATTTCCAATTTGTACTTGTGTTCTATTTGTCATATAAGAATTAAAAAGAGCAAAAGATTTTTCATTGAATTCATATATTTCAAGCTTTTTGGTCAACAACATCAAAGGCCTTTTTTAGATCTAAGAGTATAACTACATTAACATTTCCATTATTCCTTTCCTCTATCCATTTATCTATTATATTGATTAAAGCAGTTTGACAGGAATGGTTTGATCTAAAACCAGATTGGGCATCATGTAGAAGATTGTATTTTACCAAGTGCTGATGTCTTGAGATATGCTTTACAATTACTTTGGATATAACGGGTAGTACAGATATAGATCTGTGATTTGTAGGGATACATTGTTCTCCTGACTTAAAAATTGGAGACACTTTTGCATTTTTTAATATGCTTGGATATATACCGCTGTCTATTATTCTGTTGAATATATTAGTTAAGGTAGACACCATAAATGGGGCACTGACTTTCAGAATCTTAGGTCCAATGTTATCAGTTCCAGATGTTTTTGTCGAGATTTAAAAGATCCTGTAGTAATTCATTCATCTGCACTGGGGGTATAGAAAATTGTGTATTTTGAGATATGTTATCATTAACAAAGTTATACAGTTTTCTAAAATTTGTGGAGTCGACATATTTTCACTTTTAAGATTTTCAATACAAGAATTAAAGAACTTGTTAAAGGTATTTGCTATATCTATTGGTCGTGGTCATCCAATAATATGTGTACCACAGTTACCTGATTTTGTTTGAACTCGCGCGAATTTATCATTTCCATACATTCGCACTCAATTGACAATAACAGGATGTATGTTTTAATTTTTTATTTATTTAATTGTCTTTTTAATGGATTTAAGATAATAATAACAATATTCTTTTAAATTACTATAGTATATTTTCCGATATCAATTAACAAGAAAAAAACGTAAGCTTGTATACTTGGTTATTTCTAATACTTGATATTTAATGAAAGGCACACTCGCTTGGCGAAATATCAATCAGTAAACCCATTTTAAAGTTGTAGTTGGAATATGTTTTTGCAACAATGGTATTATTGTATACATTACAATTGAAACAAAAGAAGCTGCCCGTATTGGACATAGCAAATTTATTTTTGTGCACCTCGGCCTTCACCTGAGTAGTCAAGCTGAAAAAAAACCCCGCTATGTCCAATACGGACCGCTTCTTTTGTCTCAATAGTACTGTATATTTTACTTACAGCTATTCGCAGCCGGTGAAAAATATTAATAAGGTATCCGATGATTATTGTACCACCATAGTCTGATATGGGATATCAGATTCCAAATAAACATCTGTGCTATTCCATTATTTAGATGAAACATATTATCTTACGACCACATCTAAGCGCTTTGGATCACAAGTTAAATGATTTATTCAATAAAATACTTTTATGTAAGCAAATAAATATTCCTGTCCATTCTTGATTGCCCTTCGTTTAGTTCATATCATGATTTCCTTGTTAGCGGGCTGGCCCTAACAGGAAAACTACTGAGCCCATGGTTCCCTGTTGCTAAGTGGAAATCATCACTCCGAAAGCTTTCCGATCGCCAACACATCTTGGTTAACTGCTACGTGTCATGTGCATCAAACATGACCACATATATTTTCCGTTTGTCGTTCCGAAGCACTTGAGTTCTCCAGGTTTTTGTTCTGGTCTTAGTGGGGCTCGTGTTGTTCATGTTGTGCATGTTGGCAACTTATATGACGTCATTAGTTGCAATGTCATGTACCATGTCCGAGTAAAAACGACGTTCGAATTATCTCGACTCCCAATTCTTCTGTAGGGGGTTCATTTTTGTTATTGATGTTATTTGTATTGTGTTAAGTATACTGGTATCCAACACGATCTATATAGTTTCTGTTCTTTTATCTCCATCTTTGTACTGATGTTGGTTTGTGTCACTTCAGATTTGGAATTCGTGCCAGCAGCGTGGTCTAAGCACTTTCATTTATAAACAAAAACAACTACCGGTGGCGTTGGTGTATGCAAATAAATTGTAGGTCTATATACTCTAGACTTTTAAATATTTCTACTGATTCCCCGTCTATCGTATTAATAGTACTATATAAGTACTAATGTATGCATAATGATAACATAAAGGTTATCCTATTCTGTGAAATCATTATTAATCTTGGCGTTCTTATTTTCGTGGATTTCGCGGATTTCTTGGGTCACGCCAAACTTAAAAATTGAAATCCAACTAAATAGCATTTTCCCATTGACGCTTGCCTATTGTGCTTGAAACCACGAATTCAAGAACCCAAGGATCACTGCAGTTTGTAGAAATCACGAATATTGGTGCTAACGAACAAAAGTACTTTCACATTATGTAGAATTCAACACTGTTGGTGTGTATGCTATGGAAGTTTTAAGCTATGAAACAAATACAATAATGGCGTATGAATTTCGAATCCGTTATAAATCCGTAGTTTTCTGTGTAGTGTTTTGTATATCACTGTTTGCCCTTTTGTCCGTTTATCCTTTAGTCGCTTCATTGTTTGTCCTTCCACTATTTACGGCTTCTGATCACCTCTTATGTATCTTCAAGCCTTTCTTACGTACATATTACTGATCATCTTCAGACAGATAGGGAACATATGCCTATCATTCCTACGTAATCAGTAATAATTGTTGTAGACCTTACTGTTGCGTAGAAACACCGAACTAAATATTATACTCCGTCAATATCATTTCTTTCCAATGAACTTTTTATCCTGTCCATCATTTCCTTTGTGCATTATATGCAGACTTTATACACAGGAGTGTTTCAAGGAAAATCAAACGAATCTATCCCGTTCCTTTAATTTAAGGTTTCGCTACATAGATGATTCCTATCAATACATATGTTTTATGATGTTGTCGATGGTATCTAATTCATTCAGCTTGAGTTAAAGGATGTCAAAGATACAGCGAAGTCTGCTTCATACCTTGTCCTACACCTTGACACTGATAGTGAGGACCCTTTAAGAGGGAAATTTTATGACACTATACATAATTTCAATGTTTTCATTGTAAGCTTACTATTTATATATGTGTGTATATATCAACATTCCAGTAGCACATGAATATGGAGTGTATATCTCTCAACTGATCGCATATTCTTGAACTTTTGGCTCCTGTTATGATCTGCGTGATAGAGGGTTACTACTGGTAATGAAGCAGCTACTGAATCAATTGTTTTTAGCGGTTAAGTTGAAGTAATCTCTTCGAATGTTTTACGGTCACCATCATGGCTTGGTTAACCGTTACAGAATATCTGTGTTACAAATGACCAGGGATATGTTATGTTTGTTGTAATCACAATCCAGTCATTTTTTCATTCATGACTCTTGACAATGTATGTTCAGAACTCACGAGTACTTGAACTTTTAAAGTATATTCTCGCAATACAACCAACAAATATACGAATCGACCTCAAGTAATCACAAATAAGACATGACATAGGTTGAACTTGGATTAAAGAAAATTAAGCATGAATCGATAGGACGCATGCCAATGCAAGTTTTTCCTTTTATATTTGTTATTTTTCATCTAATTTGGCTTTGTAAATATCATATTTGTAACAATAAAAATAAAAAAGGCATCTCGTGATTATTTCATTTAAATCTACAGTTAGAGTGTATTCTCCATTACGTAACATACAGAACCTTGCTTTATCTCTGTTCTTAATTTAACCAATTCTCGAATTAGTATCTGAGACAACAAATCACAAATCAGATAAATCTAACCTGATATGTAAGGTAATCAGAACGTACCTCACTAATTAAACGTTAGAAACAGAAGGGAAAATATATAATGGACAATCCAGAAACAATTACAAAATCTTAAAATGTTAGAGAACTAAGCTATCGTATTCATAAAAGCTTGCAGCTGTACGATTTTTAAACTTTCGAACAATCTTGCCTTCGGGATAATAAGAGTATATAGTTTCGACCTGTGTGAAAAAAGTGATGAAATAACACAATAGTTTTATTAAACATGAACATGTTTACAGAAAGTTAAGCAAAAAGTGGGTGGTAATTGCTTGCCACGAGCGTCTTTGTGGAAAACAACACAAACATACTTTATCATAACAAATATCATAATTATCAAATATATATATACTGTCATTTAAAGCATCTTTTCTATTTATTGCAAAGGACGTTTATTTCTTTGTTTGATAGCTAACATGGCAACTTCAAAAGCTTGTCAACTATTTTGCAGAGTATATTTGTATATAGTTATAAATGCGGCTTTAGAATTCGAACTGTATTATTTTCTTATCGACAAGCTGGTGCTATTTGATTTTGAAGGTGTTTGCTTCATATTAATTATATCCCTAAGCCAATCGTTGGTGCAATGATAAGCGAGCTAGCCCCGAGTGATATACATCGTGGGTTCGAGTCGCGGGCGGGTCAAACCAATGGCTAGAAATTGGTATTCGCTGCTTCTAGGCTAAGTACACACCTTTAAGGAGAAAGCGGAGACGGGTGTCGCGGAATTATGATGATGTGTCCTGATGACTTATCTTCCCACAGACTCTTGCATTAATGAGCAAGCACAATACATATTAAACAAATCGTGTTCGCTTAGTAAACACGGCCATCACCATACGCTTAACGATCTGCAACCTATCTCGCAAAGATATTGCTGACGAATTGCTCATTTTTACGTTAAATAACAATCACTCACTCACTCCCCTATTCCATAACTCCAGGATATATACATCTGACTTAGTTTGTCTTCATGTTCAGACCCTTCTACGTGGAAATCATGTTGTTCTTTTCTATGTTAACCTTCACAACACTAAAGTTCACCAAACAGGTATTAAACTGATATACAACTAAAAAGATCTGAATGTTAGCGTATGATTCTCTCCTTCATCGGGGATAGCAAAACGAGGGTTACACTCGAATGTACAGTTTGCTAGTCCCATGCGTCTCTGATGTATTTCTATTGCAATATACCGTTTCTGACCTTTATCAAAGACATACCAAAAAACAGAAACTTCACCCGAGACAAGATTGACTACGATGATAGCCTGCTATCTTTGATCCATCATAACCAGGCTGTCAGCAACCTGTCTCACAAAGATCCAGTATAACTACAAGATTGGGAAGACCAATATCAAATGCGCTATTTTATTTTAGAATAATTGCTGTATTACTCGACAAACACGCTCGGTTTCATCGGAAACACCGTCATCTAATGTGAATATGGTTCTTGCATAGGCGAAGAAGCGAATATGGGATAATTGTCTGCAGGTTTTAATTCCTAATGTAATACTAAGGGATCAATATCAGTTATTTCTGACAATACCATTTGACACTTGAACATAATCATTAGATTGTCTGTTCCCTCTGGTTTTGTTGCTCCCAAAGACTTTTATATTATTTGACATTTTTATTCTGGCGTACTTTATGAAGGTTATTCCAGAAACGTGTCGCACGCACTGAGTTAGATATGTATGTATTTATTGTAAATATACGACAATATTGTATGTCGTAGACATAATTGTTTCCATACAAATTAACATTTAGGAAGTTTCATCATACATTTACCAAAATCTACCCCAAAAGTCATTTGCTTATCATAGTTTTCAACAATTTATTAAAGCGTATCGGCACAAAATGAGTTCCATATAAAATATAATTTAACATGACATTTCACCCTCGTTTTTTTTTGTGGTGTCCGGTTGCTAATCTTTTTATTATTTTTCTTTGTAATGTCAATTTATGTGTCTGAGTTCCGTGTTGTGATGTCCGTTACGATTCCCGAATTAAATGTTCAGTTCATCGTTACCTCTGGTTGCTAGTTGGAGAGGTCATGTCTTATTTACGTTAGTTGTGTTTGTTAGCGGATAGTGGTGTCCAACACATATTGTGTTGTGTTTGTCTTTTGTTTGTCATCGGCGTGTGTACCCTATCAGCAAGTTTCTCTGAATTGTCCATTTTTAATTGCCCCGTCAGTATATCTCTAGCGTATATTACACTTAGACACACGATCAAGTAAAGAAACAGCTTTTTATTGCTGTTCGTCATATTTTGTTATTTTGTTTCACGTGTATCTTCTTTTCTGTTAATTCCGTCAATTTAAACCGTGTCAATTTATGACGTTGCATATTTAACGTCGAACGCAAATTTCCTATGTACAGAAAGTACGTGTATTTTGCTTTTGTGTTTTCGTTTGTTTCATATATGTATGTAATAACTTATCTAGTTTTTATACAATAATTAACCAATGTATGACATAGCACCACACAATAAATGATACCGACTATTCCGCACTATTTCACATTGATACAGACCACATATCATACCAAATGTTTTGAAAATGTATCTGCTATTCCGATTTTTCTTGTTTATAGGCATAGGTGTTTCCATTTATCTCATTGTGTTCAATTGTGAGTCTTGACTACCTTTTTTGTTAAAATATATTGTGCCTGGCGTTTCAAGATATGTGTGTAATCAACCTGTATTTACGCTTAGAAAAAAATGACAACTTTAGTTATACTTGTATTCCCCTCCATTTTTCAAATTGTACAGTAGTTACTAAGCTCATCTAACATTGATTGCATTCCATCTAGCGATTCAGGACATAATAGGGTATAGTCTGCATATAAAATTAGGAATATTTTCATATAAATATCTAGTTGTTCATAGAACAGTGAATCTGCCATATCTAACGACGATACACCAGCAATTTCCAAATACGATTCTGAATCACTTAGAAAATTAATAGTACTATATAAGTACTAATTTATGCATAATGATAACATAAAGGTTATCCTATTCTGTGAAATCATTATTAATCGCGGGGTTCTTATTTTTGTGGATTTCGTGGATTTCGTGGTTCATGTAAATCTTAAGAATCAAGATCCAAAGAAATACAATTTTCCCATTGACTGTTACCTATAGTACTTGAACATAATTGTGTATGAATTTGGAACCCTTTATAAATCATTAGTTTTCTGTGCAGTGTTTTGTAGATCATCGTTTGTCCTTTGGACGGTTTATCCTTTGGCCGTTTCATTGTTTGTCCTTCTGTCATTTACGACTTCTGAACACATCTGCGTATGTTCAAACCTTTCTGACATACATATTTCAGATCATCTTTAGTGTGATAGGGAATATATACCTACCATTCCTACGTAATCAATGATAATTGTTGTAGACGTAACTGTTTATTGTTACGTAGAAACACCATACTAAATAATATCCTCCGTAAATATCATTTCTTTCCAATGATATTTTCGAGGAAAATGAAAAGAATCTAATCCGGTCCTTTAATTTCAATTTCCGCTATATAAATGTCATATCACTAAATAAGGTTGATGATTTTGTCAATTGCATCTATGCCATTGAGCTTGAGATAAGGCATTCCACAGACACAGCAAAGTCTACTTCATACCATGGCCTACACCTTGACAGTGAGAGCCCTTTAACAACGGTATTTTACGACAAAAGAGATAATTTCAATATTTCCATTGTAAACTTTCTATTTATATATTTGTATATGTTACAACATTACATCAACACCTCTATGTGGAATACATATCTCTCAGTTGATCCAATATTTCTGAGCCCGTGGTTCCCATTATGACCTTCTTGATAGAGGGTTACTACTGGTGATGAAGCAGCTACTGAATCAATTGTTTATAGTGGCTAAGATGAAGTCATCTCTTGAAAAGTTATTCGGTCACCACCATGACCTGGTTAACCGTTATGGAATAGCTGTCTTACAAATGACCACATATATGTTGTTTGTTGTTCATGACTATCACCGGGTAGCAATAGTAGCACGATGGATGTCATATATGGAACGGGAACTCCTTACTCTCGCCAAGCACCTGAGTTCGCTCTCAGTTTTAGGTAGTTGCCTCTTGCTCTCTCTTTTGTTTTCTGTGTAATGTCATTGTTTGTTCTTTTCCTTTTGGTCATTGTAATGTCTTTTCTTCTTCGATTTATGGATTCAAAGCTATCCTTTTTGTATCTTCACAATTTCCTACGTTGATATTCCTTCTTGTAATAGGTGTTGAACAGTTTGTGAATTGTCACCCTTTTTTAATGCATTTCTCTGACCTCATATTATTGCTTTGACAGCTGATTATTTTTAGGAAGCCGCAGTATATTCTTTTGTTCTTGTGTATATCCACTTTAGTTTTTATCATTTTATACATATAAACGTGATTAGAATATTGTTAGATTAATGGGAATAGAACCCATGCTGGATTTTTCGGTAACTTCTGTCTAACAACCTTGCTACGGTGATTATAACTAAGTTTTTTGGTCCTTTTTTTCTGAAGAGGTGTTACATTTGCTTCCTTCCAACTTTCTGGCAATTTCATCGTTTCCATGGATATATTAAAATTTGTTGCCAGTGCTATGGATATATGTTTAGCAGTCTCATGTAAATATGTTGGGTGCATTTGGTCTGGCACTGACGATTTAGTAACTTTTAGCTTCTCCAGATGTTATTGTGCAGATTTTGGGCTGAATTTGATCGTTGATAGTTTTTCGTCGGTTCTTTGATCGAGCATTGGAGCGCTTAGACTATCTACTTCGACAGTGAAGACACTTTGAAAATGTGTTCATTAATTCTGCTTTAATTCTATCGTCTGTGTTTATTTCTCCTTGTTCATCTATTATAATATGACTATTCTCTTTTGTTTTAGTCTTTGATTGTATGAATTTCCAGAAAATTTTACTATCTTCCTACATATTGATGGCAATTGAGCGTTCATATTCATACTTTGCTTTTCTCACTAAACGATTGGCTTCATTCCTTGCTTCTTCATGCTTCATATTACTTTTATTGATCAATCTAGTATATTCCTTATAGTACTTTTTATTCAATTATATCAACTTTATAATCACCTGTAAGGTAGGTACTTGTGTATCTAATCTGTCCATACATTTAGCTACATTGATATATTATATTACTTGACATTTGTTGCTCCATAGTCAATTACATTACATCACTGATTTATATATTTGTATGTCACTCTTAAATCTCAGATGACCGACACCACATCACAAATGGTTAACATGAGACCCCTGGTGAAATAAATATATGTGTAAACAGTGCATGAATAAATAATTTAGCAATACAGGTTCAGGTGGGCCTCTAAGTACCAGAGTGTGTGTTCTGAATACAGTAATAGGACCATTGCAATTGTCATCAAACATCAAATCCACCAATCGATCAATAAATCGATACACCTACCGGTATGCTATGCGGCTTTTATTCAGTACATTTATCGGTCTAAATTTGTACCGTTCTGTTGTGTATGTAAAGATTGAAATTTCACTGATAAAATATGAACATTACCGACTAAGCAAAGACCACATGGATGCCCTTCTTTAATATCTAAGTAATTACTGTGTTGTATTTTAATTCGTCATTAGCTGTGAAGGTGAATGCATCTGAAAATATCAGTTATAACACATCTAAGCTATTTTCTTGTCACATTGCATTTTTGACAGTCCATATTGAGATATACAAATTTGTAGACAGTTTCCATTCGTATTCATCTAAAATAATATAGTTAGTGTGATACTTAAGAAATAAATCATGGAAGCCAAAATGTGTTGTGAGTTTTAACATGGACTTGCGAATAACATTTACTAATAAAAGCCAACCAATGTTAAAACTCAAAACACATTCTGGCTTCCATGATTTATTTCGATTCTGATATGTCTAAGAGTACACATTCGGTAGTATACTTTGATTGGAAGACAGTAATTTATATTTAAGTTTGAGGAAAATGTCACACACAATATATGCTGCAAAATTCGAGCAAACGATAATTCATCAACATGTATATTTACGACGGTACAGTCAGTCACATGCACCGGCGCATGTGCTAATGAGATTATACACAATCGATAAATCGTTAGTTTGTTAACAAAGCGAAAGAAAGGCGTCATGTTAGAATATTACATATTCAGCTTCATATACTTGAATAACGGTAAAGCATACAAACCAGTTTACAGATTTATCAAACTAGTTAAAAACGATAATTGAAAATTCGGATATCTCGGACATTATTATATATTTATACACAAATAAGTAAAATTATTAGAAATAAATTAAAATTATCGATCCACTTAAATAGACTTACCCTATGGACCGAAAACGTAGCTGATTAACAAATATCACAATAAATATAGTTTAGATTGCAATACCTATGCAATCAGTGCCTATCACCACTGATGTCGTGAGTTCGAATCTCGGTCAGGGCGAGGTGTACAACATTATGTGATACAATTTGTCAGTGACTTGGTCCTCCAGTTTCCTTCACCGATACAACTGACCGCCACGATATAATTAAAATATTGTTGAAAGTAGCGTTAAACACCATCAAGCAAACAAACAAACAACCATATGTATGTATATGTGAATCTTAAATCTCAGATGAACTACATCCCAGAAAAATGTTTAACATGAAAACCCTGGCGCCATGACTAAATACGTTAGTAATACATGCTCAGATGGGAATCTAATTACCATAGTGTGTATTCTGATTTCACTAATAGCACCATTGCAATTGTAGTCAAACGTCAAATCCATCAATCGATACATCTACGGGTATACTATGCAGCTTTTATACATTTATTGGTCCAAAATATTACTTCCAATATAATAATACGAACAATACTGACGACAGCCAAAGATCATAACATGTCATTATGTGATATGTACGTTGAAGCTGTGAAGTTGTATGCATCAAAAACATATCCGTAATAACATTATTACACCATTCCCTTGTCGCATTGTATATGTGACAGTCCATATAGTGATCCGTAGATCTGTAGACAGTTTTCATTCATATTCAACTAAAAAAATATATCTAAAGTGGTATCATTAGCTATGCAGATTCATATATTTGAATAACGGTATACTATATACAATAGTTTACAGATTTATCAAACCAGTAAGAAAGCAATAATTGAAAATTATGATCTCAGACATCCTCATATATGTATATACAAATAAGTAAAATGATTAGAAATAAATTAAAATTATCGATCCACTTAAATAGATTTACACTATAAGCTTTCCACGGAAAAAGTTGATCAACAAATATCAATACACATTTATTTTAGATTCTAATACATGTTTGTATCCGGATCCACACTCTACTGACTTGGTCCGCAGTGTTCTGTTCAATCAAGAAACTAAGAGTAGATTAAATGTTATCATTAATTTATATATGTACTATAACTAGGGAAGTCCAATGTCAATGAAGAAATAGCGTAACTCTAATGGTACAAGGCTACAATGGTAAACCTCACTTAATTGAGGACACATATTAACTTTAATAACATAAAATATTGGAAGGCGTGCCTTAAATAATCTTCACCAGTTACGATTGAATATAAGAGAATAACTAATTGTTTTGAGAGTAAGCAAACTAAATGGCTTAAAACAGGTTGGCCAAAACCCAATAATGATATATATGTCTGCGGAAGATGAACCTTAATCTTAACAATCAAGACAATACCTACTAAATGTACATTACAATACTACTTACTTCATGTCAATAATAGTCATCAACATGTAGAATTCGTAATATCTATAATATCTAATTTAAACTTAAATTGTTGGTACCACGATGGTGTTGATTGAAAAGGAAATTAATGAGATAGCATCGTACTAATTAAGGTTCATCTTCTTCAGACATTGATATGCACTTAAGCCTATATATAAATGTCGCTGAAGGGAACCTTAAAATGTTACCTTTATGGGGAGTTGTTCTCTTAGGCAGTGATTTGCTATATATGTGTGCACTTTAAGGTATTGTAGCGCGCTAGGGGTGCAAAAATTATCGGTTGACCCCTTTGATATCTTCAAACTTCTCTTTTAAAGTACTCCCGAGTACCTGTCTAACCCAGGGTCACTAAAGTTCCTTTGCAGTCTATGGGAGATAACTCACACAAATAAATGATTCAGAAAGGTTAATGATTTATGATCTACATAAATAATTATATTTCATTTACAAACTGTCAAATTACACACTGCAGTTGAGACAATACAACTATCTAGTGTCAACAATATTGAATATCAACTAGAATTATTACTGGATACTTATAATCAAAATTTCCTAACTTCCAAAAATAAGATTGGTTTATAAAACAAATTCAACTGTCAGTGTCCACAAATATGGCTATTGGACAATTTACTTTAATAATTGACAAACTATCCACTTAATTTATCCAAACATTCCTACTGAGATCAATAACTTGACGTAATATTAAAAGAATAATTGATGCATTAAATGAACATATTTACATCAGAATTGGAATATGGTAGTTCCAAGTAATTTGAAATGAAATGATGATAGTTCCCAATTAACATCTGAGATACTATCTACCTTAGATGATTAACAATGCTGGATAACAATTTAGCAGTGTTCTGTATAGCTACTTATGCTATACATGTGAACAATGATGTTTCTAAACATGTATGATTTAATTAGTTGAATAACAATTTAGCAGTGTTCTGTATAGCTACTTATGCTATACATGTGAACAATGATGTTTCTAAACATATATTATTTAATTAGTTGAATATCAATTTAGCAGTGTTCTGTATAGCTACTTATGCTATACATGTGAACAATGATGTTTCTAAACATGTATTATTTAATTAGTTGAATAACAATTTAGCAGTGGTCTGTATAGCTGATTATGCTATACCTGTGAACAATGCTGTTTCTAAACATGTATTATTTAATTAGTTGAATAACAATTTAGCAGTGTTCTGTATAGCTACGTATGCTATACATGTGAACAATGATGTTTTTAAACATGTATTATTTGATTAGTTGAATAACAATTTAGCAGTGTTCGGTATAGCTACTTATGCTATACATGTGAACAATGATGTTTCTAAACATGTATTATTTGATTACAAGTAGTTGAATAACAATTAAACAATGTTCTGTATAGCTATCTATGCTACACAGGTGAACAATGAAGTTTCTAAACATATACTATTTAATTAGTTGAATAACAATTTAGCAATGTTCTGAATAGCTACCTATGCTATACATGTGAACAATGACGTTTCTAAACATGTATTATTTGATTAGTTGAATAACAATTTAACAATGTTCTGTATAGCTACCTACGCTACACAGGTGAACAATGAGGTTTCTAAACATATATTATTTAATAAGTTGAATAACAATTTAGCAATGTTCTGTATAGCTACCTATGCTATACATGTGAACAATGACGTCTCTAAACATATATTATTTGATTAGTTGAATACAAATTTACCTAGATCCTGTATTGACAACCTAAGCCAATAATATGGGTCTGATGTTAAAAATGATTATGTTGAGACATACTAATATATTTGGTTAAGTCCTGTATTAACAACATATGCTAACAATGTGGACCTAAGACTTCAAAAATTAATCTGGTATGTTAGATTAAATTATCTTCTGTTAACTGGAAAAAAACTATTTAAAAAATAAAGTTCATATATAGAACTATACCCATTTATCAACCTTTTAAGAATATTGGTGTAGAAGAATCATAAATATTACTTATGTTGACTGTAGCTGGATTTCTAAATTTATTTAGAAATATGTGCACAGTAATAAAATTTAACTCCTATTCTATTTTAAACTCAAACATTATTAACAAAAAAAAAACCAAAGAAATATAGTTTTTAAGCTCTAAAATTATTTACCTTTCTTAACTTTTAACAAGAAAAAACCCCCAAAGAAATATAGTTTTTAAGCTTTAAAATTATTTACCTTTCTTAAATTTTACTTTTACAAATTCGTCCTTAATGCCAAAGAAATTTAATAACAGAGTCCAAACGACTGTATGTCTAAAAAATAGCAGAACTCTGACGTCATTTCGAGCGTCGCCGCTTTTATACTGACGTTTCACGCGACCGTGCGATTTTGGGGCAATTTCTGTGCGACCGAACAGCACGCGGGAAAAAAATGACAATTGACCAATCACCAAAAATCGGCGATTTACTTTACAAATTTCCTAATAATGAATGTTAAAATTAGATTTTAACACAATTTTATTGCATTATAATTAAAGACAAAATTTACTCATACTTTGAATACGAAAATTAACATTACTGTAAAAGTTGTAAAAGTATCGACCAATGAAATCGGTTGTTACTCATTACTTCGTTTTATCGAAAGATAGCACACTACGAAGAAATGTGTGTGGTTATGTAGTGACAAATGTCAAAAATGTCGTATTTAAGCCAATTATTATGGTTGAAATTTCTGATTCTCGGATTCTACAACGTTTAGAGAATTGAACATATAAGTAAGTCATGTTGCCATGCAAAAATAACGATGTAAATAGGTTGAGTCGTACATTGACACTTCACGGGGAACATGTCAAAGTTTTGAAAACATAAAAAAAATACAACATAGTTTATAAATTACAATAATTATTGGAATCTGTTCATAATTCCGCAACCAATCGGTTACAACATAATATATTTATATTTCAGCATAGATAAAAAAATCAATAAAAGCAACATTATAAGTCGAACCAATTAACAATAATATTCCTGAATACAACATCAGAAGTCAAAATTCAGTTTGTTTCAGTATGTAAGACTGTGATTAAGTGGATGGATTGTGCTGACATTGTTGAGATATTGTAGTTTTTTTTTAAATATTGGTTTTTGTTGTTAATATTTTACGTCCTAATTGTTTTGAGACAAGTAACACTGAAGATATCAATTATACAACAATTTCCCCAGCAATACTATTGTGAATGCCTATTGTACAGGTTGTTGTTGCAGGTCGGTATTACAGACCGCTGTGCTAATAGCGAGCTTAATAGTAATTTGAAAATTTTTTGAAGCAAGGTTCATATCTTTAGCATAGTCGTAATTAATAGAAAATTTATTCAAACTCTTTCTCAAACCAGTTCATATGACAGAAAAAAATAATCATAATTCCTATTTTATATATTTTCGGTAAAAGAACAGTTCGTTCTGGTATTAAATGTTCTTCAAACGTCATCTGCTTAAAATATATCGCTGTATATATATTCATCTGAAAAAAAGGAAATACACGTTCAGCTGTATATTATTCCAAATTATTAAAGATGATTAAAAAACGAGAAGTAATATCAACTTCAGATATACCATTTCTACCCGTACAATGTGTTTTTTAGCTTAAAATTACAAAAAATCCACGTATGATTTGATACAATGTTATTGTGGAAGAAGTGTTTGTCTATCGACATGTGAATGCCTGCACATATATGTTTGTATATATATTGCATACCTTTGTCAAATTACAAGTCTTTCTGTCACTGTGTTGATCAAAATTGACGGGCGAAATCCGTTTCCATATCAAATACATCTCAGTCAATATCGTTGTCATCCAATAATATGTGCACCACAGTTAACTGATATTGTTTGACCTCGAGCGAATTTATGATTTTCGCACTCGATTGACAAACACATGATGTATGTTTTTATGTTTTAATGTATTCAATTGTCTCTTTTATTCAATAAATACTTTTTTGTAAGAAATGCAGTATTCCTCTCCATTCTTGATTGTTCCTTCGTTTGGTTCCTATCATGATTTCCTTGATAGCGGATTGGTTCTAACAGGAAACTACTGATCCCATGGTTCCCTGTTGCTAAGTGGAAATCATCACTCCGAAAGCTTTACGATGGCCAGTGCATCTTTGTTAACTGCCTACGGGTTGTCTGTGGCACAAATGGCCAAATATAATTTCCGTTTGTCATTCCGAAGCACTTGAGTGTTTTCCTGTCTTAGTGGGGTTCGTGTTGTGCATGTTGTCAACTTATATCACGTCATTAGTTTTAATATCAACTAAGATTTCTGCGTAAAAACGATGTTCGAATCGTCTCGACTCCCAATTCTTCTGTAGGAGGTTCATTTTTTTTAATTTATGTTTTTTGTTTTGTATTACGTATACTGGTATCCAACACGATCTCATGTTGTCCGAGTTTCTGTTCTTTTATATATCCCCATGTTTGTACTGATGTTGGTTTGTATCACTTTTGATTTGGAATTGGTGCCCTCATTGTGGTCTAAGCACTTTCATTTATAAACAAAACCAACAACCGCAGTGCTGGTGTATGCAAATAAATTATAGGTCTAAATGTTATAGACTTTAAAATATATCTACTGATTCCTCGTCTACATTAACAAGTACATATTATTAATGGTACTATATAAGTACTAATTTATGTATGATGATAACATCAAGGTTATCCTATTCTGTGAAATCATTATTAATCTTGGGGTTCTTATTTTCGTAGATTTCGTGGATGTCGCGGTTCACGCAAAGGTTAAAAATTAATATCCAACGAAATACAATTTTCCCATTGACTGTCGCCTATAGTGCTTGAAACCACGAATTCAAGAACACAAGGAACACTGCACTTTGTAGACATTACGAATAATGTTGCTAACGAACAAAAGTACTTTCACATTATGCAGAATTGAACACTGTTGGTGTGTATGCTATGGAAGTTTTAAGCTATGAAACAAATAAATAATGACCTTTGAATTTCTAACCCGTTATAAATCCGTAGTTTTAGGTGTAGTGTTTTGTATATCACGGTTTGCCCTTTTGTTCGTTTATCCTTTAATCGCTTCATTGTTTGTCCTTCCACTATTTACGGCTTCTGATCACCTCTTATGTATCTTCAAGCCTTTCTTTCATGCATATTATAGATCACCTTTAGTCGGATAGGGAACATATGCCTATCACTCCTACGTAGACAGTGATAATTGGTGTAGACCTAACTGTTACGTAGAAACACCGAACTGAATATTATCCTCCGTCAATATCTTTCCAATGAACGTTTTTTCCTGTTCATCATTTCCTTTGTGCATTATATGCAGAGTTCATAGACAGGAGCTTTTCAAGGGAAATTAAAAAATATAACCCGATCCTTTAATTTAAGGTTTCTCTATTTAGATGATTCTTATCAATACATATGTTTTATGATGTTGTCGATAGCATCTATGTCATTGACACCAAAGATACAGAGAAATGTGCTTCACACCTTGATCTACACCTTGACACTTAAGAGCGAACTTTTATGACACTATAAATGATTTCAATGTTTCCATTGTCAGCTTACTATTTATATATTTGTGTATGTGTCAACATTCCAGTAGCACATGCATATGGTGTTTGCATCTCTCAGCTGATCGCATATTCTTGAACTTATGGCTCCTGTTATGATCTACTTGATAGAGGGTTACTACTGGTAATGAAGCAGCTACTGAATCAATTGTTTGTAGTGGTTAAGTTGAAGTATTCTCTTCGAATGTTGTACTGACACCAACATGGCTGGGTTAACCGTTACGGAATATCTGTGTTACAAATGACCAGGAATATGCTATGTTTGCTGTAATCACAATCCAGTCATTTTTTCATTCATGATTTTATTATTTGTAGCAATAGTAACACGATCGGTATCACATATGAAACTGAAACTGCTTACCATTGTGGGTCACCAGAGTTCAACACTGGTGTTATGTATGGTCCCTTTTGATTGCTCTTTCGTTTGTTGTGTAATGTCATTGTTTGTTCTTTTTCTTTTGATCATTTCATTGTCCTTCCTTCTTCGTCTTACTGCTTCTGGATACCCCATTGTTATCTTCAATCATTTCCTACGTTTATGCTCCTTCTTGTAATAGATGTTAAACAATTTTTGAATTATCCACCACTTTCAATGCATTTCTCTCACCTCATATCATTTTTCCGACAGTTGATTATTCTTCTGTTCTTGTGTACGTGTTTTAGATATTGTTGAACGTACGCGAATATAACCCATGCTGGACTTTTTGAAAACTTCTGTCTAACAGCCTGGCTACGGTGATTATACTACTAATCTATGCAAATAATAGGTATTTGACTCTTGACAATGTATCTTCAGAACTGACGAGTACATGAGCTTTTATGTATATTCTCGCAATACAAACATAGAACGAGTCGACTGCAAGTAATTACAAATAAGACAGGCCATAGAAGATAATTTAGAGAACTTGAAATAATGAAATATAAGCGTGAATCGATAGGACGTATGCCAATGCATATTGTACGATTTATTTTTGTTATCAGTTATCTAATTTGGCTTTGTAAATATCAAACATATAACAATATAAAATAAAAATGCCTTTGCATATGGAAATGTATTAAATAAGATGATACATTCTAACTCACGGATCTCGTTATTATTTGAGTTAAATCTACAATCAGTGTGTTTTCTTCATTACGTAATATTCGGAACCTTGATTTATCTCTGTTCTTAATGTAACCAAATTTCGAAGTAGAGTCTGAGATAACAAATCACAAATGAGAAAAATATAACCTGACATGTAAGGTAATCAGAACGCACCTCATTAAGAAAACGTTAGAGAAAGCAGAAGACAAAATATATAATGGAAAATCCAGAAACAATTGCAAAATCTTAAAATTTTGGAGAACTGAGCTATCGTATTCATAAAACAAGAACAGAGACGAAAGGGTACGTCTTTAATGTATTGGTGCATGTCCTAGTACAAATGACATAATGGAAATAAGGTGCGTTAAATGTACCCGAAGCTTGCAGCTGTACGATTTTTAGACTTTCGAACTTTCTTGCCTTGGGGATAATAAGAGTATATAGGGTCGACACATGGAAGTTGCTATTTATAAAATATTTTTATGGCATTAATATAGACAGGAACAAGTTAAATAAAGGAACAAAGTGATTAAATAACAAAATATTTTTATTGAACATGAATATGCATGCAGAAAGTTAAAAAAGTAGGTGGTAATTGCGTGTCACGAGCGTCTTTGTGGAAAACAACAAGACCATACTTTATCATAACAAATATCATAATTATCAAAAATACATATACTGTCATTTAAAGCATCTCTGATTCTTTCTATTTATCGAAAGGGACGTTTATTTCTTTCCTTAATAGCTGTCATGGTAACTTCAAAATCCTGTCAGTTATTTTTCCGAATATATTTTGACTTAATTATAAATGCGGTTTTGTAATTTGAACTTTATTTATTTCTTATCGACAAGCTAGTGCTATATGATTTTGAAGTTGCTTGCTCCATATCTATTATATCCCTTACCATATCGTTGGTGCAATTATTAACGAGCTCGAGTGATGCACATCGTGGGTTCGAGTCGGGGATGGGTCAAACCAATGGCTAGAAATTGGTATTTGCTGCTTCTAGGCTAAGTACACACTTTTAAGGAGAAAGAGGAAACTTGTGTCGCGGAATTGTGATAATGTGTCCTGGTGACTTATATTCGCACAGATTCTTGCTTCAATGAGCAACCACAATAATAATTAAACAAATCGTGTTCGCTTAGTGAAAACGAACATCATCATCAGCTCAAAGAACTGCAACCTATCTCGCCGATTTATTGCTGAACAATTGCTCATTTTCACATTAAATAACAACCACTCCCTCACTGCCCTATTACATACCGCCAGGATATAAACATCTGTAGCCCTTTTCATAAAAATAAGAATAGTCCTAACTTTTTCACTTAAGATTATCGTACGACAATTCCTAAGTCCTTTTCACAAAGATTATCTTACGACCAATTTTAATCTTACGACTAAAATTACGCTTACGATAAAAAAAAATCCTTCCTTAGGTGTACTCGATGCAACATTATGTGATAAATTTTGACGTGACTTGCGACAGGTCAATGGTTTTCTCCGGGTACTCCAGTTTTTTCCACAAATAAAACTGACCGATATATTGTTGATAGGGGCGTTAAACACCATAAACCATCTTCCTTGGCAACCTAGTTTCATTTTCATCGCAGAATGTCTTTGTATTGCTTTCAGTATTATCTGAACTACGATTTCTATGAAAACCTTGTTAGAAAGATCAAAGAGGTAACTTTATCACAGACAGTCTCAGAGAATATACACAAACTAAGTTATTAAATCAGACTAACGAATAACATTTAAAAAAATCTAGAAATGCGAAAGTCTACATGTTTCTGACGCTCAAACAAAACATTTTTTTCTTAATAGAAATATTCTATAAAACATCCCCGCCACTATTTTATTAGCTGCTTTTATGCTATGATGTGTTTGTAGGTTTATATATAATTTTATTCTTATATATGAATCTATCACCAATAACTGCACAAAATATGAACAAGTATGATTTTCGTATAGAGGAAAATGTATAATGCATGTAGATTAAAATGATATATGATAATTATCATTACTTGAGGTTATTCGTCATCATCCACGCGTGGTCACTTTTGGTAGAAGCATTGTTTTAAAGGAGTGCATTTGGAGTTTGAAAGAAACCTATAGCTATATATTATCCATGCTGGATAAATCATTTCATCGTTGTGTTTCAGCAAAATATTTACACTCACATCGTATTTCTTTTACATCCGTTTTTCAAACCTATCCCCTCTCCTCAACAAATATGTAAACGCTGATTCTCTACTATTAAAGGAATAGTTACTGGCGAATTAAATGTAAATTGCTTTTATTAATTTTAATATTAGCACCTGGTAGTTTCTAAGATGCTCTACATATTAGCAGAAAGGCAGTGGCTCTGTTTACAACTGAAAGTTTTGTATGATTAGGCATCCAAATCATTTTCTTAATTCTATTAGAAAGTGCTAAGAATAGCTTAAAATAGTTCTGACAATGAATTTTGTTTATGTAACATTCCATCTTTATTCAAATTCAAGTCATGGGTACCGCATCTTTCTGGATCCAATAATAATAATAATGTTGTTGAATCATTAAAGATTTTTACTAAAAGTCTACAGGAAGAAGGAATATATGCTTAGTATATTTTTGTATTAAACATTATTAATGACCTTGATATTAGTGGTGATTTCGTAAATACATATATAACCAATTTAACAAATTTAAAGTAAATTACACGATAGTCTATGATTTAACAATATGTGTCCATGTAGTAAGATAGAAACGCACATGTATGAAAGTAACATTAAAGGAAAGCTTTAATATGTTACTGATAACATTTATCTCGATGTTTCTCAGATATCCCAGTTAGATGTGTTTATCATCGATCAATCATGAAGACTAAATAAATATCCCTGTTATATATTAATATAACAGAAGAATGTACACATGTATTACCAAGAGTGTCGATGATCATCGAAGTTGCCAGAAATTAATAAATTGTATTACAAATACAAAAGCAATAACGAAACGATATTATTGCATCCAGAAATTCCCAGTCCTATAACGGCTTTTTAAACAACATCTTTGTATTAACAAAAAAAAGCATAGGAAAAGAAAAATCCATCCCATGTTGTCAAGTAGTCTTTTCGATTGTCGACCGTTCCCAATTTTGAAATCTAAAATAAAAAGAATTATCCTCACTTTTTTGTCAGATGATATGTAATCAATACACTTTGTTGCATTGAAAATGTAAATGTACGGAATATATCGTTATAGACTCTGTTATTAGGCACGCCAAAGAGGAATTAACAACAATATTATGTGTAGCGTCTGTTTGTATGAATCCAGATTTTTTTCAATAAACATTTATCAATATGTGTAATAAGGTTTGTCATACGGTCAGCGAAAATACGCTAACGGTGAATGGTTCTCTTATTTTTAAACCGAAGCGCCAATCCATCGTCCATCTTTTTTGTTCTTTTATTTACTTACGATAAAAGATAAGACAAATATTTCTCTTACGTTCGACATTTTACACTTACGACAGGGTAGTTTTACACGTAAAGTTAGGACAAATTTTAAACTTAAGATTATCGTAAGTATGTTTGTGAAACTCTTTATGATCTTAGTTTTACACTTACGACAATGTTTCATCGTAAGAATTTTTGTGAAAAGGGCTACTGACTGATTGTGTCTTCATGTTCTGATTCTTCTACGTGGACATCCTGTTGTTCTTTTAGATGTTCACCTTCAAAACACTTAAGTTCATCAAACAGGAATAAAACTTATATACTACTAACATGTCTTACTGTTAGCGCATCATTTTCACCTTCATCGCAGATAGAACAAAGAGTGTTACACTCGAATGTACTGTTTTAACGCTAGTCCCATGCGTCTCTGATGTATTTCAATTACAATATACCGTTTCTGACCAATATCAAAGACACACCAAAGACAGCAAGTCATCCGGGACAAGATTGTCTACGAGTGATAGCCTGCTATTTTGATCCAGCATAAACAGGCTGACAACAACCTGTCTCACAGAGATCTAGCATCACTAGAAGATTAAGAAAACAAATATCAAATGAGCTATTTTATTTTAGAAAGATTGTTGTATTACTCAACACAAACGATTGGTTCCCTCGTAAACAACGCCATTCAATATAAATATGGTCCGTACATGGGTGAAGAAGCAAAGATGAGATTATTTTCTTCAGGTTTTAATTCCTTATTCCATTTTAAAGGGTCAATATCAGTTATTTCTGACAATAACATTTGACACTTAAAATTAAACATTTGATTTTAATTGGCTATATTGTCTATGCCCTCTGTTTTTGTGGCTTCCAAAGACTTTTATATTATTTGGCTTTTTTACTTTGGGCGTACTTTATGAAGGTTATTCCAGAAACGTGTCGCGCGCACTGAATTAGATATCTGCGTATTTATTTTAAACCTACTACATTATTGGATGCCGTAGCCATAATTCTTTTATATCAATGAACAAAATAAATTCATTTTTACACATTTAACAAAATCTGTTTCCAGAGTCATTTTGCTTATCACAGCCCATTGAATTAGTTTGTTTAATGGTTATACACGTGTCTGATTTGAAATGGGTAACTTGGTTAATAACTTCTCCATATAAATATGGATGAAAATTACATGCAGCATTATTATAAATTAACAATTATCAATTATCTTTTTACATTTAGCAAAATCTGCCCCAAAAAATCATTTGCTTATCATAGCCCATTCAATTATGTTTTCAATGATTTCACACGTGACATATTGAAAATGGTTAACTTCGTTGATATTGTTTCCATATGAATATGGATGGAATTAACATGCATAATTGTATGCATACATAAGGTCTTTATAGTAGTAGTAACATATAGTGCAAGTTTAAAAAAAAATAATTAAAGCATATCGGCAAAAATGTGTTCCATAAAAAATATAGTCGAACATGACATTTCATTTGCTTAATTAGTAAGAAAGGATATGCGTGTACATGAACATCACTCTCGGTTTTTTGATTGTGTCCGAGTTGCTCATCTTGTTATTATTTGTGTGTGTGTGATGTCCTATTAGGTGTGAGAGTTCGTGTTGTGAAGTCCGTTGCGATTCCACATAAAGTGTTCGGTACATCTTTGCATGTAGTTGGTGGTAGTAGAGCTCTTGTCTTATTTACGTTAGTTGTGGTTATTTTGCGGATAGTGGTGCCCAACACACATTGTGTTTTGTTGTTGTTTTGTTTGTCTGCAGCTTGTGTATTCTATGCTGCCAGTTTCTCTTGATTGTCCATTCGGTATTTTGTTACGTTTATGTACACTTATGCACAAAGTCAAGTAAAGGAACAGCTTTTTTATTAATTTTTTGCATATTTTGTTATTTTGCTTCATAAACAAGCACGTGTATGTCACTTTCCTATTAATACCGTGAATTTGAAATATGTCAATTTACGTCCTTACATATTTAAAGTCGGATGCAAATTTCTTATGCACAGAAGGTATGTGTATGTTGTATTTGTTTTTCTTTTATTTCATTTAAGAATTGAATGAATTTTTTGTAGTTTCATTACCGTGTAAAAGCGTGGACTGAAGCATATTTTGTATGAAGCTACACAAAATGCAATGAATTCTGATAATTGGCCATGAACGAGTCCTATCTATTGTGATCTGTCTTGCACCTGTCTGGTTGCCTCTGCCCATGTGTTGAATCCTAGCTGTTTCCTTTCTTTTTCTACCGATCTCTAAACATATCTAAACAGGAGATGAAGGTAGTTCCGCGTAGCTGGTCAATACATGATTCAATGCGAGGCAACGGAAACGCATCTTTATGGGTAACAGAGTTAAGTTTTCTATAATCCATACAATAGCGAATTTTTCCGTCCTTCTTTATGCAGATTACAGGAGCCGCAGCCCATTCCGATGAGGAAGGTTGAATTATTTTCTTTCCCAATAAGTCCATCACATACAGTTTTTCTTCTTCCTCGAACCCAAAACGGTGTCCTTCTTAGTCTTTCCTTTATTGGTGTAGCATTACCTGTATCCATACGGTTTGTATGTGAAGTGGTCAATATCCATATCATCAACTGAAAAGGTACCTTGAAACTTTATTAATCATTTTATCAGTTGAATTTCTTGTTCTTTTGACAAGTGCTTTTTAGATCTTTCCAGTAAATCGGTCAAGTATGATGGTACATCACATGGTTCCTCGGTTTCAGTCTGGTTTAACTGTCTTATTTGCACTTCATTCCTATCTGCAGTAGTCTCCTCAATGTCATCACATTCTGTGTTGATTGTTTCTTCAACTTCAATTCCTACTCCAAGATCACTACCTTTCTTCAGTGATATGAACTCGTTTGTAGCATTATTGAAGACTACTGGTATTTCAGCTTTATTAGGTACAACCACGTAAGGCATTGTGATTCCTTTCAAGTCTGGGAATGGTTGAAAAGAAACATCAGTGTCAAAGTCATTTTCAAGTTTCACTGTACATTGAATTGTTGACATCGGAGGGACAGTGATTCGCTTATTTAATTGTATTCGAGACACTTTGATGTCCTTTTCTCCAGCTTTAGCAAACTTTGCGACCAACTTCTGATTTTCTATGCTAATTGTATATCTATCTAAGTCAATGATCGCATGTTAAAGATGCAACAAATCTAGACCAATAATGACTGGATCTGTAGTATTAGCCACAATGAGCCTCCATTTTGTTTCTGTGTTCCCAATTTTGAAACGGGCTATGTCCCCTGATACAGTCTTTATGCAAGTAGTGTGCCCTGCCCCTTTCAGCGGAAAAAACTGTGCGCAGCCAACTGGTAATTTCAAGTTCTTGAAACAATCTTCACTTACAACTGCAATTTGAGCCCCAGTATCGACGATTCCATCAATCTTGCGTCCGTTTATGGAGATAGGCAGAACAAGATTGATTCCATCATATTTATTGGTCTTTGATATTTCTTTCACTTGGAACATACCAGAATCATGTTCATTTTGTTTTGACTTGTCCTTGTTCTCCATTACGTCTGCAGAGGGTTCCTTGCTGGAGCCAGTGGAGCCGGCCCCCAAGACAGCATAGGATAGCGTTGTGACGGAGAATCAGCCAATTCACAAATATCAGGGAAACCGGCTCTTTGTAACAGGTTATCCTGCCTTGACTGCAGGACATTACTAGAATATTTTACATTAGTTGAGTCTTCCAATTTCCTAGTTGTACCAAAGCCCCCTGGTTGCTGATAAATCGGCGGCTGGGCTACTTCCCTGACCCTTGATTGCTTAAAGGATTAGTTCGAGTTGGCGATTTTGATTTTTTATTTGGACATTGATTGCTATAATGTCCCACTTCTTGTCATGAGAAACATCTGACCTCCTACTAGGTGACGGTGTCCTTGACCTACTTCTTCCGTATTATTGATTCCGTGACACTAGACTCAAAATCTTGGATGTGTCTTTTTGCATATTTGAAACGTCATTCTCAGTTTTTTTCAAGTCGATCTTCAAACATTTCCTGAGTCGCTGTCTGACGATTCGTCACTTTCAAAATTAGCATGTTGTACTTTCCGTATGTGTGGCTTAGCATGCCCAAATAACACTTTCTGATTATATATGGAGCTCTTAACGTATTATAGCGCTTGATCGATTCTGGATGGATTTTCATCCATAGCAGCTAATCCTGCTTTTTTGTCATTGCACCTTTCAAGAAAGCATCAACAGCCATCAATTCAACAATATCTTCAGTGGCTTCGCTGTACCCATCGGTAGCCATTTCTTGCACTCTCTCAGTAAGCTCTTCTATTGACTCTTCTACATTTTGCTTTACATCCTGAAGCTGTTTCCTGATTGAATGTGGAAGATCTTTATTACCAAGCCGTTGGAACATTTTTCCATCATTAACTTAAAATCCTTTTGTACTGATTGAGGACGCGTACTGAAAAACTTCAAAGCTTTCCCTCGCAAGCATAGAAGAAAATTGTAAAGTTTCTGGGCATCTGTCCATTCAAAACGCAAGGCAGTATGCGTAAATTGCAGGTGGTATGATTTCCAATCCCCACTTCCATCATAA